>JAWZYV010015803.1:0-600000 GCA_038373885.1 Cheiracanthium punctorium
TAAGCTGTGTGAGATCACTCATGTCCTTATAATGCATCTGTTCATAATCTTTTAGGGAAAATGTTCGGAAGTCATTTTCACTGCAGAATATAATTAGCAAAAAAACTTTTTTTTTTAAAGAAAATTCTTGAATAAAATCCATAGAATGATCATTCAGTTTCTTTTTTGCGGATGAAATTGTATATGACAATCTAGGGTAATTATTAATAAAATATAGTATTCAGAAGTTTAAGGAATAGTTGCAGCACAACAGTCTATTTGGGGCTAAAGCCGATACCCAGCCAAGTCTTCCCGACAGTGAACTCTCAGGTGCATATTCATTTGCCAACTGTTCAGTGTGATGCAGACACTCCCACCCACACATCCATCTCTTTGTGTTTTGCTTAGTTCCTTAAAAAGGCTTGGTTCTCAAATTATATCAGACCTACAGGATGGGTTGAAAGGCTGAAAAAAAAAAATCCTTTCTGCTCGACATGAGGATGAAACCTTGAACCAGTAGCATGATAATGCAATGTGACATTCAATATGCCACGGCTCCAGAAGAGCACAACTTTTTCTGGAGTCATTATGAACAAGTGCAGACCTATTCTTGTCAGATATTTATTGCACGGCAGTGGCGTAGCTATTTGGGAGAGGGGGGGCAATGGCTCTCCCTAAGACCTTTAGTTCGCTATTTGACCCTTTGAGGCGCAACCCATGCTGAAAAAAGAGGCACCGTTGCCATCTCTCGACAAAACGACCCGCAAGAGGGCAGACGATCGAAACGTTCATCGCGTGCCACAGCGTCGAAAAAGGGTCTCTCGATCTGTGGCACGCGATGAACGTTTCATTCGTCCGCCCTCTTGCGGGTCGTTCAGTCGAGCGATGGCAACGGCTCCCTTTTTTCAGCCTTGGGCAATCTATGCAGCTGTTTTCGCATTCTTCCATTTTTCAGCTGATGCCAGTGCTGTTAAAAAGAATCATCGTGATTTTTTTTTAACGGGAAATGACGTGCTAAAAAAGTAAAGGATTCTCGTGGAGCTAGGTCCCCCGCAACTATTTTTATAGAAATCCAATCTATTCTTCGTGACTGGCAGCAGTCCAAACGTCCGAGTTGGGTGTTCCCAGAGCGGGAACACTGCTCGTTAAAGGGTTAACGCCTTCGCCTACATCGCAAATCTCGTCAGTCCCTGAGCCTTCATATAGCTCCCCCCCCCCTACACACGAAACCTGGCTATGCCACTGTTGCATGGGTAGTGAAGTCACGTCCACATCCGTACAGTTTTGCAATTCAAGAAAACTGAAATTCGTCAGGAAATCGTGTGCCCTTTGAAAGTGCACTGCCCCATTCTATTTTTCAGTGACTTGTTAAAAAGATTGAACGACTCTTTCCTTGCATGAATCGGATCCTTAGACTTTAAAGCAGGGTTCTAGCCCACCTTTGCTGAACCTGTCTCCTCTCTAGCACACTTTCATCTCTTGATCGATGTCTCCGAGTGTCTGTGGACAGTCGACGGTCCTCGGAATGGGCATACACTTCTCCTAGTCGCTAAAAGCGTCGAAAGTTTTGTGAAGATAGAGATGGACGGACTCTGGGATGAAAAATAGTCTGCCAAAGCATCCTCACATTTCCACTCACTCGTTCTGAGCACATCTCACCTAAGGTAAAAATGGGTAAGTAATTGGTTTAAGTAAAATGTTCACATTAAAATAGTGATCGAAGTCTGTGCAGTCGAATGAATGGGTACAACCCTAGGCGAGTATAGGTGGAGAGAGCGATAGTAACCCTCAACTGAAACACATTAGAAAAGTCGTGTGATTAACAAAAAGAGTGCTGTAAAAAATATTTCCTATTTTTCCCAGTCTGGTTCTGCTTTCGAAAAACACAAAATCCTTTATTTTGCAAAACAGAGCAATAATTAGACAAATCCACTCATTTGCTTTCCCTGCAATGCTGTTATCTTAGCTTCAACTTTCCATGGAAAAAACATTAGGAGGGCGCTTTCTCTACCTATTTCTCCCCCATGAATACAGTGTCCCTTTTTTATATCGCACTCTTTCTGTGTCTCTTAAACTTGTTTTTATTTGTTTATTTTTTCTTCAAAAATTCTAGCAACAAAGTTAACTGTGTCAAATAATGAATCGCTGGAATTAGGAGAGGCGCTGTGACACATGACCTCCCAAGGTTTATCAGGGTGTCTACAGAACCTGGAAATCGTGAAAAACCTGAAATTGTCAAGGAATTTTCTGGTTCTGGGAAAAAATCAGGGAATTTTAGGATGTCAAGGAATTAAGTCAGGGGAAAATTGGATCTTCGAAAAGCGCCCCCTCTGGTTATTTTAAAAATAGCATTCACGGGAAGGGGGAGCCAACACTCGCTCAATTGTAGAGTTGATATTTCTTTTGTAAATTAAGTTATCTCAAAATCATATTTCTGTCTTTTATTGCAAGGCAAGTTCAGATGGCGTAAAATGATGTCTTTATTTCAGCAGTTCAGCGTCAGGGAAATGTACTTAAATTTTTTGTTCCTCTGGAAAATCGGGAAAATACAGAATTTCCTGTTAGCTTCGGGAAATCTTTCCTCCAAAGAACCTGGCCAAATTGACAACAGCTCTGTTCTAGTACAATTTTCGTTGGGGGAAAAGTTGGGAATGGTCGATACGAACAAAATGGCGTGGGTTGCATCACCAGCCTATTCACCTGGAAAATTCAAAGTCGGGCAAGAGGGAAAAATTCTTTTCCGGGAGTGTCGGGAGTTGTGTTTTATAATTGTGTCATGACAGACTTCCAGGGATGTGGCAGCTGCTCCAAATTGTGCCAAATCAATCCTAATGCTCCAATTGGCTCCAAAAAGATTAGTTTTGGATATTTTTGCTCCAAATTCAGCAAAATGCTACATTTTTAATTTTTCCATATATTTTGAAAACCTCCCAAATTTTTACGAAAATCATCACACATTCTAAACTCAATCTTTCTCTACTGATCTTAAAAATTAATATTTTTTTAGCATTCCTTTGTTTAAACCTCCAGTGCCTTCAGAGTAAAAATTGGCCTCTATTTTAAATTTAATTTTGTATAAATTAGTAATTTTTTGTTACTAAATTTTTTATAAGCCGCTGATGGTAGTGAACCCATTTGTGCCCAGATATTTTTGAAACTTTCTTCGATTTTTGCTAATACCAGCAACAATAGATAAATTGCTGATGTCAGCTTCTTGAGCAAGGGATGATTTCTTTTAAAATCACTGTGTAAAAATTGAAATGTCAGCATCCTACTTGGTCACGTTAAAATAGTGTGTGGATTTGAGGTTCTATACTCGTGAATAAAGGCTAGGAAAAATAAATAACGCTTCCGACTGATAGCGAAAATGCCGTCCCAAAAAGGGGAGGCTAAGCATAAATGGGTTAATATAGTTTAGTAAATAGTGTATGTTTGATTTAAAATGGATATTTTGTATATCAATGTATAAAATAACTGAATTTTTTTATTTATTTCATAACGACCTCCCCCCCAAAAAAAGTTTTTGTTATTAGCTAAGAGTTCTTAAGAACCTCCTTAATTTACATTTTTTAGATTGGCATTCCATGATTTTTCCCTTTCCCTCCGAAAATAAATTTTGTATTTCAAAATTGACATTCTTGTGCTCAAAAAGTGACTTTTTCTTGCTCCCAATTGCTCCAAAAACATTTTTTTTTCTTGTTCCACAAATTGCTCCAAAATTTAATTTCGGCTGGCACTTCCCTGGACTTCTTTCTACACAACAATATTTATTTATTTGCCAGGAGAGGACAGCTCAAGTCACAAACAATCCCACAAACAAGCAAAAAAAACTATTTTTTTGCTTGTTTGTGGATTTCTTGCTTGTTGATTTCTTTGCTTGTGTTTTTTAAATACAGTTTTTTAAAAAAAGTTGAGTTCGATATTCCAAATCATCTCGTGTAAAATATTCACCAATATTTAGATTTGTGTTTTATGAGGTGTATTTTTAATTTTTAATGTGCATTAGTTATTCGCTTTCCCTTTAAATGAATAAACGATCGAAGTCTCCTTTTTGAGAATTCGGTCTTTCCCGCTCCCAAAGATTTTATAGACTTCTTGTGACCCATGGAATTTGGAAACAGGCCTGAACTACTCGGGGATCCATTTAAGAGTTATTTTAACCTATCTCCACAGACACCACAGAGGACTTCTTTTTCTTTTGACCCTTAAATCTGCTGATGGGGTAACTATTCAAACACTGAAGTAGTATTGTTTAAGCCTTGTTTAAGTGTGGGAGACAATTTTAATGTGTGATGGTATACACCCCAAAGAAATCAATCCCCAAAATCACCCCTGAGAAATTGTGAATCACCTGGATTATATGGGTGAGGTAAAACAAAAATGATGGAGATGCACAATGTTACTGAATCCTGTGATGATTTTATTTTTGGAAAACATAATTTAAAAATGATGTATCATCATTCCGTGCAGTCAATGTTGAAAAGGTTCGCCTCCATTTTGAAACAATTCTCCTTTCTCGATGGAATAGATTTTTTTTTTCTTTTAATATACGTACAGATTAGAAAATATTTACAAAGCCTTTAAAATCATGCAAACTTTTATCTTATGATTGATTATCGGAGAATTAAAAAAAGAAATTGCTAATGAAATGGGGGAATTTCAAAGAAAATGGCCCGCGTCATCGGGAAAAATCAGGGAATTGATTTTTGGGGATGGGACTGTTCATGTGTCATAGTTGGCATGGAAGAACATGGGTGTGGAGTTTAAAGTGCTGAGACGTCCATGAAATGAGGCACAGGTGGTATGGAAGAAAATGGAAGGGGAAATGAAAGTCTATTTGTAATGGCTTGCATGCAGACCCAGATAATATAGACGAACGCTGTTCGCAGAAAATTTTGGAACTTTGCAGACCTGGGGGGGGAAAAAGAAAGTACAAAATATACAATAATAAAGATAATAATATACGAAGTAGTATACAAAATTAAACTGATACTAATGAATAATAATAATAGGACACTACTGATAGTGTGATATCTTAAAGTACTTATATTCAAAGTTAAACGGATTCAAGATCCCATTCAGTATCGGACAAACCATTCACAAAATTCCTTCGTCGTCATCGGCTCATCCTAATACACGTATTGGGTTAGGATCCCTTAGAAAGGCCTCCAAGGGGGCACTTTACCCTTCGGCCTAGAGCCCACGTGTAGCTCATGGGGCCTCATTCCACAACAACGACAACAGGATGTACGTTTGCAATCTTTGTATCGCTCCACTCTTCCTGGTATGGGAACCAACCTTCAACGACGTCACTGTGTATTGGAATGCGAGAAGAGAACCATTGTCTTTTAAAAGGGCATTTTTAACTTCTGATTTAAAAAAAAAAGGAATTAAAAATGAAGGACCCTCAATTAAGAGTCGCTTTCAGATAGGGCATTTTTTTGACTGGGGGTTGTATACATAATAAAATACGAAATTTAATTTGTATACGGTCCCTCCTTTCCTACCCTTTATATTTGGAAAAAGGTTGCTCTTTGTCTAAGAAAATGAATGAAATAAATCCCGTGTCGCTAAGTGAAATAGTAAGTAAGATATTGCAATTTGAAAATTTTGGCATGGGTCGCCCAGCACTAAGGGATTGTCCCAAAAGTGAGAAAATGTAGTTACATTTCAACGGACGTTCATTTATGTTCATAGTGACTCGATAGACACAGTGGACTCTTCAAATCCTAATTTAACTAGCATTTTCCTGTAAAGCATGTTTGCCTGTAAAGCATGTTGACAATTTCTGGTGAAAGTGACCACACCCTAGTAACCTACACCATTATTTGGCCATTCTCTTTTATACTTTGAGATCCCTTCTCCAGAAGTGGGATGTAATGAGTGGATGACCCCTTAAGAGACTCAATGATCGCTCATTTCATAAAGCAGTACCGATCCTTTTAAATAAAACTGTACCTGTTCATTTCACATATTTGAACACGTTTAATTGCTTTTCCCAACCATGGGATCTTTATTTATCTTTTATCCACTCATAGCGGGTCCCCTAAAGTAAAGATTTTTTCGCCTGAAATCGGGCGCCAACACAATAGGTAAAGTGGTGTAAGTCATCCTTTTCAAAATTAATTTTCTGGCTCACTATTTCACTTAGAGACACGGGATTTGTTTTATTAGTTTTCTTTGGCAAAAAGCAGCATTCTTCTGAATATAATGGGTAGGAAAGGAGGGACCGTATCAAAATTCAATTTCGTATTTTAATAGGTATACAACCCCCCCAGTCAAAAAATGCCCTATCTGAAAGCGACTCCTAATGGGAAGTATGTTTCGATCCCTTACGGTTTAAAAAAAATAATCGCCTTAACCTCTATTTTGAATCCCCCGGTATAGTTACGCTTATCCCTGCCTCACTTTTTCACTGACCCTCTAACAATTCCGGACAACCACTCCAAGATAAAACTTTTACCGCCCTGACTCTTAGAAGATTAAAAAGCACAAAAGCGAAATAACATCTACACCCTTTGTACGATCCGCTTCAAGTTTATCCTAAGTATATTTAAAAGCGCTGCTTTAAAAATCTGAAAATCCACCCATTCCCTTATTTTTAAGCGATTTTTCGCTCTTTTCAGCTCCATTTTTAGTTTGGAGAGCCAAAAAAAGTGAACCATTTGCGTGACAAAAATAACGGTTTCGAGTGACAATGACGTCCTACTGCAATCACGGTTATCGGGCTTTGAAGGGAAAACGGCGATTCCAATTCGTTTAAAATTGTTTTTCCAAATAACATAGTTAAACTTTTTTTCATTAAAAAGGGTCGTCTGTTTGAAGCATGGATTTGAGAGAGGGCTGTATACAAAACGAAATCGGTCGAATGCGAAAAGTTTCCAGGCGAGCATGAAATTCGATTGGAGTTTATAGATTAATATTTGAATAGAAAGTCATTTATTTTAGCAGGACGAAGATTCAATAGATTGAGTGTAGACCTATTTTTTTTTTCCGCCCAATGTTTTTTCCATCGCCTGTTGTAACGGCCTTTGACCTCTGGTATATATTTATATTTGTTTGCCAGGAGAGGACAGCTCGCGTCACTGAATGGGTCGCTTAGAGCTACCCATGGGTCCTTCCCGGAATTTCCCGACACAATAGGGAACCCCATCAGAAGGTGGGGGACCTCTGAATATGGGCAGCCCTCGGAAATGGCTAGCGACCGCCGAGAGGGCTTTCGGAATCACAGTTTGAACGTGCACATAGACCGCATGGTCTTGAGTGGTACGCCGGTATCGAACCCGCAACCTTCCGGTTACGAGTCCAACGCCTTAACCACGGGGCTACCACGGCCCCGTATATATTTATATGTATAAATGGACGTTAAAGTGAGATTTTCTTTTAAGACTAAAAAAACTTAGACTTGAGTATGATTTTGTTGCGTTGTGTTGTTGTGGGATGACGGCCCATGAGCTACATGGGGGCTCTAGACCGAGGAGTGGGGGTCTTCCTAAGGTGTCCTAACCCGTATCTACGCTCCATTTCGGAGGAAACCTCCGAATAGTTAGGTCGGCGGATGCAACCTGGTTTTGAACCAGGCCCCCTTCCGTCTCCCAGTTCAGAGCGCTGGGCTCTCTATCACGGGTGGGGCTCCAGAGTATGAGCTTGCCGTCGTGGTACGCGCTTAAAATATTTCTACTGCAAAACTGGAACAATAGATTTTCTCAAAATCGGATTGGTTTATGCTATTTATAGGGCACATCATTGAGATATCAGTATACGATTAATACATTATATGCTTTTTAGCTTTTTTTTTTTTTTCCTCTTCACATGGAGTCCACTTTCTCTACATCCTTCTCGTGAACCATTCAAAATGTATTATGTTCTTTTGAGGTCAATGTTTAAACAGTTTTTTAAAGCAATCAAACTACACCATTGACTCAAAAAAATTTAAACTGTATCTTTAGCAGCGACTAACGTTAACTTTTTACAGACCGAATTCAGATCCGGGCCTATTTTAAATTAACTTTTTGCATATTTTGTTTTCTAATCCGTTCATTAATGGATATGAGTCATTTAAACAAGGGGGGGGGGGGGAATTGCATACCACTTTTACTGCGTTCGCAATTGGGAGCATGTCATTTCTGACTAAAAACTTCTGACACATTTTTACATGGGTTTCAAAAACGGAATAGAGTGATGAGTAGTTTAAAGGACAAGTGAAATATTAACAATGAATAAAAGCTGTATTTTTAAATTTAAATAAAGATATGAATTAAATTGGAAGAAGGGGGAGGGATGTATCAAGATAGCTCGGTAAAAATTTCTGAAAATGGCTATGTTTATGAATTTTGAATCCAGTTTTCCACTCGTGATAGAAAAGCAACTTGTGTTTCAGAAAATCAACTTTTAACTATACCGTCTAATCCGTTTTTTTTTTCTTTTTTTAATGTTTCTATTTGGGAACATTGGGCTGTAAAAAGTTAAGAAGTATCCAGAAAGAATTAAGCAGTTGAAAGTTTAGGTGCAATTTTTTAAAAAGCTTTGAAGCCGATTGTACGTCGAGGTGTATAATCGGCGTTTATGGCGGCGCAGACCTCTATCAGCGATATAGGACTCTGGAGGCAAACAGCCTGTTTTCGCAGAAAATATTAGAGTTCGCACGCAGTTTTATATTTTATCTTGGTTTTCTTGCATGCGATTATAGTTATAGTTAAGTTATGTGAGAAAAATGATAACTTGGGTGTTTCCTCAGCATGGTGATAGGGGTCATTTCTTGAACTGAAAATTAAAAATGTATTTGTATATAAATTTAAAAAGATAAATTAAATTTGTATCTTTATTGTTAAGTTATTAGCTTTTATTCCAGTACTTACACTTTTGATTTCATTCTATTTAAAGTGCATGTTTTAGTTTTCACCAAAGTAAAATGTTATATCAACCTTTTCGACTGATCTATTGTGCATTTTCCTGGTGCCCTAACAAGTGCGATATAAAGAGGGTGCTGCTGTAACCACTAACAGCTTAAAATGGATACAATCATTTCACAGTTTTTCTAGGGATTCATCATCAGTGCATCAACTTAGCAAAAAATGAGTATCTGAGAAAGAGTTTTATTTATTTGCACAAAAAGGCTCAATAAGTAGAATCCTCTTTCGGTAAACATTAAAAAATGAAAAGAGGTTGCTAGAAAATTCAAAATATCACCCATTTTAATAGACTCCGAACACCAGAAATAATGCAAAATCTCTGAAAACTATATATGGATGTCGATATCGACAGACAGCTGTCATTGTTCAGAACACCTAATTTGTAACGAAAAATAAAATTCTAAAATAACACTCATTTCTTTGTGCGTGTCCTGCCCCCAAATACATTGTATGTTCTGTTGGAACCCGGCACAGGAGTTGTTGGCAGTTCTTAACAGAAAATTTTATTTTGAGGTGAATGGTACCAGTTCTTTTGCATCGGATGTTCGTTGGTTTATAAAATACCTCCACCCGTTTTTGTGATTTTGTCTGGCTTTTACTTGCTGAAGTCTGAAACAAAGATTTACAGCCTAAGCCTAGCCACATCCATTTCAGTTTTGCTCAGGAGGATGGTTGGATGAGTGATTTTGGATCCGTGTTCTGCGCATGTCTTTTTCAGACCCACCTTAGGTTCTAGTTTACTTCTGCATTTAGCATTTGCTTGGGTGGATCTGGAAAGTTTCTTTTCCTTTCCTGCAGACACATAATATAGAAGGAGCACGCAACAGCGCTCACAGAAAACATTTCAAAATGGGTAGACAGATTGGATGGTAAATAGTGTTTGTGTTTGAATGGACGAAACAATGAATCCATTAGGGATGGAAGCTTTGTCTCGTCTCGCAAAATCCCTCTATCGTATTGTTAAAAATGTGTGTCTCGTCTCGCAACAAAGCTGTCCATTTCTGTCTCGTCTCGCGTCCATCCCTATAATCAATATCAATAGAAATTTTAATTTAAAATGAGTAATGCATAAAAATATAAAGTAACACTTTAAGCATATATGTATTTTCAAATAATGTAGTTTGCTGTCCCGGTGTCCTCACCCGTAGTTTGTTTCACTGACATTCTGTCCTAGACATTGAGAACTGTACAGTTGTTAAGTGCCTGCATAGAGGGACAAAGCCTCCATTTCCCCTTTGTTTTGTTCATTATTAGAAGTCCGAGGTCTGTTGCTATTCTTTCATTAAGCAATGACTTGTTTGTGAGTCAGTACGGGACCTACCTATACGCGTGAAAGCACAAAACAGCTAAAAAGACTGAACTTTGCTGCGGATCATGCAGAACAAATAAATTATTATACATTTAACACATTACCTGTTATTCTTTTATATGTATACATTAACCCATTTGTGCCTGAATATTTTTGCGACTTTCTTCGATTTTCACTGATAACAGAAATAATAGATAAATTTCTGATGTCCACTTCTTGAACAAGGGATGATTTCTTTTAAAATCAGGATGCATAAAAATCTAAATATCAGCATCCTACTGGGTCATGTTAAACTATTTTGTAGAGTGGAGGCTCAATACTCATGAATAAAGGCTAGAAAAAATAACGTTTTCTACTCGCAGCGAAAATGCCGTCCCAAAAAAGGGACACTACGCATAAATGGGTTAAATTAACTAATATTCATTATATCACATAATTCAATATAACTAAATTCATGAAAGTCATTTAAATACTAAATCTCAAATGCATCCATGATGTTGAAAAAGACTGAAAACTTTCATGCCTGATCCTACAGTCAATACAAGGTTAAACGCTTTTTTTTTTTTAGGTTTAACCAGGGTCGTAACCAGAAAAAAAATTCGGGGCGTGTCCAAAAATTTCGGTGGGGTTGCAAACGGTGAAAACGGCAGAATGTTTCACAGAAAAACTTTTTTGTTATTTTCTTAACAAAAACTGAAATTTCAGAGGGGGGGTCCGGACCCTCTGGACTATCCTCTAGGTGTACGTCCTTGTGTTTAACCTGCACTCAGTCTCTAATACCCCATTGACCTTCAGCAACTCGCGCTGTCTTTCTCACTACCCAGGTAATGATCGCGCACTCCCTTTAATCCGCAGCCTATAATTCTAATCAGCGATATAAGACTCTGGAGGCAAACAGCCTGTTTTTGCAAAAATATTATTGTTCGCAGACAGTTTTACATTTCATCTTGGTTTTCTTGCATGCGATTATAGTTAATCCACGTTGAAACGTTTCTTGTGGCTGCCTGTTTGGAATTTTGGTTAAGGAAAGTAAGTTCTGTAAGAAAAATGATAGCTTGGGTGTTTCCTCAGCCTGGTGATAGGGGTCATTTCTTGAACTGAAAATTAAAAATGTATTTGTATATAAATTTAAAAAGATAAATTAAATTTGTATGTTTATTTTTAAGTTATTAGCTTTTATTACGGTACTTACACTTTTGATTTCATTCTATTTAAAGTGCATGTTTTAGTTTTCACCAAAGTAAAATGTTATATCAACCTTTTCGACTGATTTATTGTGCATTTTCCTGGTGCCCTAACAAGTGCGATATAAAGAGGGTGCTGCTGTAACCACTAACAGCTTAAAATGGATAAAATCATTTCACAGTTTTTCTAGGGATTCATCATCAGTGCAACTTAGCAAAAAATGAGTATTTGAGAAAGAGTTTTATTTATTTGCACAAAAAGGCTCAATAAGTGGAATCCTCTTTCGGTAAACATTAAAAAATGAGAAGAGGTTGCTAGAAAATTCAAAATATCACCCATTTTAATAGACTCCGAACACCAGAAATAATGCAAAATCTCTGAAAACTATATATGGATGTCGATATCGACAGACAGCTGTCATTGTTCAGAACACCTAATTTGTAACGAAAAATAAAATTCTAAAATACACTCATTTCTTGGTGCGTGTCCTGCCCCCAAATGCATTGTATGTTCTGTTGGAACCCGGCACAGGAGTTGTTGGCAGTTCTTAGCAGAAAATTTTATTGGAGGTGAATGGTACCAGTTCTTTTGCATCGTATGTTGGTTGGTTCGTAAAATACCTCCACCCGTTTTTGTGATTTTGTCTGGCTTTTACTTGCTGAAGTCTGAAACAAGATTTACAGCCTAAGCCTAGCCACATCCATTTCAGTTTTGCTCAGGAGGATGGTTGGACGAGTGATTTTGGATCCGTGTTTTGCGCATGTCTTTTTCAGACCCACCTTAGGTACTTCTGCATTTAGCATATGCTTTGGTGGTTCTGCTGGAAAGTTTCTTTTCCTTTCCTGCAGACACAGATAATATAGAAGGAGAACGCAACAGCGCTCGCAGAAAAAATTTCAAAATGGGTAGACAGATTGGATGGTAGTGTTTGTGTTTGAATGGACGAGACAATGAATCAATTAGGGATGGAAGCTTTGTCTCGTCTCGCAAAATCCCTCTATCGTATTGTTTAAAATGTGTGTCTCGTTAATCAATATCAATAGAAATTTTAATTTAAAATGAGTAATGCATAAAAATATAAAGTAATACTTTAAGCATATATGTATTTTCAAATAATGTAGTTTGCTGTCTCGGTCTCCTCACCCGTAGTTTGTTTCACTGACATTCTGTCCTAGACATCGAGAACTGTACAGTTGTTAAGTGCCTGCATAGAGGGACAAAGCCTCCATTTCCCCTCTGTTTTGTTCATTATTAGAAGTTCGAGGTCTGTTGCTATTCTTTCATTAAGCAATGACTTGTTTGTGAGTCAATAAGGGACCTATACGCATGAAAGCACAAAACAGCTAAAAAGACTGAACTTTGCTGCGGATCCTACAGAACAAATAAATTATTATACATTTAACACATTACCTGTTATTCTTTTATATGTATACATTATTAACCCATCTGTGCCTGGATATTTTTGCGACTTTCTTCGATTTTCACTGATAACAGAAATAATAGATAAATTTCTGATGTCCACTTCTTGAACAAGGGATGATTTCTTTTCATGCTTGATCATACAGTCAATACAAGGTTAAAAGATTTTTTTTAGATTTAACCAGGGTCGTAACCAGAAAAAAAATTCGGGGCGTGTCCGAAAATTTCGGAGGGGTTGCAAACGGTGAAAAAGGCAGAATGTTTCACAGAAAAACTTCATTGTTATTTTCTTAACAAAAACTGAAATTTCAGAGGGGGGTCCGGACCCTCTGGACTCTCCCCTAGGTGTACGTCCTTATGTATAACCTGCACTCCGTCTCTAATACCCCATTGACATTCAGCAACTCGCGCTGTCTTTCTCACTACCCAGCCCTATAATCTGCAAATACCTATAATCCGCCATACATTTTACACGTAAACAAATAATTTTACATTTCAGTTTTTCTACACAGACTCTGAAAGACGGATGAAACTTTCACTTTCGTAAACATAAAAAGTGCTCCCCTGAAATATAAGCCTATTTATATGAATAACTAGAATAATCATTTACGGAAATTCGCTATTTATATGGGATTCGATTTTCATTCAGTATAATTTTGCATGACTCTAGAGAAATGTCTGTTATGGGCAGATGCACGAAAAAACCAGTCAATACAATTAAATGCTTTTAATAAATACTCGCAAATATATAGTGTCTCCAAGCACAAAAGAATACCTATTAATAAGCTGCTAGACAAAATTGTCCAATGCAATTTGAAATTTTATTAAATCGGAGCCTTATTGTCGCATGGGCCAATCGGGACTTGGCCCAGGGCCCCCGAATGTCAAATGTTGTTCTGAAATATTCTTTTTTTATATCAAAATTTTATGAAAAATAAAACAAATTTCCTAGATGGGGGGGGGCCCAAATTCATCCATACCCGGGGTCCCCTGTTGGTCATAATCAGGCTCTGTATTAAATAACTAAAACAGATAGCCTTTTAAATTGAAAAAAAAAATGCTTTATATTATTTTTCATATATTATTACAAAATAACTATTACAACCAGTTTCAGTTCTGCCTAATTATATGTGTACTGTTGCCCCTATTTTTTACTAAAATACACATTTTTCCCAGTGTTAACAAAATGACCTATAATCTGCAAAATTCTACAATCCGCACAACCCTGAGTCCCAACCTGTGCGGATGAGAGGGAGTGTATTTTACGATTCCTAAAGGCAGTGAGGGCTCCCCCATTTCGCTTTACTCACACCTCCACACACGGGCAGTCATTCGTACTGCCCTCGAAAATCCCTGTGAGTGGGGATGGTCAAGACGAGGAGCCCTGAAATAGGGGTGTCTGGTCTCTCGTTTTTCTCCCTTCTCCTGTTCATTGCTGCAGTTTAACCCTTTGAGGCCGCAACCCTTTCCCAATGCCGAAAAAAGGGCAGACGTGGCCATCGCTCGACTGAACGACCTGCAAGAGGGCGGACGATCGAAACGTCTCTCGATCGGCGGCACGTGATGAACGTTTCGATCGTCCGCCCTCTTGCGGGTCGTGAAGTCGAGCGATGGCAACGGCTGCCCTTTTTTCAGCATGGGGCCATCTATCCAGCTGTTCTCGCATTCTTCCATTTTTCAGCAGATGTCAGTGCTGTTAAAAATAATCGTGACCATTTTTTGACGGGAAAGGACGTGCTCAAAAGTAAAGGATTCTCGTGGAGCTCTGTCACCCGCCACTCTTTTGATAGAAATCCAATCTATTCTTCGTGACTGGCAACCGTCCAAACGTCCGAGTTGGGTGTTCCCAGAGCGGGAACACAGCGCGTTAAAGGGTTAAACGACACATTATAATCTTCATTGTAGCACACTGCTCCATCCTTTGGTTTCTCCCACGTTTTTTGGGGGGTGGGGGGGCTTTCTTCTTCTATTTTCGATCACATGTTCCTTTGACAATTTTCTTCTAAAGAAGCCTTTTCTCTTGAGCTGCCCTCTGTATAAGGCGGGCGAATCTCGGGTTAGCAGTCCTACTGATAGCTCTAGTAACCTGTCTTCCTTGTTTTATAATGTTTGGGTTGCATAGATGAGTGAGTCAGCCCCCCTTTCTCTTTTCTTTGTCATTCTCCATTTGGATAGGGTCAAAGATTTTTTTTTTTTTTCATTCCATTAAGTCAAAATGCAGTCTTATTTTATTTTTGAATTCATTCTCACGGGACAAAATAAATTGGACTTTCAACACACTTTTAAAACAAAACCAACTTAGACAAAAATGATTTCAACGACAGCCATTAATTATATACAGATGAGTTATATTGATGTTCGCGAGGATATTTCAAAAATTGATCTTGGTAAAACCCTTTGCAATTTACAAAAGAATGACTTAGTTTTGTAAATTTTTCCTTTCTCCTATGTATACTCAACATGGAAAGAATGGGCCCTTCTCTGTTAAACAGGGTTGCTTTACTGTAAATAGTCTAGGTTTTCGTGGGGGATTCACTTAATATGGATCTCTGCCATGGGCACCCGTAAGAGGGGGCAAGGTAGGGCACTTCCCCCCCCCCCCCTAGAGATTTAGTACATTGTGCAATCCTGTAAACAGAAGTGCATCACAAAGCAAAATCGGAACCCAATTATTGCAAGTGTGAAATTTGCCCCCCTCTAGAAAAAATTTTTGAAGTCCCCCCCCCCCCTAAAAAATTTCTATGGGCGCCCATGATCCCTGCCAAAGGATGGTACCTCTTGCTCCAATGCTCATTCCCATTGAGTTAGTTACACGGATGATTGAGTCTCTATAGGGCCAAGAGCATTTGTTTTAAGCTAGTAGTTTTTATGAATGCGTTTGTATAGGTGCGCTTTGATAACTATTTTAATGTGTTCAATAAAAATAATTGGTTTTATTCATGATTTGTTTTTTTTTTCTTTATTGTATGATTTATTTTATTTTATTCACTTCCAATTATTTTTACTTTCCAACTCCAAAAATGTTGAACTGGACCTGGTGGAACCTGAATGGGCTGAACGCCTGATGGAGACGGCCATACTGACGGATTCTAGTGAACCTTGGAGCTCTTTTGAAACGGGTGAGTAGTTTGTGAATTTTATGACTGTCTTGTGTTGCTTACTATCACTGCTCGTCTCAGTGGCGGATCCAGAAATTTTTTTGGGGAGGGGCTAAATTTTTAAAAAAGCTTATTTTACCCAATTAAAATGTACTATAAATCAAAATTTTAGTCTAAACCAATGTATTAGGCTTTGGGGGGGGGGGGCTAAGTAATAAAATAGGATCATTTTAGCTATTTAAAGTGTATAATAAAGCAGAATGTTACTCTTGAGCAATCTCTTTTGGGGGGGCTGAAGCCCCCTAGCCCCTCCCCTGGATCCGCTAGTGGCTCATCTCGAAATAGTTTGCTTGGATAATATCGGGAAATGTATGGAGCATTTGTATGTTGAAAATTGGCCATGTCTGGACAACAAGCCAGTCATAAATATGTACAGCTGCGGGGGAAAAAAAGGCCCACTTGCTCTTTATTTCGCCGTCATTCGTCGTACAGCAAAGTTATATATACCATTCGTTTGCAAATAACGCGTACTTTAATGGACTCTAAATTTAATTTGCATAAGGGGCCCTCTTCCTATTGAATTCTGCATCCACTTCGTTTTTCTCGATGGCAACACTCTATTTGGACTTTATTAAACGAAAGAAAACCTTCAAATGACCCTAAATATTAATTTTCACCAATTTTCTGCAATAATTTCCGGAGATATTGCGAATTATTTTTGGCACGTTTTTAAGGGACTTTCTACAAATTGAAAAGCGCTATTGTAGGTTCCGAACTTTTCGCCTTCCATTCATTTCGCTCTCTCGGAGTTAAAGAAATTAATATTATTTTCAAGAAAAATAGTGTTACCATCTCTCCTATAAAGTTTTTTGTACTGAGAATATCAAGGGTTAGGTCAAGAAAGTAGAATGTTTTGTCAGAGGTCCAAATGAGCCGTGAATTCATAACTTCCTTGGCTCGTACACATGACTTAAATGCCGAACGACTGCTCACGATTTTGAAAATCTTTCTAATTTTGAATTGTGAGTATTTCCCTTGATGGTTCTCTTAGACAGGTGAAATGTTGTCAGGAGTGAGAGGCTGTTCTCTGCTCTTCTGACTGCAAGCATGAATGTTACCCAGCTACGGTCGAACTAGAAGAATGGTTTCATGATTGAAAATTTATTTGTTTGAATTTCATATAAAAAACGCAATGACTTTTTTGCCGACCCAATATTTTCACTGCGTTTGTTATCTCACTTTATTCATTTAATATTATCATCTGCAATGTGCAATATTCTTATAAGACTTTTGGTGGTATTTTAATTTATTGTCAGATGAAAATTTAGACAGAAAAACGTGATTTTGAATGTTTGATAAAATATGGGGAAGTCCAAAGACCTAATGTTTATTAAAAAAGGTTACATTCATGCCTGGAATGTTGAGAATGTGAGTTTTTCAGAAACAGGATGTTGTATTAGAAGACTTATACATCCACTGCATCTAATTCTATACCTGGAAAATATTTTATTTGGGGGTATAGGATAGCGGATGCAACAGTAGATGCTTTATAGAATCACCATCAAACTGTAAAAACCTCTAATTTATTGGCTTCAAACTTTGATTTTTTTTTAATACCGCTATCTTTTACTGTGTTTTTGCGCAAAAGAAATCTAATTTATGCTTATTTTGAAGCAGTTTTCAAAAAATTGTCACTTAATAAATTTATATAGGGTCCCTTAACTCGTGAAAATAACACATTTTATTTAATATAAATTAAACTACTGAACGTAAAAATTTGAAATTTTGCCGCCATGTAATATACTTTCTGCATCTATTTCCATCGAAGTTTTGCTAGGTCGCTATTCATAATTATTTTGACTATTAATTTAATAATTCAAAATAATATTGTATTAAAGAATCATAATAATAGTGAGTTATGTTTGGGTCGTTTAGTTCTAATAGTACGAATAAAAATCAGCTTCTTATTATCAATATTATATGAGATATGAATTATTTGAAAAAAATTTTAACATATGGGGAGGGGGATTTTGGAAGCTTATAACTCACCCACTTTCAGTTCATATTTGTTGAAAGTGGGTATCCGGGAATAAAATGAGCTACATTTTTGAAATATGAAGTGAAATCTGGGGGTTGCTATTGAGAAAAAAAAAGTTGGTGCTAATTTTAATATGTAGATGGCCTTACGCAATTTTTATGAATATCAAATTAAAGTGTACTTCAATCGTAAACGATTGGTATCTGTAACTTGACTGGACGACGAACGATGGCCGAAAAAAAGTACAAGTGGGCCTTTTTTTTTTTTTTTTTTTTTTTTTTTTTTTTTTGAGCAGCTGTACATAATCCCCATGGAAGTTAAATTCATACAAATAATCGAAAGGGTAAAAAAATCCTTTGAACACTTTCTCAAAATTCTATTTTTTTTCCTTTGCTGAAATTTAAAACATTATTGAGACATTCCAAGTTCAATCAAAAGAAAAAAAAAAAAGAAGAGAAAAGAAAAAAAAATTGACTTCACCCCTTCAGATTTTTATTTTGAGAATTGTAAGATGCAGAAGTTGTAAAAAAAGTCAAAATTGAGAATACAAATGACAACCTTCATACTTTCATATGGCTCTGCCACTTTTCCCCTAATTATAGTAGAATGAAAATTCAAACATCTTTGAAAAACGAAGGAATAGTGCTTTCTACGGATACCTTTCATGACCTTCCAACAGATTAGTTTCAAGGTCATTCACAATAGCTTTTCACCTTGAATATTTCAAAACTGGCCAACTCAGAAAGTTATGAAAAAAAAAAAAATATTTTATTGTCAGAACGTTTTTCTACTTGCATACCAAATATTAGGCTGGCAGCACCACGGCAAGGGAGAGCAAAATGAATGGGAGTCTATGTCCTGTAAGTAAGGAATGTACATCTAACCTATAGTAGTACCCTGTGTTCCCGATGTACAATATATACCAGAGGTTCCCAAACTGTGTGCCGCAGTACCCTGGGGCGTATGCCAGGGGTGCCGTGGAGGCAATCAAGAAAAGTCTAAGTTTTGGGCGAATAGAATCAAAAAAATTCCTCTGAACCGATATCCCACAAAGAAGTTTGCCGAGCTAATGATCAAGATAAACAAACTAAAATACTTTAACAAAAAGACTTTAGTGAAGTTCAAGAGAGGTCACTGTCCAGTCGCCTCTCTTTTGCAGGAACTCCCTGAGAAGGGGGGGGGGCGAAATTCTATATCCCTTTTCCAAGAGAGTTTCATAGTTAGCCCTATAAACATAAAAGAAACAATGAAAAATGTATCCAAACTGTTTCATTCTAACCTTCATATTGTTGCAGAACACTCTGCTATTCCTGGGTTCGACGTTATGAAGTCCAGTAGGTGTAGAAAGTTCTAGTAAAAAGTCCACTGGTCAGGATGGAACACAAACTTTATTACTTCTAGAGCTTCGTTGTACCATCAGCTGTACAAAATTCACCAGCACAATCCGACAGTCATGTGCTTTTAACAGTCCGCTTCGATCTGAAGCTCTCACAAAGGCTGTATGACTCGCAGAAAATAAAACACTTTCACAGGCAAGAATTCAGTGACACTAACAATCTCTCAAGACTCAGCCATCAAGAATGGACACACAGCACTTTAAAAACAGCTTCGAAAAGCAAGCCAACTCACGGCGTCTATAGCACTATCCATTCACAAAGCAAGCGTACTCGCTCGGAGAGCTCTATTCACACTACGGGAGCTCTACTCACACTGAACTGGGGCTTCCGAAGAGCTTCCATTTATAGCCGACGTAGAAGGTACAAGAAGCTTTCAGAAAAGTCTATTTCTCGAAGATTCTACATAAAGCGGGAATTTTGATGACGTCATAAAAGAGAAATGTTAGGTTATTATGCGTTTTTAGTGCAGGAAAATCAACTTCCAGGCCCCATTGTGAAAATCGCGCCCCATGACCAAAATGTCGCCGAGCTTGGCGACTTTTGGTGAAATATCGCCAAACTTGGCGCCCAAAATAAGTCCCCCAAAAGTGAAGTCACCGAAGGTCTAGGACCCCTATTTCCCGAGATTTCTAGAAACCCATAGAAAAACAATGGAGAAACCGAAACTAACTATTGGAAGCGTAGAATACGAATTTTTAACTATTTTAAGCCCCAGAACAGCGGGTTGCCCTGAAAATTCGTAACAATATTCCTATTGCTTGAAAGCTAATCTGCGACGAAACGTTTTCAGCCTGAAAAGGGTGCCCCGAACCCTTCTCGGGCCTTTGTTTTGAGCCTGACAAGGGTGCCGCGAAGTGTTTTTCGCCTGGCAAGCGTGCCACGGAGGAAAAAAGTTTGGGAATCCCCCGATGTATGCAATGACTTCAAAAGGCGTGTTACGAGAGTTATGGACTCATGGTTTTAATTGTACTACAGCCTGAACATGCTATTATCGAAATGTTGAACCCCATTCGCAATGATTACAAAAAATGCAACAGTCCACATACCGATGAAGCCCTTTGTTAGGAAAACGATCTCATCTGGGGGGTGACCCTCTCCATTTTGTTTTCTTCCCTAAAATATCTCTGACTGGTTGCTGTTCGCACTTGAATCTTCATAATGGCCGCTGTTTCTTTTTCACTTGTAATATATCTGTCTTGGGTGGGTATGTGAATGAATAGGATGAACCATGCAGGTGCAGAAAACGTAACAATGTTAACATCCAAAACACGATGAAATGGAGCAACACGGATTCAAGCTTACGCAGCAGGGCTGCCATGAGCTAGGGGACCCTGTAGACGGGAGCATCCAAATTCTTGAGGGTTCCAAAATGAACCTTAGTGCTGTTTAACCCTGTGAGGCGCAACCCTTTCCCAATGCTGAAAAAATCTGATGTGTCCAACACATGACTTCCTTGCACGTCCATTAGATCAAAAATATTTTCGACGCACTTCCTCTAAACTTATTTGTTTGAAAGAGATAAAATATCAATAATAGTAAGGTTTAACGATTTCTAGATAAATATTTCGATATCGCCAAGCTGAGTTCAATTTCAAATATTTCCTTCTGACACTTTATTGGGCAATATTTCACCAAAAGCCGACAAACTTGAGATAGTCTGCGAGATTTTGGGGATAGCCAAAGTAGTCATTGACCAGACTTTCAATGAATTGAATGCATCCATACACCTCAATATATTTATAAAGTCATTTGGCTCACCCTGTAAATAAATTCTCAGTCGATTGCTGTCAAAAAAGATATGGAAAACAGTTAGATATTACAATAGTTCTAAATACAAAGTTAAAAAAAGCTACGGGTTAAAGTTTTAGAGTTATACAAAATAGGAAATAATATTTGGCGATATTTCGGCGAAACTCGTCAATGTCGACGAAATTTGTCGAGATTTTAAGCATGAACCAAACAATGACAGATTATTGCCAAATTTGGCGATATTTCGCCAAAACTCGCCAAGAACGATGACAAATGGCGATACTTTGGGCATGGACCCAATGACTATCGCCAAATTTGGCGATATTTCGCCAAAACTCGCCAAGGTCGAGGACAGGCGGCGAGTTTTTGGGCATGTACCAAACAATGACTGTCTACAGTTGTATTATATTGAAGATGTCCATAGACAATAAAGTACTAAAATTCTTTTCGGTGGTCCTGTAAATAAACTCTCCAGTAGATTGGAACCAAAAATCGAGATGCACAACTAGATGTTACAACATTCTTATATATGAAATTTCATAATAGTTTTTGAGATTTGAGAGTTAAATATGCACACACGTACACCAAAAGTCGCCAAGCTTGGCGACTTTTGGCATAGTTCTTGAGGGAGGCACGTGACCGTGGTCGGACCATTACCTAACTTATGTGGTAGGACGGTATTGTGCTTGAAATGGATGAATGCCCCTAAAATTGCCATTGACCGTAATGTATTGGAAATCTTTTGAGTGTTCCTGTAGCAGAACTATAAATGATAAAGACACTTTTTACTTCCTTGTACGTAGTATAAGGAAGTAATGTGATCCCGAAAAATTTTGGGGGCCAAATTTCGACATAAAAACCGATTTTGACTACCTCTAAATTTAATTTAAAAACTTTTTTCGATGCATCTCATCGTAGGCTAGCATGCACGATCCTATTAACGCGTCTGCAACTCATTTTGACCAGTGGCGAGTCTACTGTGGCCAGTTTTTCCATGCCGTCTGTACGTACGTACGTATGTATGTAACTCGCATATCTCAAAAACTAATGGTCGTAGAATGTTGAGATTTCATATTTAGGATTGTTCTATGATCTAGTTGTGCACCTCCCCTTTTGGTGGCAATCGACTGGATAGTTTATGTACAGGACCGCCCAAAAGATTCGAAATACATTACGCTCTATGGGCCGAAATTCATTAAACTCGCCTAACTCAAAAACTATTAGGCGTAGAATGTCGAAACTTCATATTTAGGATTGTTGTAACATCTAGTTGTGCACCTCCCCTTTCGGTTCCATTTGACTGGATAGTTTATCTACAGAACCGCCTAAAAGATTCGAAATACATTACGCTCTATGGGCCGAAATTCATCAAACGTTTTTTAGAGGTATTGGGCTATTTCAAACGACTCAGAAGTGATATATGCTGTAAAGAGTTAGAAAATGAATTTCTCCATTAAAAAAAGTGTCTTTATCATTTACAGTTCTGCTACAGGAACACTCAAAAGATTTCCAATACATTACGGTCAATGGCAATTTTAGGAGATTCATCCATTTCAAGCACAATACCGTCCTACCACATAAGTTAGGTAATGGTCCGACCACGGTCACGTGCCTCCCTCAAGTACTATGCCAAAAGTCGCCAAGCTTGGCGACTTTTTTGTGTACGTGTGTGCATATTTAACTCTCAAATCTCAAAAACTATTATGAAATTTCATATATAAGATTGTTGTAACATCTAGTTGTGCATCTCGATTTTTGGTTAAAATCTACTGGAGAGTTTATTTACAGGACCACCGAAAAGAATTTCAGTACTTTAATGTCTATGGACATCTTAAATATAATACAATTGTAGACAGCCATTGTTTGGTACATGCCCAAAATCTCGCCGTCTGTCCTCGACCTTGGCGAGTTTTGCCGAAATGTCGCCAAATTTGGCGATAGTCAGTCATTTGGTCCATGCCCAAAGTATCACCATTTGTCATCGTTCTTGGCGAGTTTTGGCGAAATATCGCCAAATTTGGCGATAATCTGTCATTGTTGGTCCATGCTTAATATCTCGCCAAATGTCGTCGACATTGACGAGTTTCGCCGAAATATCACCAAATTTGGCGCCAAAAATTATTTCGTATTTTGTATAACTCTAAAACTTTAACCCGTAGAATTTTGAACTTTTGTATTTAGAACTATATTATAATATCTAACGGTTTTCAATATCTTTTTTGACAGCAATCGACTGGGAATTTATTTACAGGGTGAGCCAAATGACTTTAAATACATTAAGGTGTATGGATGCATTCAATTCATTGAAAGTCTGTGGTCAATGACTACTTCGGCTATCCCCAAAATCTCGCAAACTATCTCAAGTTTGTCGGCTTTTGGTGAAATATCGCCAAATAAAGTGTCAGAAAGAAATCTTTCAAATTGAACTCAGCTTGGCGATATCGAAATGTTTGGCTAGAAATCGCTATATCTTACTATTATTGATATTTTATATCTTTCAAACAAATAAGTTTAGAGGAAGTGCGTAAAAAACATTTTTGATTTAATAGACGTGCAAGGAAGTCATGTGTTGGACACATCAGATTTTTTTATTTTTAGGAGGGGAGGGGGTTGAGCAGTTACTTACTAACCCAGGAACAACTTTCCAGCATTCGGCTGATACAGATTTCAAAAATCCCCCCCCCCCAATTTTTTTTCTGTTGGGGGGGGGGGAGGGGGTAGAGTACTTTGGCAGAAATTCCCGTAGGCACCAGCATGCCTGAAGTTACAGTCTTCTTTTCAAAAAGAGAAAAAAAGAACACGGTTATTAGCCAACCCAAGAAAAAACTTTCCGTACTCTGCTGATATCGATTTTGAAAATTCGCTAAAATTGTGTTTTCGAGGAAAAAAAAATACCTATTTCGCCCCAAATTGCCACTTTTAAAAGTTATTATATATATATTAAAGATCAGAAAACAAAGTCAAGGACTAGGAAGTAGGTAAATTTGTATTATACACGAATATATTTTACACAATCAATCGTGTAAACTATTATGCATATTTTATAATGAAAGTGTTTTTCAACGCCCAGATTTAAGCAATTATGTATATAAGGAAGTTAAAAAAAATGTATTATTTTTATGTCACTTTTTCATCATATTAACCAAACTAGAAATCAAAGCCCGTTGTGGAGGCAAATACAACGGGCGCTTGAAAAAACATTCGACGAAAATGTCTACACTGAATACATTTAGTCTTCGTCTACCTAAAATAAATAACTTCCAATTCAATTTTTATTATACACACAAATCGAATTTCATCCTCTTCTGGAAACGCGCGGAAACTTATGGCATTCGAAAGATTTTGTTTTGTGTTCACAGTCATTCTCATATCCATGCAGACGATTTATTTGTGAAAAAATAAATAAATAAACTATGTAATCTAGAAAAACAATTTTAAAGGAATGAATCACAATTTTCCCTTCAAAGGCAGATAGATAACCGTGACGTGAATATGACAATATTTTTACACTTTGAAAGTCTATTTTTTTCACTCATATTATTCGCTTTTTTGAATCTCTGAAATAAAATGGAGCTGAAAATGGCAAAAATCTCTTAAAAAATGAGGGAACCGGTGGATTTTCAGAGTAACAGAGATTGTTTTTTATATTTTTATACATAGTTATGAAAATTTTCAAGCGGATCGTATGAATGGTGTGGGTGTTATTAGGCTTTTTCTGGTTTTTAATCTTTTTGGAGTAATGGAGGTAAAATATTTACATCGAAGAGGTTTGCCTGGAATGGTTACAAATTGAGTCAGCCAGTCAGGGTTCACCGTAACTATATAGTAGAATAATTACGATGTAAAATTTCTCATATTCGCGCTTCGATATTTTCTTTTAAAATATTAATTTTTATAACAACACTTTACAAATTGCAGTCTCATTTGCAAATTAAATAAATTTTTTGTTATACTTGTAATTTATCATTGAGTATTCTGCAATTTAAATCTGTTCGATCGAATACACTCAACTGAAATAAATTTAGCTCAGGCAGCGGGGGCATGTAGATGGAGGTCACAGGTCAAAATCTCCCAACCCGCCAACGGGTCATAAATTTCCCATCAGTAACGGACACGCGAGCTAACGCATTTCGCGATAGGAGCTTTTGTGAGGGGGGTAGGAAATTGTTCCTCAAAACGCGACTCGAAAAAAATTCTGTCTGAGGAGGGGCCTTAATGTCTATGGACATCTTCAATATAATACAGTCATTGTTTGGTACATGCCCAAAATCTCGCCGTCTGTCCTCGACCTTGGCGAGTTTTGGCGAAATATCGCCAAATTTGGCGATAGTCAGTCATTGGGTCCATGCCCAAAGTATCGCCATTTGTTATCGTTCTTGGCGAGTTTTGGCGGAATATCGCCAAATTTGGCGATAATCTGTCATTGTTTGGTTCATGCTTAAAATCTCGCCAAATGTCTTCGACATTGACGAGTTTCGCCGAAATATCGCCAAATTTGGCGCCAAAAATTATTTCCTATTTTGTATAACTCTAAAACTTTAACCCGTAGATTTTTTAACTTTGTATTTAGAACTATTGTAATATCTAACTGTTTTCAATATCTTTTTTGACAGCAATCGACTGAGAATTTATTTACAGGGTGAGCCAAATGACTTTAAATACATTGAGGTGTATGGATGCATTCAATTCATTGAAAGTCTGTGGTCAATGACTACTTTGGCTATCCCCAAAATCTCGCTGACTATCTCAAGTTTGTCGGCTTTTGGTGAAATATCGCCAAATAAAGTGTCAGAAGGGAAATCTTTCAAATTGAACTCAGCTTGGCGATATCGAAATATTTGGCTAGAAATCGCTAAACCTTACTATTATTGATATTTTATCTCTTTCAAACAAATAAATTTAGAGGAAGTGCATCGAAAATATTTTTGATCTAATGGACGTGCAAGGAAGTCATGTGTTGGACACATCAGATTTTTTAATGGAGAAATTCATTTCTAACTCTTTACAGCATACATCACTTCTGAGTCGTTTGAAATAGCCCAATACCTCTAAAAAACGCTTTGATGAATTTCGGCCCATAGAGCGTAATGTATTTCGAATGTTTTGGGCAGTCCTGTAGATAAACTATCCAGTCGAATGGAACCAAAAGGGGAGGTGCACAACTAGATGTTACAACTATCCAAAATATGAAGTTTCGACATTCTACGCCTAATAGCTTTTGAGTTAGGCGAGTTTAATGAATTTCGGCCCATAGAGCGTAATGTATTTCGAATCTTTTGGGCGGTCCTGTACATAAACTATCCATTCGATTGCCACCAAAAGGGGAGGTGCACAACTAGATCATAGAACAATCCTAAATATCAAATCTCAACATTCTACGACCCATAGTTTTTGAGATATGCGAGTTACATACATACGTACGTACGTACAGACGGCATGGAAAAACTGGCCACAGTAGACTCGCCACTGGTCAAAATGAGTTGCAGACGCGTTAATAGGATCGTGCATGCTAGCCTACGATGAGATGCATCGAAAAAAGTTTTTAAATTCAATTTAGAGGTAGTCAAAATCGGTTTTTATGTCGAAATTTGGCCCCCAAAATTTTTCGGGATCACATTACTTCCTTATACTACGTACAAGGAAGTAAAAAGGGCAGCCGCACAGTGGAGTATTTGTGTCAAAATCCTGGCCAAAAATATTTTTCATGTGTTTTACGTTAAAATCATTACTGTTGACTTTTGACTGACTTTTTAGTATTATATACTTCTTAAATTATATAAAAACAGCGTGTTGTCGCCAAAATTGGGCGATATATCGCCAAACGACTCGAAGTGGGTTTTTAACAAATGTTCTTCCGGGGAGTGTCCCTTACTGGGAAGTACTGCTATTGTATAATACCACTTACAAATGTAATAGCACGCGGCTGTCGATCTAACAGTCTGGTGTTTTGGGCAATTTTCTCCAGATGTCACATGAATACCCAATAGAACCCCTTAAAAAGCCCTCCACCCAAGGCAAACTTCCCGTTAGGCAAATAGTCGTGTACCTGTGCCTTAACTACAATAAAAATATATAAATGTAATACTTTAATAATACTTTTAAATATAATACTACTTATCTATAAATCAATTTATATCATAAAAATTTTTAGATTTTTCACTTTTCTAAATGTAGTTACTATAGGGATCTTAGTTTTCTAATGACTTCTGAAGATTAACTTTTTCATTCCGATTCTTTTGAACTGTGATATTCGTCTTCACTTAGAGTCACTTTTTTTTTCTTCTTCTTTTTTTTTTTTTTTTTTGAGAGAGAGAGAGAGAGAGAAGGACCACCATCGGCACTCCTCTGGAAGAAGTTGTTGTAGGGTCTCACTGTTATAAGGCTTGTTCTTTTTCCTTGCTCTTTGTCTAGAGCAGCTAAAAGAACACTGCTTAAAAGAAGCCTCCTTGCAAACCCATAAAATCTCATTTCAAACTGGAGGAGAAAGTAATTAATTTCAAACCAGCACTTCAAAATGACTTAAAAAGCTAGCACGCGTTTCTGTTTACACACTCACACTTCCATGACCCGAAGTCACAGTTGCCAACCTTTGAGAACCAAAAATGGGGAGTTTTTGCTTTGGACACAATTTACGACATAAATGGAAAACTAAGCTGTAAATAGATGGGACTATTTACAGGACTAAGAAAGGGCAATTTTGGAATAGGTAGAAATTTTCTTCTTGTAGCAAATTTACATCAGAAAAATAAGAAATGACATACTGAATTTAAAATTCCGATGTTAAATCTTAACTGAAATGAAATTTTATATACCTTTATCCAAACACTTGCACATAATTTATAGTGTATGAGAAATACAAGCGCGTCTGTTTGTATCCCTTTTGCGACCACCCGTCGAAAAACGATCGAAAACATAAAAATGGCGCTCTATAAATAATTTTTTTTATAAAAATGGTGGATGTTGGGGGAACATTTTTTTCTTGGAATAGACACTCAATATTGTAATAATTACGATTATAGTTGAAATTAGGCGCGACAAGCCGCGACACCCCTTCAAAAAGCTTTTTGAAATGTGGATTTTTGAAAAAAAATTAGAAAAAAAAAGTTTACAATTTTTTAAAATAAAGTCATATTATTTTTTCAAGCTAATAGATACATATAATTAAAATACATATATTTTACTACAATTATACTAAGTATCAAACCGGTCAATTAATTTAAAGAGCCCGTAAAAAATGCAAGACGAAGTAATAGAAAACACTGAAATCTCTTGCCGTCAAGGAAGAAACTTGCTTTTAAACCGAGTGTTGCATCTTTTGGATATGAATTAGGGTCTAAAAACATGTATCTCATGATGCATCAGTTACTAGGCTATCCAAAAACATATATATGACTGTTTTTAAAGAAATTTAAAATTTTCGCTTTTTGGCCAGGATTTTGATACGAATACTCCACTGTGAGCCGTGGCCATCGCTCGACTGAACGACCCGCAAGAGGGAGGACGATCGAAACGTTCATCGCGTGCCACCGATCTAAGAGACCCCTTTTTTGACGACAGCTGGCTGTGCCCGCGCACAGCCAGCTGCGTCAAAAAAGGGGTCTCTCGATCGGTGGCACGCGATGAACGTTTCGATCGTCCGCCCTCTTGCGGGTCGTTCCGTCGAGCGATGGCCACGGCTGCCCTTTTTTTCAGCAGGGGGCCCTCTATCCAGCTGTTCTCGCCTTCTTACATTTTTCGGCAGATATCAGTGCTGTTCAAAAGAATCGTGACCCTTTTTGGACGGGAAAGGACGTGTTCAAAAGTAAAGAATTTTCGTGGAGCTAGGTCACCCTTTATAGATCTTTATAGAAATCCAATCGATTCTTTGTGACTGGCAACAGTGAAAACGTCCGAGTGGGGTGTTCCCAGAGCGGGAACACTGCGCTTTAAAGGGTTAAGGTTTCTGAAGGAGGTGTCCAAATTAAGTTCTGTCCCCAAAGATGCAAATCCTTGTTGTGGCACTGTTACACGGTGCTGTAATCCTTGTTGTGGCACTGTTACAGATGCAAATCCTTGTTGTGGCACTGTTACACGGTGCTGTAATCCTTGCCAGCTGTAAATCCTTGTTGTGGCACTGTTACAGATGCAAATCCTTGTTGTGGCACTGTTACACGGTGCTGTAATCCTTGTTGTGGCACTGTTACAGATGCAAATCCTTGTTGTGGCACTGTTACACGGTGAAGTTTCTGAGTACTAAGAATTGTTTGAGCACTACTATGACGTTTATTAAGGAAGCCCTGCGATTAGCTAAATAGCTGCTGTTTCAATCTGAAGATTGTGCAGAATATTTCTGATCGTTCCTTGATTTGTTATAAAATAGGGTTACGAATTTACGGGGCAACCCGCTGTTTTGGGGCTTAAAATAGTTCAAAATGCGTGTTCTACGCGTCCAATAGTTAAATGTTGCTTTTCCTTACATCCAAATCGGTCCACTCGAACCGGAGATACGGAGGTTTGGGTTTCCCCGTTGATTTTCTAGGGCGCTTCTAGAAATCTCCGGAAATAGGGTTCCTAGGCCTTCGGTCACTTCACTTTTGGGGACTGGCTATGGGCGCCCGATTCGGCGATAGTTCGCCAAAAGTTGCCAAGCTTGGCGACATTTGGGTGATAGGGCGGGATTTTCCCTATGGGGCTTTCAAAGTTGTTTTTGCTGCATTCAAATCACAAAATAACCTGGCATTTCTCTTCTATGACGAAATCATAATTCCCGCTTTGTGCGGAATCTCCGAGAAAGACTTTTCTGGAAGCTTCTGTTGTAGCTTCTGGTCGACTCTAAATACGGGCATTCTGAGGCCTCCGTTTAGAGTGGAGTGAACCCTCGTCGAGAACGGATGCGCATGACAGATGAGTTCGGGCTCATTTTTGGAAGCCCGAGCCCCAGCAATATGATTGAAGTCGGAGCCCGAGCCCGAAATTTCAACTAAAGATAAATAAAATTCAGTTACTTCATGGATAGAACGCGATACATTTTGCTGTTTGTGTTATATATATGTTTATCCAATAATAACAAGAATATTTCAAATTTTATTAAAAATTCCGTTGAGAAGTCACATCCGTGTTAAACATCCGTAGGTACTTAGATATATTAGATACAGAAAAATACAACTCATACATCTCGTAGAGTGACATTGAAAAATGGTCTATTTAAAACACGTCCAGAAAAGAGATTTTGCATTATAAATTGAAGAAATTGGCCTATTTGCATAGAATTGCATAAGAATGGAGTGGATAGGAGCAAAATGACTTTAAAAAATATTTTAGGATACGATGCGAATAGATACATTGAACTAAGATAGACCCGTCCATAATGAGGCCAATGAACAGCACTTTAACACACATACGCCAATGAAACAGCACAACACACCCTTGAGTCAATGATGTGAAAAAAAGCTAGCTTTTGACCCATCCATTATTGTGTTGCCAGTCCCAGCATCCCATCCGTACGTTTATTTTTCCGATGAATCGCTTTTTAAAATCCGTTTCAAGGAGTAGGCTCAATGAAGGAGACATTTTGCACGAGCCCGAGCGCAATCGTGAATGACAGGGCCCGGGCTCGAGCCGAGCCCGTCTCATCTCTAATGCGGATGTGTACGGCGCTTTGCTCCGTGATAGAAGCGATGTTTCCGCGTGCGTTTTTGAAGCCTTGTTCTTGAGTGCTGTGTGGAAATTCTTCCTAGTTGAGTCTTGAGGGAGTGTTAGTGTTATCCCTCGTATATTACCCCTGAATTTTATCTGTGCAAGAGTTTTATTTTGTGTGAGAAATACAGCATTTCTGAAAGCTTCGGTACTGTTACAAACGAGGTACTGGCCGTGAGTGCCTGTGAATTTTGAACAGCGGATGGTTCGACTCGGTTCTAGAAGCAACAAAGTTTGTGTTCCCTCCTGACAAGTGGACTTTTTACTAGAACTTTCTACACCCACTGGACTTCAGAACGACTACCCCGGAAACAAGCAGAGTATTCTGCAACAGTATGCACATTAGGGTGGATCGAATTTTTTTTTTTCTCGAAATCTTTATCTCCTGAGGTCTTAAAAGTTGTAAATTCATATAAATAAGACGTGTGTAAAATTTGAATGTTCTACGACAGCGTCTTCGGGTTGCGCATCGAGCTTGAAATTTAGAAATTTTTGAAAAATATTACTTTTTTTTCAATAAATCGACCCAAAAAATTATTTTCCGAATGATTAGGCTCCCGAGGTTTTAAAAGTTGTATATTGTTATGAATACGACGTATGCAAAATCTGAAGGGGCTGTAACAATTTCTAGGAACTGCGCTTCGAGCTTGAAATCTGTAGATATCGGGAAAATTTGCGTTTTTTGACAAAATTATGTACAAAGCAAAAATTATATTTCTAATGAATGAGTCCCGTAGAAAAATAGCCAGTAACGTTCGCAGTTCTCCTCTAGTACAACCACAATCGCAACTACATTACCCAAGACCAGGGTTTCGGACCCGCCCACAAACCCCAAAAAAACTCGGGTGGGTTTTTTTTAAAAACCCACTTAAAAAACCCAATAAAACCCACACAGAAGTGGTTTTTTGGGGGGTTTTATTAAAAATTATCAAAAATTTTCCTTTCTTTCCTTTAAATCATTTGTTATTTGACATTAGATACATGGAATATTACCTACATAACTTAGTGCATTATATTAGATAAATATAAATATGCCAGTTTAATTATTTTATAATTATTTTTCCAACTTCAACATAAAGAATAATAACCTTTTTAAAAATACCTTGAGCTCATTCTATCTGCAATATTTGTTTTGAAATGAACAGGTGTAGAATGCAGCCAGGGATAACTTAGTAATTTATCTCTTTCATGAATAAGTTTTTAAATACGAATAAAATATGTAATTATCAATATAGTGACCAAAAAAAATCCTTTCCCAGATAAGAGAAAAATGGGACATGTATCTCTCTTACAGCTTACCAGCATGCATCTCAAGAATGAATTCAGGTTCAGAAACCATCCTGTATTCTATTAGTTGCTGCATTACTTTAGTATTGAGAAATATAAATCTGATTCTTTACACATTGTTTATGTGGGATTAAATATCAGACATATTAATTCTAGATTTTTTAAAGTAAAAAGGAGTATATATTCAAAGCAAAAATGAATAACTATAAAGAAAATTATTAAATAAATAGTAGTTCTGCAGTCAGTTGGCCTGCAAAGGCTTTACTGACTTATCTTCTAACTAGAAAATATAAGTATGACTTAAAAAACATAAAGGTAAAAAAAATTTAAAAGTTCATAAATTTAAAAGTAGTAGAAAACAGCCAATCAAAAACAACCTATTTTTCTATGTGAACAATAATATACTTTTATCATGGTCATAAAACAAATGAGGAGCCCTTTATAAACATCAGCAGAAAAAGATAGTACTGCATTACAGTTGAAGTTATTTTTACATTTTAATTAATTATTATTTTGTAATGAAAGTTTTCTTTAACACTAAAACTATTTTGTTTTGAAATAAAACCATAAAATTTAAATCCAAAAAGTGTTATACTATAAAAAAATCTTAATAAAACCCAAAAAAACCCAATAAAACCCACCCGGGTAGGGTTTTTTAAAACCCTGCCCAAGGCCCACCTCGTTGATTTGCCTGCGATCAGAGTCCTGCCCGTGCCAGCCCAAGCATCCAATTATTGGAGCATGCGTTTTAATGAATAATGTAAAGCCCAACTTCAAATCAAACCGTGGCATTTTTTGTCAAGTTTAATAATTTGAATCGTAGGAAACCATCATCTGATAGATATATAGACAGCCAATTTCGGAGTGTCTGTTTGCTATGGTGGGAAGTTGGCAAATGCAACATTGCAGAAATTAGTTAGTTTAGAGAACTGCGTTTCTAGATTTCGGAGGACGCCTTTGTTCTTTCCAAGATTCGGTGATTCGCCACTACCCCCAATGCATGTGAGGCTGCCACGATCCATAGATTTTGTGTCCAACTCTCCCAAATTTCCAGTGAAATTCTTAAAGTCAGATCGCGACATACGGCCAAAGTATGTTGAACCAGGTTCCATTATCATCCAGATATGTTCTTTGTGACAAACACTTGGGTGTCATTTGCAGTCAACCCATTTTTCTATGTATCTGGTTTTGTTCTTCCTCCCATCCAAACACAATCCAAAGAACATTTTAAAGTCCTCTTCCGTTTCTTCCACTGCGAGTCATCTTAACCTTCCTGTAACTTGATATGGGTCGAGAGTCAGTTGAGAAGGTTTCTCTCCATCGACGTTCCTTCCGCTTTCTAGATTGGGAAATAAAGTGGATACCAGAGTTCCTACTGCCCTGTCCGTGATAGCTTTGCATCGCAGACTTGTGAAAGCACCGAGATTTTCATTCTAACTGGGTCGTTTGTGAACGCATCTCCCGAAGTGGCGGTCGATAGGCATTCAGCGTTTTCTTCAGTCTTTCGTACTTCTCTTTCGTTATTTTCACTTTCCAAATCCATGACTCAATTTGAAACATACACTGAATATTGGAACTTTCACCTCTTTCTCCACCCATCTCGAAATGTCTCTTTCCAACCTTTCAACTTTTCTCTCATTCTCCTTAAACTTCTCTTCTTTACAATTCCATCCATTTTTCACATATCTAGCTCTAGCGTTGCCAGGCGTCCGGATAAAGCCGGACATAGTGAGGCTTTTGGATTGCATGTCCGGCCAAACTGAACGGTGTCCGGCTTTTTATGGTCGAGACTTATGGGTGACTTTGGCGGATGAGTCATAAAGTATTTGAACGGATTGGGCATTCGATGTTATTTATATTTCATTAGAATTGAACAAGATTCATGGTAATAATCAAAAAAGCTTGATTTTACATACAATTTTTTTGTCGTACCTATTAATACGGAGACAGAATCCTCAATAGTGCAGGCTGTCCGGCCTTTTTACCCAAATGTCCGCTCAAACTGGTTGGTCTGTCCGGCTATTGGGTTGGGCGACCTGGCAACCCTATCTAGCTCCCGTCTGGTCTTCTAATGACTCACGTTCTGTGTGAGGTATGTGAGGCTCTGAGCTACACCTGCTCCGGGAAAAGTCACTACATTTGCAAGTGCGATATTCATTAGCGTGGTAAGGGAGCGTTTTTCCCACTTTCTTCATAAACAATTCCTTATGTCCGTCTCTACGTAAGATTCATTTAGCTGCTGAACTTGCCCATGACCTTTTGTAACTATCTCTTGAATTCCTTGGATTGACACACTGGGATACTGGCCTTGATCCAATTTTCCTGTATTTTGATGGCTACAACTAAGGTTACTTCTCCTTCCAGTGGATCCTGCCCTTTATTTAGAAATTTTTTTTCTTAAGTACAAAATAGTAATACAGAAGCACGAGTATGTCTTCTTGGGTTGGTAACTTGGTACAAGGTATTCTTTCGCTATTCCCAGCTCTTCTAAGAACACCGATTTTGTTCCGTGTCCTGTTGCAGACAGTTTCACTCTATTCAGAATCGTAGCAGTGCCTTGCACTGCTACGATTCTGAATAGAGTGAAACCTTTTAGCTTTTTTGAGACAGCTTTTTAGCTTTTTTGAGACTGTTTTAACTTTTAGCTTTTTTGAGAGTAAACTGAAAGCACCATCTATCTGAAACGTTAAACTAAATGCCTGTTTCAACGAAATATATCGTGCCTGATTTAACCGAACGCATGCGCATCGCCATCACTCGGCAGACAAACCGGCGCTAGTTGTCTGGAGCGGGTTTGGGACAATTCACCGACATGGACATTTCAACGTCATGTATTTTTCACAGACAGGAATTTTCCACCGACAGGACATTTACATGAACATTTCAGGCACTTTAAAATGGACTAAATTTTTAATATTACGACGACAAGCCAACTGCCACACAGTTTTAATAATACATTTAACGAAAAATCTCCCATAAAGAGAGCAGCTAATTATGATTCTTTTTTCTCAAAAATGTATCAATATATCTAAAAGTTTTCTCTTATACAGAACTAGAAAGTTTAGGCGTTTAAAGCAGGACAGTGACTATAGTTTATTTATTAATTTTGTTGGGGTGGGAGGTAGGGGGTTTCCATAAACACTCATATGAACCCTAATTAATTATATGTGCGTTATTAAAAATCATACGTATTAATTATACATACGTAATTAACATTAATCAAATTATATCATATATAAAAATGATTAACTTAAGTACATATATATTAACTTCATTGTGTAATTAAACTAATTACGTAATTAAAACTCATTTATATAATTAATTTGTGTATTACAGTAAAAGAAAATTTCAGAAAGACAATCGTACTGAAAGTGTATGTTTTGATAACAATATATGTCAAATTTTCGAAGGGGATGGTGAAGGGGGGAGGGAGTACATCCATTCCATAGCACTGTTTCTCTCAATATATAAAAAAACACTGTACTGTACCATAAATAAGCATATATGTCGTTTTATACGGCCTTGTCGGTAACTAAGTTCAGGCAAGCATGGAAAAATGGGAAGTTGATTGTATAGCTTTTAAACTTTCGGGAAAACATTAATTGGGGATTTTAGTTGTATGAAACAAAAAAGTTCCTTATGCGGGAAAAAATTTATAAAGTTTTGAAACTCCAAGAAAACAGTAATTGGTGACAGGACATTTTGCCGACACCGGCTCACTCTAGGGTAGCTCCTGAAGCCTTCCCCATGGATCCGCCACTGATATGATAACAACAATTTCAGGAGACAATACGCATGTCTGTGAAAATCCACGTCCGTAAAATGTCCTGTCGGTGAAAAGTTCGTGGCGGTGAAATGTCCAGTCGGTGAAAAATCCATGTCGGTGATCTGTCTAGTCGGTGTAAAGGGTGTCGGTGAAATGTCCAGGACCGGTCTGGAGCACAGCTTGCATACAGCGCCCTAGACAAAACGACAGCATAACGTGTGAATTGTAACAAACTATTCGAAAAGCCATTTTTTGTGATTGACTGAGCTTCTCTGAAAATTTTTTAACATATAAAAGGACGAAATTATTTTTAACAAATAAATTTTGCTTTCTACATAATTTTTTCAAAAAACACAATTTTCAGATATTTATAGATTTCAAGCTCGATGTGCTATCCCTAGAAACTGTCGTAGCCCCTCCAGATTTTTGCATACGTGTGATCCATAAAAATATACAACTCCTAAAGCCTCGGGAGCCTAATAATCTGAAAAATAATTTTTTGGGTCATTTTTCAAAAATTTCTAAATTTCAAGCTCGATGCGCAACCCCAAGACGTTGTCGTAGATCATTCAAATTTGACGCACGTCTTATTCATATCAATATACAACTTTCGAGACCTCAGGAGATAAAGATTTCGAAAAAAAAAAATTATTTTTCAATCCACCCCAATGCACATATCCTGTATAATAAGCCAAATTCTCAACACAAGTACTTATTGCATGGTTTGTGCCGGTGGTTTACCTGCAGAAGTACGCAGCATTGTACTCCTGCTAATACTGCACTGCCTTGCCACAACAGTGCCAGCCTGTATTGGGTCCTTGGGTGAAGCATGTTGTGACAATTTTTTTTTTTTTTTTTTTTTCCAAAATTTTCTGAGATGGCAGGTTTTGAGATATCAACGGTGTGACCTTGAAACTTTAATTTGTAGTAAGTTGTAGTGTGTGATTATGGCAACGCTACACTAGGGCGATCTGCCCGGGGGGGTGCCTTGGTAGGAGGACTTTCTAAGGGGTTATAACGCGTATTCACTAAATAATTTGTAGTAAGAATAAAGGTCATGAAAGATATCAATAGAAAGGTCTATTCCTTAGCTTTTTAAGGGCGTTTGCATTTTTATTCTACTAAAATTATTAAAAAAGTGGCAGACATTTGAAAGTATGAAAGTTGTCCGTTTTTCCCTCAATTTTGATTATTATTTTTAAATATATCTGAGAAACTTTAAAAATCGGAGAACTGCTAGAATTATTTAACATGTTATACTGGGCGATTCAAAATAGATGTGAAGTCGATTATTTTTTAAACCGTAAGGGATCCAAACATACTTCCAATTAAGAAAGTTCATCGAATGAAGAGTCGCTTTCAGAAATGGCATTTTTTACTGGGGGTTGTATACATATTGAAATACGAAGTTTAATTTTTATACAGTCCCTCCTTTCCTACCCTTTATATTGAGAAAAAGGTTACTCTTTGCCTAAGAAAATGAATAAAACAAATCCTGTGTCTCTACGTGGAATAGTTTCAGAGATACATCCATTTGAAAATTTTGGCATGGGTCGCTAAGCAGTAAGGGGATGTCTCCAAAGTGAGAAAATTGTAATTACTTTTCAACTGACATTAATTTATATTAATAGGCACTCGGTAGACGTAGTTGACTCCTCAAATCCTAATTGAGCTAGAGTTTTCCTATAACGCACGTTTGGCAGTTACGAGGGTTGCTATTTATATTTCTGGCCTAGTAATGAAACAACAAATATTTATGATCGAAATTGGTCTAATTGTTTTTAAAAATATTCTCCATGAAGATCAATGTGCTTTTGTATGCGTTTGAACGAATTTTCGAAGAATTTTTTCCACTCCGATTGAGGTCAGGGGCGTAGCCAGGGGGGGGGGATATGGGGATATATCCCCCGAAATTTTTGGATGAGTGATGAAATTCCGTCTATTTATACACATATAAGTTCATATCCCCCTCCGAAAAATTTTCCTGGCCACGCGCCTGATTGAGGTAACTGCAAAAAATGCGTTTTGAATGCATCCACTGCTTCTTTGGGTGTCGAAAATCGTTGTCCACGTAATTTATTTTTGATGTAGGGGAATAAAAGTCATTGGGTGCCAAATCAGGGCTGCACGGCGGATGACCCATCCATTCGATGTTTTGGCATTTCAGAAAATCCTTTGTTTGAGCCGATGTGTTAGAGCTCGCATTGTCATGAAGAATGATGCGTCTCTTTTTCTGCTTTTTTCGAATTCCTCCGGCGACTTCTGGCAAACAAATAGTCGTGTACCATTGACAATGGACCGTCCTGCGTTGCTCTAACGCCACTGTCGCCACGGGATCGGCAATGCCCAAGGAACAAGCAACCATTTGTTTCTATGTTCTTCTTGCTCGAACAATTTTTGTTGGATTTTGCTCGTCTTGAAAGACCCATACAGTCGATTGCCGTTTTGTTTCCGGCTCATATGCATACGTCACCTAAGTGGATGTTATACACAGCCTTTGATGCACCTTGATTGTGTTTTGTCAGCACTTCCTTGCACCCATCGATACGAGCCTTCTTTTGAGCGTTTTTCAGATTATGCTAGATCCAACGCGAACAAATATTTTTTACGGTCAAATGTTCATCCAATATCTTATTGATGCCTGTCATACTAATGTTCAGAGACACCTCAATCTCGCGGTATGTCACAGGATGATCTTGCTTAATCTATTCTCGCACGGCACCGATATTTTCTAGCACAACAACCGATTTTGGAGGATCTGCACGGAATTCGTCCTGGATCGAACACCGACCACGATTCAATTCGTTATACCAGCTTTTTACAGTGTTGTACAGGCCCTGATTACCGCACAGGCCAAGAAGGCCACGGCCTGGGGCCCCCAAATTTTAAGGGGCCCCAAAATTATTAAAATAGTTCAAGCTGTATTCTTAGAAGAAATGAGTTAAGCTAAATTTTTAACAGTATGAAAATAAATAAAGAGATATACTTTGACAACACGTACCGCTGAGCAAAAGGGTTTGTTTAATCTATTTCCAGGAATAAAACAAATGTCATACAAATCCCAAGAATTCCACCAAGAAGTATTCTTTGGCGTGAAATCATTTGATCCTGAAGTATAACGTCTACATTAAAAGCGAAAAATTTGTGAACTTTAAGTTAAAACTTTTGTACTAGAGAGTTTGAAGCAGAAGCACCTCCCCCCCCCCCTTATATATGAAATTGCGAAGAAATACTGTATATTATGATTATAAGTGGCATGACCAATAAGAAATGAACGCACAGGGGCCCCGCAAAAGTACTGGGCCTATGGCCTCCGAATGTCTTAGTCGGGCTTTGGTGTTGTAGGATGGTGCTTCATCGCTGTATAAAGATTTAAGTTCATCGAAGCACTCTTGTCTTGACAATCCAAAGTTATGAAAAATAATTGCACGAAAATGTTCACGAGTCAACATTTTTTTAACGAGATGAATTTTTAAATTACCTGTACACAACACATATCAAGCTGAAATGGCCAATCGTTCGAAAGAATTTATGTTTACAAATATCGCCTAGCCACGCTTTCTGTTGCCAAGGCCAGAAATATAAATAGCAACCTACGTACTAGTAAAAGTGACCACACCATAACACACGCCATTATTTAGTCATTATCTTTTACACTTTCAAATTCCTTCTCTAGAAGCTTGACGTAATGAGTAGATGACCTCCCTAAAAGAGTAAATTATCACTCATTTTATAATACAGACCCGATCCATTCAGATAAAACTGTACACCGTTCGTTTCACACGTTTCAACGCGCTTAATTGCCTTTCCCTACAATGGGATCGTTATTTAAAAATTTTCAACACATAGTGGGTCCCCCAAAGCAAAGTTTTTTTCGCTTGAAAACTTACGCCAACTTTGTAGGTAAAGTGGCGTAAGTCATCCTTTTCAAAATTAATTTTCTCCCTCACTATTCCACGTAGAGACACTGGATTTGTTTTATTCATTTTCTTAGGCAAAGAGCAACATTCTTCTAAATATAAAGGTTAGGAAAGGAGGGACCGTATAAAAATTAAATTTCGTATTTCAATATGTATACGACCCCCAGTAAAAAAAATACCCTTTCTGAAAGGTACTCTTAATTGGACGAACCTTTCTAACTGAAAGTATGTTTCGATCACTTACGGTTTAAAAAATAATCGCCTTAACATGTATTCTGAATCACCTGGTATATAATGTCTTCATACCAAATTTCATAAAAATCCAAATCGGTGAGATCAAGACGGTGATTGATCTGACATTTAATTGCTCTATTAAAATATGTTAAGATGCAGAATATAGTGTAAAATGGGATAGCTAAGTTCTATTTGAAGATTTATCTTGTTTTATGCATGTTTTCCCCCCTTGAGGGAATCATTTTAGGACATCTTCCCTCATATTTTTTTCAAATTAAAATCAGATTCCCTTTTCCAAATTAAAAATCAAAATTTTAATATTTTTACGAATAAAAAAAATCATCCGTTTCTTGGTTTTTGAAATACGTATATATAATGGAGATGAGACGGTCTCAAAGTCAAACTGAACCGGGACGGGGCCATCGTGATTCTACCGGGCCTGCGTGTGCACTCCGAAAGAGGCCTACGGACGTTTCCTCATGGGTTAGGTTTGACCGTTAGATGACGTATCTAAGTGCTGGAACCAATGAGTGAGCATCCTTAGTCCTCTTTGGATGACTCATCGGGGTGCGCAAGCAGGCCCGGTAGAATCACGATGGCCCCGGCCGCGCTCAGGAGACGTTTCTCCTTTACTGAACATTCCCCTTGTAAACAGCGATTCGTGGAAGAAATAAACGTATCAAGTAATAATTATTATTTGATAAACTCGATTAGAAAGTGCATTAAGAGTTAGCTATGTTATTTGTCTTTAATTTGTATAAACAGCAAAATGAATGATATTCTGTGAATGCGGGTGCGAATTGAACATTTTCTCCAGGGGGGGGGGACATTTGAAAGAAAACATTCTCCAGGAGGGGACATTTGAAAAGAAAAAAAAGGGGGGGAGGGAAGGTGTCAATGCTCCACTCACTTAATATATTAAGTATTACATGTCAAATGCAGCCGCCAACATGTCTGGGAAGGGACTTAAATTCACACAAAATTCGACCCCCAATTTTCTGTGCAAATGGAATATTCCTGCCCATGTCGATTCAACGTCTACCCTCTAATTCGGCTCGTGGCAGAGCAGGGCTTGTTCGTTCATTTTGCAGCCTTCCTTTGAAACCTGACCGCTGTTACAAAATGAGAAGTGGCATCAGGCATGTGTGCATCTAATTCAAATGGATGTTTGTAACTTGCTCCTTTGTCTAGTAAACAAAAGAAGAATTTCCATTCTCTATACTTAAACCGTTAGGTACTGGTTAACTTGTACGAACGAGACTAGTTTTAACATCTCACCAGCAGGGGATCAATAGTATCCCTGGCATATTTCGCTAGCCAGGGATATTACATTCTTCAGCCGGGAACAATCTCCCCCCCCCCCCCCGTCAATTCGCACCCTGTGTGAATGAAGTCATTGACTTTTAGCTGAAAGTTCGGCCTCTGGATTTAAAAAAATGAGTCCGAACTTATCTCTAATATGTAAGCCCAAATATTTTTCGCATAGCTGCCAACTCTCTTCCTGTTTTCCAGGAAGACTTCCTCATTTTGAACTATTCTTCTGTCTACCTGCAGGAAAGATCCAATCTTCCCCCCCCCCTTTTTTTTTAAAGTTTCCTGCCATTTTCCTTTCATAGTGCTAAAATAAAAAAAAAATAACAGATATATTTTTAAAGTAAGAAGTGAGATTTAAATTATTCTCGCATTTTGAACACAGCCTTTCTGAACTGTCACGGTCCCCCTTATCTTGCCCCGGCCTGGGGCTTTTGAGCAAAAGAGCTGTCCTTCCCATTCACGTTTGCCGAAGCATCGAAATAAAAAGTCGAAGGTACTAAAAAAAGCAAGTCGGTAGTAAAATTTAAAATTACTTTTCGACTGTATGTGACACGAGTTAAGTACCGAGTGGTTATTCAATGAAGCACAATTGACCGGTCGACGCTGCCGATCATGCTGTTACACGATTTTGAAAGATGTTTTCTAATTCAGAATATTGGGAAAAACGTATATATAAATGTGTAAGAATTAAATCTTTTGGAATAAGAAAGAATTGATTTGCAAAATTTGGCATTAAAGCTGCAAATTCCTTACTTGACCCAAAACAAGCAGATACCGCTCCGTAACAGCTATTCACAAAAATGATCAAGTTTAGCAATATTTTTTTTTTTTTTTTTTTTTTTTTTGTACGGTTTAAACTTGACTGGGAAAATATTCCTGTTTTTCAGGGAATCCTCTTGTTTTAAGTCGAAATAGGTTGGCAGCTATGTTTTCACCAAGAAGTATCCCTCTTTTCTTTCCCCCCACAGAACAGTGCCAAAATGCCGCTCTTCAAGAAACCCCCCCTTTTCTTCCCTGCGTATGCGACTTGTAATCCAAACCGAAAATCGAACCCTGACCCAAACAAAGAGTGACCCAAAGCCCGATAGAAAGGTTCTAGTCTAAATAGATCTAATTATGCCCGAAAGGAGAATTATTTTAGTTGTTACAGTCAACTCGCAATTTTGCGGATCCTTGGTTTAGTGACCCTTCAGGTTTACGCTATTGGTCAAAAGTATTGCCAAGTTTAAGAAATCGAACCATCGTTTCAAGAATAAGCCCAGCAAAAATGGACAGGAAATGGGCCAGATTTAATATTTTTGAGAACTTATGGAGTATCATTGGAAAGAAAACATCTGAAAATCACCCCAAGACAAAAGGAGAGCTTCAGGAACCTATCCTTTAAGTTGGCATCCTGAAACAACGAAGGAAGTGTTGTGGTGGATTCCCTATCTAAAAGAGTGGCTGTTGGGATCCAAGTCAAGGCTGCTCAGCAACCTAATAAAGGATCTTGAGTTCCATTGCATTGAATGATGATCCTCTTTTTGCAGAATAACCTTGAAATGAATTCTATATTTATTTTATTCCGGCGAGCCAAAATGGATTAGGATTTCTATAAAAACCTATATATTTTCAATAAATTAAGTAATTAATATTCTTCTTCAACCCTTTAAGGCGCAGTGGTCCCGCTCTGGGAACACCCAACTCTGACGTTTGGACTGTTGCCAGTCACGAAGAATAGATTGGATTTCTATAAAAATAGCTGCGGGTGACATAGCACCATGAGAATCCTTTACTTTTGAGCACGTCATTTCCCGTAAAAAGATTTGTCACGATTATTTTTAACCGCAATGACATCTGCTGAAAAATGGGGTGCGAGGAACAGCTGGATAGAAGGCCCAATGCTGAAAAAAGGACATCCGTTGCCATCGCTCGACTTAACTACCAGCAAGATGGCGGACGATCGAAACGTTCATCGCGTGTCACAGATCTAGAGACCCTTTTTTTTGACTCAGCTGGCTGTGCGCGAGCACAGCCAGCTGTCGTCAAAAAAAGGTCTCCAGATCTGTGACACGCGATGAACGTTTCGATCGTCCGCCATCTTGCTGGTAGTTAAGTCGAGCGATGGCAACGGATGTCCTTTTTTCAGCATTGGGAAAGGGTTGCGCCTCAAAGGGTTAACTTAATGCTATCTTGTCCTCGAAGTTATTCATTGAACACGTTGACATTAAAAATATGAATTATATTGATTTTTAATTTTGACGGGGGAGAGGGGCTTCATCTTGAAAAGGGTTAGATTTCTGAAATTTGTAATACTTTTGGCCAGTAGTGTAAAAAAAAAAAACCTATCAAATCCTAACTGTTTTCCCAATACTTTTTTTATAAACTTTCGATTGAACAACCATTTGATTGAACGTCCTACTGAGGTCCCATGAAGCTTTTTAAATCAAGAGTCGACTGAATGTTTTTTAACCTTTGACAGGCCAACATTCTCAATCGGTACACCCAATTAAAAATTTGTTGAAAAATTAAATTTAAATTTTATCCATATTGACTTGAAAAATGAGTAGATATTTAAAAATGGCTTGATTTTTTGAAATAGGAGTTGCATTTCTATCATGAGTGGGAAAATGGATACAAAATCATGAAAATAGCCATTTTTATACATTTTTACAGAGCTATCTTGATATACCTCCAGCTCCTTCAAACTGAACTCGTATTTTTAATAAGTGAAATATTACGAATTAAAGAAAACTACTCATAAAAGTATTGTCAAAATATAGCTCCCTAAAAGTGCTTTAAATATAAATCCCATAAAAATAGCTTTCATAAATTTTTACAGAGCTATCTTGTATCAAATTTAATCATATTTTGGAATTAAATTTAAAATAAATATTTCGTTAATTTTTAATATTTCACTTATTTAAAAACTACCCATCACTCTATTCCGTTTTTGAAACCCATATAAAAGTAGTATAGTCAGAAATGAACGATGTTCACAGTTGGCAACACAGCGGAAGTTATATACATCCACTGGCGTAGCCAGGGGGGGGCCCACCGGGCCCGTGCCCCCCCCGAAATTTTTTCAGTTGTTATATATATATATATATTGCAATTTGTAAAAATGGATCGTCTCAGAATCTTTCTTGCGTGATATTTGTCTAATCTTTCTGATAAACGTTTTCTAGATCTTTTCACATTGAGAACGAAGAAAAAAAAACAAGTCAATAAAAAGGTTCACTAACAACAGTCACTAACAAGTCAATAAAAAGGTGCCGTTAATCACTAACCCGAGGTGACTTTCGACACGCCTACACACCAGAAAAATATACATCTGGGTAATATCCTACTCCCGGGATACTAAAAATTTCCCTCACCCTATAACCTCAGCTCGTTACCGTTGTACCCTGTGAAGTAAGTATCCCCAAGTGTTATCAGATTTCATGGCCACCTGTAGTATTTTTAAACTATGGTGTATACAAAAATAATTCTTTCTACTAAGGATAAAATTTCAAGGAGGGGCACAAGCTGACCCTTTCCCCACCATTCCCAAGGTCCAGACGCTCGTGTTTTTGAATAGTGTGCTGTTCTGTCCAGTTGGTGGGTTCGAATAGAGATTGTGGCCTCAAGAAAGTGCCCGTTGAGTAAGAGAAATTTTAAATAAAATTCCAAAAATTATGCATAGTTTGCCTGCTAACAATGAAGACTCAAATCTACAGGAAGCGGAAAAAGCAATAGATGAAAAGATATTTCCAGAAAACTTCAGAAAGCACACCAGGAAAAGAAACTAAAGTAAATACTCAATATTTCATTGTGTGTTTTTAAATGATAATATAAACGATGACATAATACATGCGACATAATATCTTCTTAAGTATGTTGAAATATTTGTATTATCATATTTTCATTAATATGTAATTTAAGAAATGTTTCCTTTATACCCACCCTTTCAATTGACAAGAGGGTAAATCTGTAATTTGTTTTTCTGTTCTAAAGTTTTATAAAACTTTATAGATACTATTTTCTATGCTCTGGTAAAGAATAAATGAATATTTGAAATATCTAGGGATGCACTTGATTGATAGGCTGATTTATCAATATCCGAAATATCATCGGATATCCGAATCACAAACACCGGCTATCCGACTTCTCTTTTGGATATCCGGCTCACGACTAAATAAGGTCTATCAACAGTCCACTAAGTCTGTATTTTTTAAATAAAAATTACTCTCAGTAATGTTTTCTTCTTAATATTTTTACTACTCACAGTTTAAAAAAAAATAAATATTCTTAAGTGCTTTCCTTTGTAATTTAAAACCGCAACCAATGAGAACAGCAGTTTTGCTTTGAAATTAATATGAAAAATCGGAGCTTAATACCTTTATTTTCTGATTCTAAAATAAGACATTAAGTTGTTCATTAAAATGTAACTTTTTATTAAATATATTTTTCTTCTAAGTTAAACAATTAAATAGACCTATTTTCATTTTTTTTTTTAATTGTACGTTAAAACTTCGTACTTATGCAGGGTGCCGAAGCCCGAGCCCGAAATTTCAGCTAATAGGTATATAAAAGTCAATGACTTCATTGGTAGAATATCATAAATTTTGCCGTTTGTGCAAATTAAAGACAAATATAACAGCAAACTACTAATACACTACCTAATTCGTTATATTAAAGTTTATCAAATAATATTAATTAGTTTATTTCTCCCATGAATCACTTTTTAAAATCTGTTTACACGGAATACGTTCAATTGAAGAGAAATTTCTCACAAGCCCGAGCCTGGTTTGGGCTCGGGCTGAGTCCATCTCATCTCTAGTGCCCACCCCCCCTCTGACTTATGGCTCACCAACTAGCGATGAGTGCAACCCGTCCCCCCTCAATAATTTTAAGAACTTATCCATTCTGGAAAGTTTTGTGCGTCTGTTTTTTTCTTTTTTTTTATTAAGAAATCAAATCCGGTGTATTTTTACCATTTAATCTTCCCAATATTACGTAAGATGTTCTTAAATCTAGATGTTAATTAAATTATAAAGTACAACTCAACACTTATTCAAGTCGAAAATTTGCAATTAATTATATTTTTTAAGACTGCTTAAGTAGAAAAATTCTATATATTTTGAAACAACTTTATTCCAAACACCAGAATTTTCGAAGATTTTCTTCTAGTGACGTCTGTGTTATTTTAATACGTACTTTGTTAGCAATGTGCAGAAAATTTTAATCTTGTGATCAACCTTATTCCAAAGAGCAGAGTTTCGGATTTTTTTTTCAAGTGATGTCTGGGTTATTTCAATATTGTGCCTGCATTGTATACGTATAATATTCTAATCTTGTCACCAACCTTATACAGAAGGGCAAAGTTTTGGAAGATTCTCCTTAAGTCATATCTTTGTTATTTTAATATTGTATTTGAATTGTGTAGGGTATTTTAATCTAGTGATCAACTTTATTCCAGAGATCAGAGTTTTGGATGATTTTCTTCAAGCTATATCTTTCTTATTTTAATATTGTGTCTGCATTGTTTAGAATATCTTAAATTTGTGAGCAACATTATATTAAAAACAAGCATTTTGAAAAAATAAAAAGATAAATAAAAAATCTAGTCATAAGATTTTATAGGTTAATTATGTGTTACTGCATAAAACTGTACATTTTGACTTATTAATTGCAATAAGAAACTAAGTTAGTACAGCCTGTGCATTATAATTAAAGCTTTATTTTTTTAAATTAGCGTCGCTGTTCTGTGGCTGTTAATTATAAAAATAATGATAGGTTTGTGTTTGCGTGATCTTCATTATAAAATACAGGTTGATTCAAAAATAACGTGACCAATTTCAGAGCATCATAAAATTTTATTGAATTAAGTTATTTACACGAAATTTTCAATGTGGTTTCCTTTAGCATAGTACACTTTAAGTAAACGTTTAGGTCAAGACAAAAGAGCTTTTTAGACCATTTTGGAGGTATTTTTCCAACTTTCTCTTTGATTGCTTTTTAAAGCCCTTAAAGTGTTCTTACCTTACGTCTATTTAAAGTTCATAGGCTTCATTGTTCTTTTAAGTATCCCATAAAAAAATAATCGCAATTAGCACAGTCAAGGGATGATAGCAGCCATTTTTCGTGAGAAATAAAGTTAATTTTTTTTAATCTTTCAGCCATTTGACAGTTGACCTTCCAGTATGGCTTGGTGCAGAATCTTGGAGTAAAACAAAGTTTTCTTGGGGGACGTTTACTTTCTTTGATCATGTGCTCCAGAACTTTATTCTGATAGTATTTAGTATCAATTTTAACCTTTGATTCTACAAAAAATGGTTTTATTAAGCCTTGAGAGGACATTCCCATCCATACCACAGTACCTAACGTCCAACTTGCCTTCTGCAAAACAGCTGCGTCTTTGCGACGCTGTTCGCGTGAATTATATTGAACCTCCTTTTGCCAGTTGTGAATTACAGACAAAACAACGCTTCATCAGAAGTTATCCATGTTTTGTATCTACCTTTGCGTAACATTAAATACAGAGGCCAAGAACGTTTTCTTCGTTTTTCTACAGTGTTTGCAGATATTTGATGACAAACTAGTTTCTTCAAGTTTTATAGGCAATTTTCTTTATCTGACGGCAAATTGTCGATTGGGATATCTGTAGTTTCTTTTCTAAAGTATTTTGAGGAAGAGGATTTTCTACAACGATAAGTCTTTTCAGCTTCTTTTTTCCTTTTTCACCAATGACTTCCTTTCGTCCACATTTCCCCCCAGGAGCTCTTGATTGCCTGCCATATTTTATTTCTTTTCAAAGTTTACATAGTTATACAAAGTTTAGAAAAATTCCTTTTCTGAATTTTAAATGCTTTATTTATGACAGAATTTGAGCAACCATCCTACAAAAGCTTAAAAATTTCGTTTCGGGTTTGAGGATCTAATTTCGGAGCCAAATTTACTCCCACTAATAAAAGTAGTTCGATTGGTAATTTAAACGTTTAATTTTTAAAATAAAACAGGTGGTAAATTAAAATTTACCATAAGTAATTATACGCTTTTAAAATTGGTCACACTAATTTTGAATCAACCTGTATGTATTAGTTATATGCAGCTGCAAATGAGCTGATTGAAAATCCGGGATAGATTGATATATTTCCAGTTTATAACAAGAAAATTTTACATAGAAATATTTTTTTACTATGGACGTTTATTGAGATTTAAAAAAATCATTTATTTAGTTTTCTTTTCAGTATCTTCCTTAAGATATATTTATTGTAGAATAAGACTTATTGTAGTAGCAGATACGGGCCTGGATTTAAAATAAAGAAAATCTTATCTGGTTGAGATAATCGCCAGACAAACCGGTACATAAGCATCTATCTACAGAGATAATTATATTGAAGATTATTAATTAACTCGGGAAATTAATACTGAATAGCATCTTTAAACATATATTTAAGGATATTTTTGTGAAATTACTAATTAAGTAATATTATAATTAGAATTAACAATTAGAATCTTATTTTTAGTAATAATTAGTACTTAGAATATTATTTCTAATTATAATTAATAATTATAAAAATTTTTAAATGTAAGATTAATTAATAATTAAAATATTTCTAATTACAATTAATAATTAGAATATTAATTAGTTGGACAAAACTCTCTGTGCCCCTCCCGAAACAAAATCCTGGCTACGCCAGTGTATACATCCCCCCCCTCCCCCTTTTTTCCATGTAATTGACTGATCCAGGGTTTCCGCTGGTGGCTAAAAAGGCGACTTTTGCTACTAAGTTGAAGGTAATAACATACTAAGTTTTTTAATTTAGCATTTAATTAATTCCTTCTTAAATGAAACTAAATGATGTATGTTTATTTTTCAACTAGAAAATTGTGAAAATGAATGTTAAACTGGAGCCCTTTTTTTAATGGTGGTGAGGCTACTAATGATACTATTTTTGCCACCTGACATGGGTAGATACTGAGCTTTTAACTAGATCATTAGAAGACAATATGCAAAAAAGCTCGTTTGATGTGTTCTTAAATCTGAATATGGTTTGTAAAAGGTTAATGAATGAATGAATGAATGAGTTTGTAAAATATTCTTTTCCAATAAAATGTTTTGTTTCTTTCAGGCTGTTTCTGGTACTCAACCATAAAAGAAGTCTAGAATAAGCAAAACCAAGAAATGTTTAATGACACAGAATGACAATGTTTTATTTAAAAATTTTGTGGTATCCCTTCCCCTCCTGAAAGAGGAGGCCCCCTTTTCAGTATTAAAAATCTTTCTTTGTGTGGTCTCATTCTTTTAAAGAAGATATAGGATCATCTAGCGAGTATATTCTATACTTTCGGTAAGTTGACTAAATTCGGGACATTTTGTATAGTCAGTACAAGTCACTAAAGCTTAAAAATCATTCAACTTAATGCTTCTTTTAATTAATGAATGTTAGTAATGCTTAATTTTTCAAAAGTTATTTAACTTTTGAATTCTTATCCAAAGATTTGACAACATTTGAATCAACAACATTTGAATTCGTTCCAAATTCTTATTTAAAATTTAGTGACAAATTGGGAGGGGGAGAACATAGTGAAATTCTGGACTTAGAAGAACACCACACAAGAGTTAAAAAGAACAGTATAATAAACGCAAAAGTAACATGCAAAAACAACTCAAAAAACAAAGAGAACCTCATAAAAAACAGGACTCAAAATAAAACGCATAAGAACTAAAAACAACAAAGATTCTCAATAAAAACACAGTTTTTTTGTATTTCTATTGAGCTTCTTTTTATACTAATGATTAATATAAAAAAAAACTCTAAATAAAAAAGTTAAGAAGTACTCCATAAATACAATAAAATAACTCGAAAACAAAGCAATTTTAACAAAACTCTAATAAACGCAAAAAGATGAAATACAAAACAATAAAAGTGAAGTAATAAAAAAAACTTGAAATAAAAACATTGAAAACAAAACTTTAAAATACAAACAACACCAAAAAAACTCAATATAAAAACGCCCAACAAACTCGATAAAAACACAATAGAGAAAAAAAACTACAAATAAAAAAATCCTCGAAATAAAACCATAATAAAAAGAACTAAAGTTAATAACTCTAAATATAAAAGCAATAAAATAACTCAAAAACAAACAAAAAATCTCAAGATAAAATACTAAATAAAACACAAAAAAATACCAAATTAAAATCGAAAAAGATTCTAACATAAATATAATAAAGAAAGAACTTGAAATAAAAACGAACAGCTCAAAATAAAACATTTAAAAAAAAGACACAATAAAAATTAAAACAAAACAATTGTTCGAAATAAAAACAATACAAAAACTAACACAATATACATAATGAAAAAAACTTAAACCGAAAAAAAAGAGAAAGACAATAAAAAGAACTCAATATAAAATCAATGAAAAAGAACACTAAAAAACTACAAGAAAATCTCTAAGCATAATAAAAAAGAACTAAATAAATAAATATAAATCAATTTAAAAAGGTTAAAAATATTCGGAAGTAAAGACAAACTCATAAAATGAAAAAAAAAAGAGCTAACTAAAACAAAAAAAGTAGACAAAAGAAAACTAGATAAATATATAAAATAACCAAAAAACACAAAGAAAACTAAGGTAAAAACACAAGTACTCAAAATAGACATCTCCGGAAGGAACAAAAAATATAAACAAGAAACAACTATATATAAAAACGCACAACAAGCTCTAAAAAACACAATTCTGGAAATAAAACCGTAATTAAAAAAAGAACTAAAAAAAAATCAAAATTATAAATAATAAAAACGAACAGAAAACCTCAAAATAACAATTAAAATACTCAAATAATATCGCAAGAAAGAACTTAAAAAACAATAAAAGCACTCTAATTAAAAACAAAAAATATCTCTAAATGGAAGCAAACTAAAACTCTAGCACAACGCCAAAAAAAAAAAAAAAGTAGAAGCAGAATAAAAAAACTCAAAATAGAAAATTAAGTAAACACGAAGAAGAAAAAAAATAAAAATAAAAACGAACAACTCGAAGAAAACCTCAGAATAAGAAATTTAAAAAACCACACAATAAAGTAAAAACAATAACTACGAAATAAATAGCTTGAAATAAAAACAATACAAAAGCTAACAGAAAGATAAAAACAAACGAAAAAACATTAAAAAGAACTAAAAAAAGAAATTAAAACACAATAAAAATATTCGAAGTAAAAGATAAACTCATAGAATGAAAAAAGGACTGGAACACAATTAAAACAAATAAGATATGAAAAAACAAAAAAGGAACTCTAATTAAAAAAAAAAAAAACAAAGACACAAAAAACTCGGAACAAGAAATATAAAAAGAACCAATAAACACAACAAAAAAAAATAACTCGAAGTAAAACGCGAACTCGAAAAACGTTAATTTTTTGTTGCGTTTTAAATAGAAACACAAAAAATAAAAATAAAAACCTCAAAAACGAAGAAGAACAACACGAAGAAAAACAATTAAAAAGACAACTGCGGAAGCCAAAAAAAAAGCGGGGGGGGGGAACAACTAACAAAATAAAGAACTAAAAAAGAATCGCAAATATTAATTCCGAAGAACAACTCCAAGAAAAAAAAAATACCACTATAAAAAAATGGACTCCAAAAAAGAAAACTAAAAGCGCAGTAAGAAAGAACAACTAAAAACACACAGTAAAAAAAAAAAAAAAAAACTAAGCAAAATTGAAAAGGAAAAATAAACCAAATCTAGAAGAAACGAACTAAATAAAGAAGAAACATAGCGATATAAATGAGCAATTAAAAGCAACATGGAGGGGGGGGGGGAGATATTTTCTTGGAAAGTAATAGGGGAAAGTATTTTTTTTTGTTGCTGACCGGTAGAATTTTCAGGATATGAACAATCGCATCCCGAGTTTTTTTTTTACAAGTCCTCATTTCTCTTAAAAACTACCATGGGTCCTCCGAAAAAGTTAAAATCTCACAATATTGAGAGGTTTTTTCTTAGCAAAGAAGGAAGACAAAACATTGCTAAGTGAAACTATTGATGTTGCTCGGGAAACAGAAGGTAAGAATTTATTTGGAGAATGTGGGACCTTAAAGAATGTTTTTTTATTTGTCCCTTTCCCCGTTGGCGCGATTGGGAGAGAAACATGGGGGGGGGGGGGCAGGCAGAATGTGCCCTATCGTGAAAAATGCAATTTTCAAATAGGTGGAAATCTGAATTTGGGGAGGGTGCAAGCAATAGACCCCTTTTGCCCTTATTCAGTTACGTCTTTGGAAGGTACCTATCCGGAAAAACATTTTGGAAGGGATCCAAACGACAATAAAGGAAATTTTTTTTCTCTAAGACTCAAAGGCGTAGCCAGAAATTTTTCATGGGGGCGGGGGTTACGACTACTACTACTCATATATATATGCATACGTGTGTGTGATAATGTAGTAAAGAATATACATTTTGTATGGCAAACATTTCTCATGGGGGGTTATGACCCTCCTAACCTTACGCCCCTGCTAAGACTATATCATCATTTTAGTAACGAAAATCAGAATTTCGGGGGAGGATTACGGGAACAACCCCCCCCCCCCCAATAATTTACAACCTGCGACGCCAATGAATACGCCGAATAGAAAATTGTATAGTAGGATAATTTTCTGGACGGTTCCTATGCGTTTGCTAAGGGGGGAGGGGGGGGGGAGTGTACCTCAGGCAGGAAGGGGGGTGCCCCAGCAGTCGCATTTTCCATGTAAACGATCCAGTTGTCAGGATGACAAGCAAATTTTATCGATTGAATCAACAGGCATAGAAGCTGGAATACATATCGTAAATGCCTGTGTGTACTTTTTTTTTTTCACCGGAAACCGTTCCGTGAAAGCACACGTCATGAATCATTGTACTCCATAGGTTCCCAACCTTTTTCGAACCGATTCCCCCCTTTTCTAGTGAATATTTCAATACCGCCCTCCCTCCCACTCCAGAGAAATAAGAGCGTACATAATGCATGGTGGAGACAAACATTAAATTTAAAAAAAATGACTAATAGATAGAATATTGGTGGAATTGAAACTCTACTGAATTTCTTCATTTAAAAAAGGAGGAATAAAAGTTTTAGAGAGGTAACAGCGAAGTCTCCTATCGAAATAGGTGAATTTTAGAACTCGTGATAGAAATGAATTATCAGAGTGATTTTTAAGGTTTTCTTAGACTCTATTTGGTTAATCTTCCCACGCCCCTCCGTGCCCTATCAACGCCCCCTCATTTTCTCTGGGTCTTTGACCGCCCCCCTGAAAGCCTTGAACGCCCACAAGGGAATCGCCCACGTTGGGAACCTATGTTGTATTCGAAAACTGTGCTCCTCATTTAAAAAAAGAGAACAGAGAAAGTACTTAACTACTTTTTATTTTGGATGGAGACCGACTCGGAATGTTTCGAAGCGCGGCAGTCAAAGTAGTTTTACAGGCATCGATCGAGACTCGTTCCGGGCAGACGGAAATCATTCATTTATGACGCAAGCTCCCACGTAAGAGCCCATGAGACTCCCCTGCTTACGTAAGGTTTTATCCGGTTTTAGAAAAGGATCCATTGCGCTACAACTCATCATTGAACGTACATCCAAGATTTTTGAATGACTATGTCATTTTATCTCTCAACACCCTTTATTGAAAAATGGGACATCATTTTACATGTATTTAAAGACTATTCGTTCACAACAGCTTTAATCTATTGGGGCACTCTTTCGTAAGCTGTAGAATAGGCTTCCCCTGTATTTTTCTATCCATAGGTGACACTCCTAAACATTTCAACGTAGGGTGACCCGACGAAATACGCGAAAGAGGAGCGATAAAATGACAGAGTCCATGAATATCGTTTGAATAGGGCCATCCTGAAACTAAAAAATGAGGGGGGTTCAGGGGGGTCTCCCCCTGACGAGGCTCGAACAGCCGAGATTTTTTTTTTCAAAAGATAATATAGATTATATCGGGGATTCCCAAACTTTTTTCTCCCGTGGCATCCTTCTCAGGCTGAAAACGTTTTAGGGCAGGTTACCTTTAAAGCAATAGGAAAATGAAGGTTAGAATTAAAAGTTTGGATACATTTTTGATGTTTCTTTTAAGTTTTTTTATAGGGGCGAACTATCAAAATCTCTTGGAAAAGGGATAGAGAACTGGACTCTTTTTGTTTCGCCCACTGGATGATCGGCTTGGCGAACGTTTTTGTGGGATATCGGTTCAGGGAATTTTTTTTTTTTAATTACAGTCCCCCCAAACTGACTTTTCTGGGTGATCTCCACGGCACACAGTTTGGGAATCTCTGGATTATTATACCATGACTGGATCAGATTCAGATAAGGATTGCATTCAAATAAGAGGATTTTTTTCCCTCAAAACAAAAATCCCTTGATGACAGGTTAATAGGTTTTATTCCTTCATAAATATGACCGAGTCAAATGGGCTTGGGAAGGGGCGGTTAAGCTCTAGGGGGAGGGGGGGCTGGGCTGTGAAATGTCCGAGGCCCTCCTGCAAAAACTGTCTACGCTCGAAAACCCATTTGAATTTTTTTCCAACGCCTCTGGATTTTTCAACCCATTTCTGGACAGTGGCCAGCCTTAAAAAATAAATAAAATAAGATAAAACGGGATATTTTCCCCAAGTTTCAAGGGAGATGTCAAATGTTGAGTGAGGGAGGGAGCTTGACTTTAAAGAATTTTTTCCCCTTAAAATAGACTCGTCTAAAATGCAAGGTGTCCTTAAAAAGTGGTCACGGGCTTTCATTCTGTATCTGTGGACAGTGTCCATTGAAAAAAAATGTTCCAAATAAGATCGGAGGTAGGACTCCGTCCATAAAAAAGGCCTCTCGGTCATTTTTATAAAGTGAGACATTTTAAATGGGTGTACGACCCTCCCCCCCGTAAGAAAACATTCCGTGTGAGTCCAACGGGCCTTTACACTCGCGAGGGGATGTATCCCATTGGAGCCTTCGGGGGCTATACGTGATTTCGTATGGCTAGAGCGAGGAAAGAAAAAAGGTCGATTTTCTTTCGTCCTTTCTATCTACGACCCCCGAAATGCGATCCTTCGACGCGACTTTTTCCCCCTCGAGAGCCATGGAAAAGGGGTTTAAATCAGAGCTGTACTTGTCTTCCTATCTCTGACACTTTTTAACCCTTTGAGGCGCAACCCTTTCCCAATGCTGAAAAAAGGGCACACGTTGCCATCGCTCGACTTAACGACCAGCAAGAGTCATAAATGTACTTGACCATAGAATTAAAAAAAAAAAAAAAAAAGATTCTATATTTCCAAATATTGAAATTCTTCAAAATAAAGTACAAATAGACTACAAAATGGATTTCAAAATCAGTCGTCTGTCTCGATTTTGGTCAATATTGCCCAACAGGAGTGTGGCGATTTTGAAAGTTTTAAAAAGTGTGCTGCTTTTAAGTTTATAGTATGCTTATTTTCCTATGAGTAGAGTCTCTAAATCACGCGTAACATTATTTTAATTTTGATGCATCCCATGGAAAAATAAAATAAAACAGATCGGCATCGGCCACTGATCAATCTCGCCAGAAAACGGCGTGACAACCCTAACAGTCATTTCAAACTTGAGTTATGTCACCGCGATTCAGATTGGCTGAGTGGTTAGGACACTGGCTTGCCACACCTCGATCCCAGCCGCAGACATTCGACAGAAACAGATTAAAATAACTTGAAATTTCAGCATAGAAGGGAAAATGCGTGAAAAAATATATGGTGCAAGTTCACCGACAGGCGCCCCGTGCATTTAGGAAACATTTTTTTAAAGTTTGAAGTAAGCTTGCTATGTCAAGCTTAATGCAAGTGTAAACTTGAACACTTGATTCAAGCTTGCATTAAGCTTACACGCTTGATAAATCAAGCTTGCTGCAAGTTTGCTGTGCTGTCTGGGATGTTATGTGAGTGGAGCATTTATACCTTCCCTCCTTTTCTTTTTTTTTTTTTCAAAATGTACCCTCCTGGATAATATTTTCTTTCAACTGTCCCTCTCCTGGACAAAATATTCCATTCGCACCCTGCCTACAAAGCCACTTTCCTATCACAACACTCTGCAAAGAAGGATGCTATAGCAGCCTAAAAAGGATTATGGAATCCAGATGCCAAATGAAATGCTGTAGTTCGATCATAATAATAATATCCTGTAGGATAATAACAGTTCAGTGACATTATTCAATTCCTACTATTACTGTCCACACTCTTCCTATATCCTATCTTACCTATCATGTTCAAATTTTCAAACGTTCCTAAAATACTTTTTTAGTCATCCACTCGAGCTCAAATGCATTTTTTAAATAATATTTGTAGTGGATGACACTCTTGACGTCTTCAAGTATTCATTCATGCATTCGATCGAATGAATTCATTTCAAATCCCGTCACGTGGGATTCAAAATGAACGAAAACAATATAAACTAAACGATCCCACTGGATGGTATCGACCCTCGCTTCACAAACGGTCCTGAATTCATTCAATTCAATAAAAAGTAACTAAAATAAAAAAATTTCTTTGTTGATCTCAGCAGGAATGGACTTAAAAAAATTTTTGTCTTATATTACTTGTTTCATTTTCGATCGTTCCTTTCAGAAACCTGTTCCGCATTCATTGAGAGTGGGATACGATCTTAACATCGCTCCCCTTAGGAAGCTGTTTTTCCTTTTTATCTATTCTGATTGAAAATCCGCTTTGTGGTCTCCACGCGATCAGCATAACTAACCTGACCATTTATTTTTTCCTTCAAAACGAGACATCTACTGCTTTTAAGGTAAGTGAGCCCCCACCCTCGGCAGACCCCCAAACAGAAAAAAGAAAGAAAATCTTTAAAAAGTGCTAGACTGATAGCACTTCAATGAAGTTGGACACTTGCAAAATTTTTGGCAGCTGCCATGGCGCCCCGGAAGGTTTCGAAACACTTCCTTTTAAATGAAGTTCACACAATTTTTTGAGTGAGGGTTCCCGAATGAACAAGGGATTCATGAATAGGAAGGACGCCTATTCATGAATAGATCCATATTTTATGAATGCATTCATTATCCATCATAATTAATGATTAACAACCCCATACCCCGAAAGTGAACACATCCTAATATTGATTGGTTACACAATAAAACGGGCTCTCCTTCTCTCGAGACGGGAGGGCCCCTACCCTCCCAGTCCGGGCCTGTGTGTTCATGCTCATATCCAAATAAAAGGATAAAAAGTTTTGATAAAACACACATAGACTGTAAAAAAGAGTGCAAGACGTCCGTTTCTGGGGTACAAGGGGTAGGCCCTTCTTCGACTTCGAGAACACCCTCCGACACCAGGAAAGAAGGTAGAAAAGTGAGAAATGTATAAACAAAGGATACACAGAAAAAAAGAAGAGGTCATTCGGAAAGAAAAAAATTCTTGGAAAACCAGAGTGAAAAGGGAAAATAAACGGGAAATCGGGGGAGGGGGAGGAATAAGCGAAAGAGGAACACGACTTTAAAAAAAGAAGTACAAATTTATAAATTGAAATAGTTGACAAAAAAAAAAAAAGAACATTAAAAGAACAAACACAAAAACAATACATCCCCCCTCCACGGCGTTTTCTTTGCGTCTCGACAGAGGAGGGAGAGAGGTCAGGTTTTCTTTTTACAGGAATAAGCAAAGGAGGATGATTTTAGATTTTGAGCGGCCTTTCTTGAAATCGTGACCGTGGGTTGCTCTCTTCCTAAAAACGGGACATTGCAGGGGACATTTTCTAAAAACGGGACAGGACGGTGTCCCGAAGCTGTGCTTGGGGACAACGGGACTGTCCCGTTCAAAACGGGACGTAGGGTCACCTTAAGCATCACATCACTCCATAGGCCATCTCGCCGCATCCTTGCCGGAGACTGTCACCGTTTAGCTAAGAGAAAAGGTGGGGATAGAATACCAGAACTATGAAATAGTAACAGAGTCATCATTAATACTATTATTATTCACGAGATGAGTTTATCTGTCTCTTATTTTAAATTGAAACCAAAATGTGCACATTTTTAAACCTAAAAGATCATTTTGGGGGCCCCCTTTTTGGTTCGGGGTCCTTGCCCCGAACGTTCTGCCGGAAATCAGTCCCGGCCAGCCGAATGCCTATTTTATACGCTGGAGAAGGAGAAGCGGGGACTGATTTCCCACAGGACATTCGGGGCAAGCTCCCGGGAAACCCAAATGGCCCTTTACATTCAATACTTTGTAAATTTTGATTTTAATTTGACATGGAGACAGAAAAAAAATCTAATTTTATGAAGAGTGATAATGATGACTCTGGCATTACAACCACACCTTTCTTTTAGCTAGACCCCTACAGCAGATTTTCAATGGAAGCAGATAAAAGGGAAACAGCTTCCCGAATGGAGCGAAGTGAAGATCTTGTCCCACTCTCAATAAATACTCTGATGTAAACAGTAAGATAATAATAAATACACAAAAAATTGTGTGGAGAATGTTAAGGGAATGGAATGAAAATTGAATAATGTCATTGAAACATTATTATCCTACGCAATATTATTCTTATTCCTTTTTTTCATCGTGGCATCAGGGGTGGATCCAGAAAGGACTCGAGGAGGGGGCGATTTTGTACCTGAAACAGGGGGGGAGAATGCGTCAAATCATGTACCCATTCATGTAATTCATTATATTCTTGATAAAAATCTCTATATCAGAGGATTTCTACAGATCTGGAAAAAGTCAGGGAAATGAGTTGGTCAGGCATTGGAGAAAGGTCAGGGAAATGCAAGAAAAATTGAATTCGTGGTCCAATCAAGGAAATATTGGCTGTTGGAACCTCAGTATAAGAATTGTTTTTATTTTCATTTTCTCATTCAACTTTATCAATAATTTTAAAATGGGTTCTGGATGAGCCTATCTTGTGCAGTTGAAATAGGCTTCATTTTATCCTAAAGGATTTATCCAACGTGGTTTTTGTTAGAATCCAGTGATGTCCAATAAGACTCTTGTATATATTAATTTATTATTATTATTATATGTAAAAAAAGGGGCAAAATATATAAAAAAAATTATCAATTAAAGGATGTAATGTTAAAATAGAAGCGCAAAATTCGGGAAAGCACGCTCGATCAAGTCAGGGAAGAGCGTGATAGATGTCAGGGAAGCAAAAGCTGTGAAATTTGTAAAAACCCTGTATATGAGCGATGATTAAAAAGGATAGGGAGTAGTACCCGCCCTACTCTCCTTTGAAAAAGGCTACTTCATTTTCATTATACTTTCATACTATATATTAACAGATTGCAAGTATTACAACAGATTTTTGGACTTCGTCCGGGAGGGGGCCTATCGCCCCCACAGCCCACCCCTTGGATCCGTACATGGATTCAATCATCCTTTTTAGGCTTCTATAACATCCTTCTGTAGGGGACCCCTATGAAGGTTTTGCCCTGGGCCCCCCCCATGTCTGCCTGAGCAGAAGAGAGAGATTTTTGTCGTACCTCAGCGCAGCGTATCGCTGCATCGCCCGAGAATCCTAAATCCATCCGCTGCGGTTTCCTAAAAGCATTTCCTCATATCGCCCGGTCCTGTATCCCCCCCCCCTCTCCTCCATCTCCTCTGTTCGGAAAAGAAAACTCACGCAACCGTCTCCATTACGTAACGAACTCTTCGAATATTTGAAATTTGGCGCCGGGCGGCGAGGGGATCGCGGGCAACCTCTGGCAACCCCCTCGCTCCTCGCGCGATCCCCGGGCTCTCGCTTGAAAACGAGCGCATGCGCAGTCGCTCTCCCTTTCCCTCCCGCCAAGGACTCGGAGCACCGTCGTCGCCCTGTTCCGAAAGAGCTCGTCGCGGAGCGCGCCTGTCAGAGGACGCTGTAATCAGCAGCCTTCTTCCTCCGGAGACCTTTCACGCCGTGATCCGCCAGGCGGCGCTCGCGAGGGCCATCACCCAGAGGGAGTCGAAAACGTTTTTCCTCCGACTGTTCCGCGTCCGTGCTCCGTAGTCCGCACCTTTCCACTAACCGCCAGCGAGATTAAAGTTTTGTTTACGTCGCACGGTGCTCTCTCTTCTCTCCGTTGTTTTCGTTGCTCGCTGCGCACGTTCCCGTGCACGGATCGCCCCTGCTTTTGGAATACACAAGCGCGAAAAAAGAAATTCTTTTGCACGGAATATTTTTTTTTTCAAATGCGGATCCGTTATGAGGATCCCATGGGCTGCATGATCAACGCTTGCTGCAACGGCGATGACGATAGCTGCAGCGACGATGTGGCTGCAGGAGATGAAGATTTCGGCACGAGCCTAGGAGGAGGAGGCGGTGCCCCCGCGCTGCACGCTGCCTGCCGGAGTTGTTTATATTCGGTCGAGATCTGCACCGCCGGCTGTCTGCTAGGTTGCGGACGCTGATTTGCTGTGGTTTGGATTTTCATTTTTATTTTTCCCCTCTTCCATAAGCGCAAAGAAAATGGATTCGCTTTCTACATTGCAATAATAGCTGCTCAGAAAATAAATATACAATTGAGAAGAATTTTTTTTTTTTTTACGGGGTGCAAACTTCTTGGGATAAAAATAATCCATTACAAAATGCAATCCTTAACCGTGTGGGCGAAAGGATCCAGTTTCAGATAAAATGCGAATGAATTGTTTGGCATTTAGGATAGAAAAAGAGAAACTTTGTTTTTTCTCCCGAGTAAACATGCAGACTCCTTTGAATGTCGTTTAACGTTTTTCGCCTTGGCAAGAAAATGATGAGCAAACTGAAGAACAACGAAAGGACCTCTCCTCCGAAAGGGGATGCGGAAGAGAAGAAGGAAGACCACCCGCTGGACAAAATACTGGACTCGAACGCCTGCCGCAGGCTTTTCGCTTGGGCCCTGCCCCCCAGTTCTCACGACAGGACTTTTCGCGCGCTGGACTCCGCGATGAAAAAGGAGCAGAAAGAACGGTGGAACTTTGACTTCGAGACGGAGACGCCCCTGCCCGGACGCTACCAGTGGGTCAGGACGGACGGTTGCACCAACGGACACTCGAATAAATGCGGGGGCGTCTCTTCTCCTCGCAGGATAATTCGAAATGGTGAAACGACGGAACGGAGAACATCCAGGCGGAACGCCACTTCACGTGAGTCAATTAAATCAATGGATTTCTTTTTTGTAATGAATGTACTAGGGGCATTCAAAAAGTAAGTTACACTTGTTCCTCGACGGATGGCAACTTTGCAAAACAAGACCGAAGGAACTTCGGTCAGACGATAGTTCAGTTCCACGGCTAGCAGACGATAGTTCAGTTCCACGGCTTCCAACGGTAGCCATTTCATTCGGATAGTGACAATTGTTGGTGCGTACTACCAGAGGGAAATGCCGCGTAAACTGGAAGCTTACTCCAACGTTGAAGTACGCCGCACACTACGTTTTTGTGGGCAAAACGCTTCAAGCGAAGACATTGTCCTCTTGCATGACAATGCAAGACCTCACAAGGCACGCACAACACAGGATTTGGCTCGCAGCTTTGGATGGGAGGTCTGGCAGCATCCACCATACAGTCCCGAACTGGCACCCCTTGGAGTAAGCTTCCAGTTTATGAGGCATTTCCTTCTCGTAGTACGCACCAACGATGGTCACTATCCGAATGAAATGGCTACCGTTGGAAGCCGTGGAACTGAACGATCATCTGCTTAAGCTTCGGTCTTGTTTCGCAATGTTGCCATCTGTGGGGAAACAAGAGTAACTTACTTTTTGAATGCCCATTGTATTTTGCAGGGCTCTGACTTTAAAACTCGTATGCCCACATTAAAAATTTTGTGTCCCTCTCTATTGCACGAAACTCAATTTGGGGATTTCTGGATGTGGGTCCCCGAGTGCCCGTGGGATAATTGGGGCCTGGTTATATATGCATATATACAGGGTGCCCCCAAATTCATGGTCCAAACTTTAAGGGTTGGTAAAACACATATAAAGAAGCATTTTTGATGTAGCAGAATAGGGTCGTAACTGAAATGCTGTGTGGTTTCATCCAGACGAGGCACCGGCTCGTTTCTGCCATAATTCATGCATTACCTATGGCTCTCGGATTGCATGACATGGATCCGCTGCTTCTCTGGAACATTTAGGGGGGGGCAACTGGGTCTTCAGTCCAGGGGCCTCCACAACAGAAATTTTTACGTAAAATCTCTTAACGAATACCAAATGATGTGCAAAATAATTTTTAAAAAATAAAATTCTTGAAAAAAATAACGTCACGAGCTGCATCTCCAGAGATGTCAGATGCAAATCATCTGCTTTGCACACATTTTGCATACTAGTCAACAGGATCGGTTGTGAGCCATATTGACGTTCAACACCCGATAAGAAGTGGACATTATTGTTTGTGTCAATAAAATCTACTTCTGCGGGAATCGAACCCAGGACCTCTAGGCTATGAGTTAACGGTGAACCCACTTTGTTACACGAAAATTGTTAACTTATTTGAAAAATAATGAGGGGCCACCACTCCTTTGTTTTGCCCCAGGGACTCCACACCTCTAAATCTGGTACTTGGAACATTCGCTCAATTTATCGAGTATTAATTTTTTTTTTTTTATGGGGACACCTGTGGAAATGAGTGGGTGCTTCGTCTTGCCGAAACCACACGGCATTTCATTTACAACTCTATGTAACCCTGGTAAAATAAGACTTGCAAAAATGGAAGCTGGAATCCCTAGGGTAGGCTAAAGTCCACAGGACCGTACCCAGAAAAAAATTTCGGCTGGGGGACCAAACGGCTAAATTTTTCACAAAAAGGCTTCATTATGATTGTTTTGTTAACAAAATTTTAAATATTTTTTTGGGGGGGGACCAGACCCCTTGGTCCCTCCCCCTACCCCCCTGGGTACGGCCTTTAAAGTCCACCCTAAGAATATAAGCTTCTTACCCTGTTACGCCTGCATTGCTCGGTTGCATTAAAGCATCATTTGCAAAAAAATGTTAGTGGATACCAGGCACCCATTTTGTTTTGTTTCGTTTTTCATAAATGCAAACAGATTTTCAATAGTTAGGCACTTTCCACATTTTTAACCGTTCATACCAGGTATGGGTGACCTTTGGAAACTGGCAGACCTGGGCCAAACTTTAGGATGCTTTCAAAGTTGCGGGCTCTATAATATGGATTTATATTTGAGTTTGAATGGTTGATATGGATGGAGTTTTTGATGTGTTCCGGAGCCACATCGAGCCTGTGGGCCAGTGGTTGCCCATATATGGCCTAATACTTTTGCTGTAAGAGACTTACACATTTTGAATTTGCTTTAAACTTATTTTAATCAATATCAGTAACATGCACATGGACACCAAGAGAAATGTTTCTAAGGGAGATCCATCTTCAAAACAATTTTTAGAGGGTGGCAAATTTTGAATTTGTAACAATTTAAGTTCCGATTGTGATGCATTTTTAACTGTAAGATGTCACAGAGCAATAAATTTCCTTTTCTGTTTTTATTGCCATTGAGTTACCATCGTAACAGTGTCCAATTTTGTCACTGTCTGTTTTGCATTTTATTTCCTGCAGATTGTCAGGTACGGTGCATCATTGCCTATCGAAAACAAAATCTATAGCACAAGCTTACCTGAGCCTTTGATGCAGTTTAAAACACTTGCTATAACTTTGTTGCCAGTGTAAATTTTGGAAAAAGCATTAATATGACTGTATAGAGCTGTTTAAAAGCAAGAACATCACAGAAAAAGATATATGAAAACCACTTTTTTTGTCTACTTACTCCCTACAGGGGTGGAACTTAAAAAAAAAAAAAAATAATAATATGTTTCCGTTTGTTATATTTTAATCAAAGATTTTTATGCCAAACTTTGTTTTCCTTTGAGATATAAAAGCAAAAATGTGAAAACAGTTATGCCCTTGTCTTCATTTGGATGAGATCTAAAAAACCTTAAAATTCATTTTTAAGCACATGCATTTGCTACATTTTAAAGCAAGAACTTCACAAATATCTCTTTCCCATTAGAATATGAAAAAAAAAATTTGAAAAGAACATTTTGGCTTCCCATCTGCATTGGGGTATGATTTCTGAAAAACCTCTAAAAATATTATTTGTGTTAGCTAGAAAGTTTGTGCTTTAAAATTGAACGATTCTTTTCCTTTGAGTTATGAAAGGAAAGGTAAAATAAAATGTTTTGGCTTCCCAGCTACGTTCGCATACAAATTCTAAAAAACCTTAAACTAAATTTTTAGGTATTTGGTATTAGCCAAAAGTTTTTGCTTTAAAATGTAATTATTCCCTTTTTTATTTTTTTGCTTTGAAATAGGAAGAGAAACCTGAAAGAAACGTTTTTGCCTGTTGCTTCCATTTGGGAATGAATTTTTAAAAATCAATTATTAAATGATGCCTTGGGCATGAAAGCTATAACCTTCTAAAATTTCATGTCTGTACCTCCAATAGATTTGGCTGGGCGTTGATTGTCAGTCGGGATGTCTTCCTTTGTATACGGATGAACCTGTGACGTGGTCAGAGCCTTATTATCACATGGGCCAATCGGGACTTTGCCCAGGGTCCCAATATCAAATGTTGTTCTGAAATATTCTTTTTATATCAAAATTTTATTAAATATAAAAACAAATTTCATAGACGGGGGTGAGCCAATTCATCCATGCCCGGGGCCCCCTGTTGGTCATAATCAGGCTCTGGGCATGGTATTCAGTTGGATGTCATGCTTTGAAATGTGCCACACAATTTAGAAATTTATGAAAATCAAGGGAACAGTGGCTTTTTTGTTGGAATAAAAGGTACTGGCCTCCAAGGTGGCCAGCATCGCTCCCCCACACCTTAGATTTCTTTATACTCGGAGCAATGTTGACTCCATTTCTGGAAACATTTCTCAACAAAATTATGTTTCTTTGTTTTAACAGTATGGGTCATTACATTTATTTAGGTTAGGCTCGCTACTCATTTTGGGTGTCAAAAGTTTACATCTAGCTGTTGCCACTTGCAGCGTGCAAATAGCATCGATTTTGGTAGCGCATATGTTAGTGTATTATATAAGTAGGTAGCCTACCTGTTGAATGGAGCGGGAAAAAAAAAAAAATTAGGGGGAGAGGAAGGGATGGCACAGGTGGAAAAGGTATAATGTCTCACAAAGAAGTTCCATTATAGACATACACGTAACAAAATTTCGAAATTTCAGGTGGGGATCTCCCACCGGGGAGTCGGCAACCAAAGGCTGTTAACAAATTGCAGGGGGAGGGGGGATAAGACTCCAATACCTACCACATGGTTACGTCCCTGATTCAGGGTATAAGCTATCTCCATTCCCAATTTCATTCAGATGCGGGCAGCATGAAAGAGCCACATACAGTTGAACCTTGATTTAACAAATTCTCCGATTGAACGAATATTTTTTCTGTCTCGACAAAAAGGGTGCTAAAATGCTCTGATGGAACCAATTTTTAGCTTTGATTGAATGAACCACCATCGCTGAACTCAAATTTGCACATAGAACTAAAACTTCGAATTTTTCACACACAAAATGAATATCGACTAAAAGCTCTGGAAAATCAAAACACACCCACAGAAACAAAGCACTCTCCAGGATTTCTTTCCGAAGTGTCAATAAGTATGTATATATTGTGTATTAAGTTTTAAGAACAAGTAACATTAAAGAGTTTAGATCATTTTAAAGCGGATCTCCCAACGTATAACTTGTCATTTTTAAGCTCGCAGTCAACAATAATCATTCTTTTTTTAATATCAATATCTAAGGGTATTTTGCATCGATATTTTTATACTATACTCTTTACAAAAATGGATATTCGATTGAACGAACGGAATGGTGGGTCCCAATCCATTCGTTTATTCGAGGTGCGACTGTACTTTCACAGGTTGCCAACCGGAAAAGGCGACTTTTGCTACTAAATTAAAGGGCTGTGTAAAATGGATGAAATTCCCAAAGTGTTAATGCAGCAATGACTCCTTTCTGGATCAGCCATGTCTGCAGCATGGATAATCCTTTCCCCCCTTCTTTTCTTTTCCTTAAGGTCATTGTCTTGGCATGTTGAATTCTTTTCTTCCGTCCTTCCTATCGAACGACTCACTGGAAAACGAAATCCCACGTGGCCATTGAAAGGTGAATTGGAACTTGATATTTTATGTGTTGTGTTATGGGATGATGGCCAATGAGCTGCACATAGACCGAGGGGTGGAATGTCCTCCATAGAGGTCTTTCTAAGGGGTCCTAACCCATATTTACACCAGGTTTCGGAGGAAACCATGTAAAATTCTAAACGGCTGGGTCAGCCTATGCGACCGGATTTCGAACCAGGCACTTTCCATCTCCCAATTCAGAGAACTATGAGCCCAGCCACTGCTAGGGTTCCTAGTTGCCCTGAATGTTGAAAATAGACGAGGGATGTTTTGAAAATAAGTTTCCTTCATCTTTGTTATGCAGAAACTTGACTGCAAAAAGAAAAAAAAAAGTAAACCGTGCCATTATGAACTATGCAACTTGCATTATTTTTCCATTGAGTCGACTTCGACATGGAGACATGGCTGCCATGTGGAAAAAACACTGAACAGGGTAGACAACTGAAGTGTTGAAGGTCCCATTCTCGGGCCTATCACGCGGCTGTCAGTCAAAGGGTTTTCAATTTTGGGAGGTTTTCTGCAGTTGTAACGTGGATAGAGCCCCTCGAACAGTCCTCTGCTCGAGGCACCCCTAGGCAAAATGCCCCTCGTGCAGGCTTACTGCAACACAGAAGAAGTTTGAAGAACCCTGTTATTCGAATACATTAACAGGGTGTCTACCGCTCCGGGAAATTGGAAAATGGGTCCGGAAAGTCTGGAAAAAACCAGGAAATTGGACAATGGGTCCGGAAAATTCACCAAAAGAATCATTTTTTTTTTGTCGGTATCCCTTTTTTTTAACCCTTCCTATTTGTCAGACTGGAAACCGAAAGCAACTGCAACGCATTTTTCGGACCGCGAAAGCATCAAGCCATGTGTTTGCATAAGGAGGGAAAAATGGGGGCTCATCCATCGTGGCGAGAGGGTAAAAACGCTGTCGTCAGCGTGTGATCATCCGTCTGGTTTACAAAAGAATTTCATTCATTGTTTATTTATTTTAACTCAGTGTTCTGGATTTGAAGTGTAGAAAGACGAAAGTGGCTAAAATTTGTGCTAGAAGTATCGTGGTATTTATTTTTATTGCTTAATATTTCTCAATATTTATGTATGCATGCTCGCATATAACACAAGCAATTGGCCCCTTTTTTTCTTAGAAAGTGTGCGCTCTTTGAGTTTCGTTTTATTTTTTGAATTTAAAGTATTGGATAGTGTTCAATTTGGAGGACTTATCTCTTCATTAGAATGGTTGCTGAAAGTCTGTCGACCGGGCCTCCCAGCAGATATTTTAAAACATTAATATTAACTCTAATAACAATAACATTTAAAATACCCCCCCCCCCGGAAATGGAAACTTATATACGCTTCTGTCCTTCTACCTCCCAAAAGTCAGGAAATAGTCGGGAAAAAGTCAGGAAATGGACTTTCAGAAATTTGGTAGACACCCTGATTAAAAAAATCGTACACCCCAATAAAGTAGACACGCTTGGAGTTCAGAAGAAAACTCCATTTTCGTCTGCTGTTATTCAGTGCCAGGGCCTATCCAAGAATGCTTCTGGGGAAATCAGCTGTGTTGAAGAAGGGGAGACTTCTCCGTTGAAAGGATGGAGACAAACAGGTTAAACATGGGTTCAATATTTAAAATGAACATGTTAAGAAAAAAAGTGAAGAGCGATCCTTGTCTGATAAAACTCTATCTTCAACCTGTTTTTGTCTCCTCTCTCAAAACTCTTCTGAATCTGGCCCCAATCAATAAGCACACAGGATTGTCATGATTTTGCCTAACCCTTCAGAAAATCTGTTTTTTTTTTTTTTTTTTTCTTTACCCGGGAAGCAGTGGCGGCCCGTGGTCAAAACTGTTAGTGCAACTGGAAGCATATGAGCCCCCCCCCCCTTTCTTCCGGACAGGATTAGAAAATCTTTTGTTACTGAATTCGAAAGCTGGCGGATTAAGCCCTCACCGAGGAAAAAAAAAAAAAAAAAGAAATTACATAAAAAATGTAAGAGTTCCTATTTTACTTCCATAAAATGGACATAAATTTCAACCAGCCGCTCTTATCCTCAAAATTGCATTAATCCGTGTCTGATTCGAACAGGAGCGTAGCCAGGGGGGAAATTTTTGGATCAGTGATAAAATTCCGTCTATTTATACACATATAAGTTCATATCCCCCCCGAAAAATTTGCAGGTGCATATCCCCCCCCCCCCCCGAAAAATTTTCCTGGCTACGCGCCTGGATTCGAAGTTTCCTTAGAATTTTCTTTTGTAACGATAACTTGAGAAGAAAAGAAAAAAAGAAAACTTTTTATAAGTCAAATCAATCCTCCTTTCTTTTAAACATGCGAATCCGTCAGTGATGTCCCCATAAAAAGGCGTTGTTTTAATTCAGATATCAATAATTTTAAAAGCTCTTTAAAATTTCCCATGTTTAAAGAATTTTCTCGCTCGCCATGTCCTCTAAATGCCAGTTCTTGCTTACTTAAAAACAATACTGCTTTGATGGGTCATTGTCCATTCATAAGCGTCTATTCAGGCTTACCTTCTTGATAAATTCAGCAATATAAAGTCGAGAGTTTTCCAAACATATATTCTCCTTACCCCCTCCCTCACTTCTCGTCCGAGCCAATCAGTGAGTCGAGTTCTCAAGTTCAGCCGCCGTTAAAAAATCTTTCATCGGCTGTATCAGCTGCATACTCCCTATGCCGGAGAGGCTGCTTACGTAGTCGTTGTCATGGCAACGGTGCTGCCAATTTTCTTTTCAGCGCTCTGGGCTGAACCAAAGATTTTCCCAATTGAATTGCGGGAAGATTAAAGTGCTTTTTTTCTGAATGAGCGATCCGGCCACAATACGTTTTTTTTGTGTTTGGTTTTTTTCGGAGATTTTTTTAATTTACCGTAGGAATTCCACAATTCTAATCTGAATTTAGGAAAATTAGTAGAATAAATTATTTTAAAGTATGTGCTGATAATTTCAAGTGCAGCCCGGCTGTACTTGCTGTATCCCACAAGCCGCCACTGCCGGGAAGAGAAGCTAACTGGAATTTTTTCGAAATTTCAAAAAAAGTGTTTATTTACAAACAGCAGGGAAGAAAAAAAGTTCAGAATGACTTTTACTAGAGAAAAATTTTATGCCTATTTCTTGAATGAAGGGCATTAAGATTTTTGGATCCATAATGAAACATCCGTTTAAAAAGTTCCTGTTCCACCGTAGTACGATCAGAGCCCGATTCTGACCCACAGGGGCCCCGGTCTTGGATGAATTTGGGGGGCCCCAGGCAAAGTCCCGATCTGCCAATGCGATCATAAGGCTCTGAGTACGATACTTCACTGTCCATAATGTTGTTAAAGGATCCATTCAACCGAGAGCAAGCCATTATTATTATTGTTGGGTGTTGTTATATATATAGTCATGCATAATGGACCCATTGATTTAAGTATTTGCCCATCTATAATTGATTATTGCCAGTCCCGGAATGGCCAGGGTGTCCGACTGTCTGCAGACGGGTGTTCCCCGCCCTCGGCGGGCCCCCAAACAGAAAAACGAAAGAAAAAAAAAAGTGCTATACTGATAGCGCTTGAATGAAGTTGCAGTTGGACACATAAAAAAATGTTTACAGCTACAATGGCGCCCGAGAAGGCTTCCAAACACTTCCTTTTAAATGGAGTTCTCAAAATTTTTTGAGTGAGAGTTCCCGAATGAACAAGGGATTACTTAATAGGAATCACGCATATTCATGAATAGATCCCTATTTTATGAATGCATTCATTATCCATCATAATTAATAAGAACATCCTACCTCCCTCCATACCCCGAAAGTGAACCCATCCTACTATGGATCTGTTGCACAATAACCCCCCCCCCCCCCCGCCTTCTCTTGAGACGGGCGGGCCCCCTACTCTCCCAGTGCGGACCTTATCATTGCCATCCATTATTTGTTTCAAGTTGTAGGGAGTCACGAGCAAAATGGACTCAAACTCCCATCCTTACTTAAAAATTTTCGATGGAAACACCCCACAAACATAAAAACCCCCGTTTAATCAGAAAAAAAAACAACTCCAACTCACTGGGGTTTTTTAAGGGAAGAAATGGGGGTTTAAAATGTTGGAAAAAATTTTGTTAATGACTCAGTACAACTGACAGTGACTAACAGATGACAAAAATCAATTATGGATGAAAAAAGGGTTAAAATAATAATAATAATAATAAATAAATAAATCGTACGTGAAAAAATGTATAAATCCATTACAGTCATAACCCATAATGGTTTGCTTTTAGATATATTTTATGGTTAGTCACACTTTTAACAATGAAATTAAAGTACTCTAGGAGTGCTGAATTATAATGTTAACAGTTATATCATGTTTGCTTTTTTTTAAGGGTTGAAAACTCCTTACACATTTTAATTCGAATGATGGACATAAACAAATTTTCCAGAAAAAATTTTTCTGAATTTTTTTTTTTTTTTTTATTGGGTAATAGTGGTATAGGAGTGTGCCGTTTATAAAATGGATAACTGATATTAAGGGATGTATAAGGTATATTAAAGTAGACATTTTGAAAAAAAACCCAGTTGTGGTTTTTCAAGTGGGCTTTTTCTAAAAAAAAAAAACCTATCCGGGATTTTTCGAGTTCGGCGAAATCCAGAATCCCAGTAGGTTTCTAGCAAAAAATAAATAAATACATATAAAATGAAATAATTTTCCCGAAAAAAATGCGGGCGTGGAACAAACTGTCAGCACAAAAAAAGTAAACGCGACGGGGGGAAAAAAGAGGAAAAACCAACCCAAATCCTATAAAAGCCCGGTCTTTTTCTTTCTTTTATCTGTTGTATGGAGATACCGTTGAGCAGTGCGTCCGTTATGTTTTGCGCACGCCGCGTGTGTACTTTGCGCTTAACAAGTTCAAGATAACTCTTCTCTCTTATTCATCGTGAATGAAGACGCGTGGATTTGAAAACAGATCCAGGAGGATGCAGCTCAATTCCAAAACTAGTTCCCGAGAATGTTTTGAACCCTTTGAGGCGCAACCCTTTCCCAATGCTGAAAAATCTGGAGTGACTCCACTCGACTTTCCGAACACATACGATTAAGATCATTACCAAGCACTTAAATAAATTTTAATCGATGAATAATTCAAGCATATATACCAAATTGAAACTCCATCGAATGCACCGTTTAAACGCTTGCGCACTTTCAAGAATTTCTCCCCATATGCCATTATGCCAGTAGCGGATCCAGGGGAGGGGCTAGGGGGGCTTCAGCCCCCCCCAAAAGAGATTGCTCAAGGCTAACATTCTGCTTTATTATACACTTTAAATAGCTAAAATGATCCTATTTTATTACTTAGCCCCTCCCAAAAGCCTAATACATTGGTTTAGACTAAAATTTTGATTTATAGTACATTTTAATTGGGTGAAATTAGCTTTTTAAAAAATTTAGCCCCTCCCAAAAAAAAATTCCTCGATCCGCCACTGCATTATGCCATAACATAAAAGAAAGTTTTGTCGTAGCCCTTTAGGAGAACTATAAGTCCTATACACACCAAAATCAATACCGGTCTTAGGATGGTGATTTATAACATGTATACCGAATTTGAGCTCAATCGAATGTATCGTTTAAACGCTAGCGCACTTTCAAGAAATTCCCCCCATAGGCCATCATGTAAAAGAAATCTTTGTCGTAGCCCTGTAGAAAAACTATAAGTCCTATACACACCCCAATCAATACCGGTCTTGCAACGGTGGTTTATAACATATATACCCAATTTGAGCTCAATCGAATCGACCGTTTAAACGCTAGCGCACTTTCAAGAAATTCCCCCCATAGGCCATAATGTAAAAGAAATCTTGGTCGTAGCCCTGTAGAAAAACTATATGTCCTATACACACCAAAATCCATACCGGTCTTGCGACGGTGGTTAATGACATGTATATCCAATTTGAGCTCCATCGAATGCTCCGTTCAGGAGCTATCGTGTTCACTCACATACACACAACACACATACACACACACATACACATACATACATACATCTCGTAAAAATAGCATAAATGGATTCAGAAGCCCTCAAAACGTGTAAAAACACCAAAATCTCGAAGTCGAATTTTTTCATGATTACAATACTTTCCTTACTGGGTACATGTTCGGAAAGTAAAAAAGGGCAGCCGTGGCCATCGATCGACTGAACGACCTGCAAGAGGGCGGATGATCGAAACGTGCATCACGAGAGACCCTTTTTTTTTTTTTTTTTTTTGACGCAGATGGCTGTGCCCACAGCCATCTGCGTCAAAAAAAAAAAGGGTCTCTAGAGATGTGGCACGCGATGCACGTTTCGATCGTCCGCCCTCTTGCGGGTCGTTCCGTCGATCAATGGCCACGGCTGCCCTTTTTTCAGCGTGGGGCCCTCTATCCGGCTGTTCTCGCATTCTTACATTTTTCAACAGATGTCAGTGCTGTTAAAAATAATCTTTCGACGGGAAAGGACGTGCTTAAAAAGTGAAGGATTCTCGTGGAGCTCTGTCACCCGCCACTCTTTTTATAGAAATCCAATCTATTGACTGGCAACCGTCCAAACGTCCGAGTGGGGTGTTTCCAGAGCGGGAACACTGCCTGTTAAAGGGTTAAATGGCATACCAATCAAGTTGGAATCCTCGAACGCGCAAGATCCATAAAACTTTGTATAATAGCGCGCATAAAGTAGTACTGCAAACAAAAAGTTAACTGAAACTTAACAAAACAATTTGCCGAGTACCTACATTAATTAATTAATTTATTTATTTATTTATTTATTTATTAAACGCTGTTCTAAACTTGCATGATTTTTAAGTGTGAAGGCTAGCGTGCAGGGTGCGTTGACGGAATCCGTTTCCGTAGGGAGTCGATGTATTTTTCCCGCATCCACTTTCCGTATGGCGGGTTGCGAGTCTTTCTCGGCTCATCCTTTGTGCTACACCGCCTCGAAAACCTCAGAAGGACACCTAACCCATTCTTCTTGGGTGGGTGACCCGTGGAACGCATGGGTCTCCCAAACGGGGTGACACTCTTTTTCATCAGAACCGTCACCCAAAGTTTCAGCCCAATTTTTGTCAAAAGCGTAGGATGGAGACGAGATATCGAGCTCAATAGAGTCTTCCCGGTGTCTTTAAAATCGACCCCTTGCACGTGCCGATGGACCCTTAAAAAAGTCCCTTCAGGGTATCGAAACAGATTCACGTGGACGCACCCTGTACGCCAGCCTCTATAGCCTTAAGGAAAAATAAATAAATTAAAATCCGAAACACTTTTCAGTTTTTAAGTACGCACTCAAGGGCTCCCAATTAAAAGCGTATCCTAATCCACGCGTCGTCCCTATTTTTCTTCCTCGTTTCATTCAGTTGGAAAGTGTATCACTCTTCAGGAGGGAGGCCTTATTTTTCTGCCTAGTTCCATAAAACGCATCTTTGGAATCGAAATCGATCTTAAAATCGCCTACTCAAATTATTTTACAATCTTCCCTCGGCACATTCTAACTCTACTTTTCCTTCGTAATAAACTGTCCTGTTGGCCGGTTTTGAAGACTTATTTTTCGGATAACAAACTGGGTGATCCATTATAAAAAAAAAATTGCAAACCTCGTGTGACATTCATCATTTTATCCTCCACAGCAGGATCTGGCAAACCTATTTGGAAAAGGCCTCCGCTTGACGAATGGTGTGGATGCTCTAAAACCTGCTCGATTTTAATAGCACTGTAGTGCTCATCCTACTCTAGAGTGACGCAGATTCACTGACACTCTAACCAGGGTTTTAATGGTGTTATTCGAAAAAATTCAGTGATTTTGGTACATAATTGCAAATAAACTCATGATGCCAGGCACTTCAAAATTTTGAAACGGTCTCTTGACAAGCTGTATTACAAACTGCGAAGACAAGCCAATCTGTATCGGTTTCAGAACTTTTAAAAAATTCTTAGAAATCGGAAATGTTCGCAAAGCGCCTCACTCTTCGAAACATCTTGCAGCTCAGATCCCTGTTTAAGAATTTTTTCTGAAACTTTCACAAAAGCCACAGCGTTTTCGCTTATCGCAGTGTGTCAAGCAGCTTATGAAGAACCCTGTGGCATTTTTTTGGAGACCCGGGTGCTATTAGTTTATTTCATTTTGTGTACCAAGACTCAAAACAGAGTTCTTTTCTTTCGAAGAACAGCCTTAAAAAAACCCGTTTTTTTTTTTTTTAAACCCAACCCGGGTGGGTTTTTTTGGGTTTTATTAGGATTTTTTTATAGTATAACACTTTTTGGATTTAAATTTTATGGTTTTATTTCAAAACAGAATAATTTTAGTGTAAAAGAAAATTTTCATTACAAAATAATAATTATTTAATTAAAATGTAAAAATAGCTTCAACTTTAATGCAGTACTCTCTTTTTCTGCTGATGTTTATAAAGGGCTCCTCATTTGTTTTATGACCCTAGATAAAAGTATATTATTGTTCACATAGAAAAATAGGTTGTTTTTGACTGGCTGTTTTCTATTACTTTTAAATTTATGAACTTTAATTTTTTTTTTTTTTAACCTTTATGTTTTTTAAGTTATAGTTATATTTTCTAGTTAGAATAATCAGTTTTACATTTCTCAGTACTAAAGTAATGCAGCAACTAATAGAATACAGGATGGTTTCCTGAACCTGAATTCATTCTTGAGATGTATGCTTGTAAGCTGTAAGAGAGAGAGACATGTCCCATTTTAATCTTATCTGGGAAAGGATTTTTTTTTTTGGTCACTATACTGATAATTACATATTTTATTCGTATTTAAAAACTTATTCATGAAAGAGATAAATTACTAAGTTATCCCTGGCTGCATTCTACACCTGTTCATTTCAAAACAAATATTGCAGATAGAATTGGCTCAAGGTATTATTTTTAAAAAGGTTAATATTCTTTATATTGAAGTTGGAAAAATAATTATAAAAAAATTAAACTGACATATTTATCTAATATAATGCACTAAGTTTTGTAGGTAGTATTATATGTATTTAATGTCAAATAACAAATGATTTAAGTGAAAGAAAGGAAAAATTTTGATAATTTTTAATAAACCCAAAAAACCCACTTCTGTGCGGGTTTTATTGGGTTTTTTTTGAGTGGGTTTTTAAAAAAAAAACCACCCGGGTTTTTTGGGGTTTGTGGGCGGGTCCGAAACCCTGGCTCTAACACATAGATTCCCAACCTTTTTTGAACGGGTGCCCCCTTTTCTAGTGAATATTTCAATACCGCCCTCCCTCCCACTCCAGAGAAATAAGAGCGTACATAATGCATGGTGGAGATAAACATTAAATTAAAAAAAATGACTAATAGATAGAATATGGGTGGAATTGAAACTCTACTGAATTTCTGCTTCATTTAAAAAAGAGGAATAAAAGTTTTAGAGAGGTAACAGCGAAGTCTCCTATCGAAATAGGTGAATTTTAGCACACGTGATAGAAATGAATTATCAAGAGTGATTTTTAAGTCTTTTGTAGACTACATTTGGTTAATCTTCCCACGCCCCTCTGTGCCCTATCAACGCCTCCTCATTTTCTCTGGGTCTTTTACCGCCCCCCTGAAAACCTCAAACGCCCACGTTGGGAACCTATGCTCTAACAGTTTCGCGCAACCTCTTCCAAGATGAAACTTTTACAGCCATAACTCCAAGAAGATTAAAAAGCGTCCAAACATCGACTCTTTCACCACCCGCTTGAAATTTTGCATAATGATGTATAAAAATATAGAAAACGACGTGTGGTCCTTTAAAAATCTGAAAATCCACCCCTTATCTCATTTTAAAGCCATTTTTGGCTGCGATTTCAGCTGCTTTTAAACAATTTTTACGGATAACAGTAGCTTTTTTTTTTAATTATTAAAATGATCGTCTGCAGTGCATGAAGCATTGATGATACAACAGGGTTTCTACAGACCTGGAAAGTCAGGGAAATGAGTTTTGGTCAGGGATGTGTGAAAAAAGTCAGATAAATGAGCAAAAATGGAAGGAAAGTCAGGGAAATGCAAGAAAAATTGAATTTTGCCCTAAAATCAGAAAATATTGGCTGTTGGAACCTCAGTATAGAAATTATTTTATTTTCATTTTCTCATTCAACCTTATCCATCATTTTAAAATGGGTTCTGGATGAGCCTATCTTGTGCAGTTGAAAGAGGCTTCATTTTATCCTCAAGGATTATCCAACAGGGTTTTTGTTAGAATTCAGTGATGTTCAATGAGATTCTTGTATATATTAATTTTATTATTATTATTTCTAAAAAAGGATCAAAATATTAAAAAAATTATTAACTATAGGATGTCATATTAAAAATAGAAACTCAAAATTCAGGAAAGATAATAGGTTTAGATAGATAAAGACAGAGAAGCAGAAGCTGTGAAATCTGTAGAAACCCTCTATAAGAAGGGCCGTTGACACAATCCGTTGGAATTTTGGTTTTAGGGGGCCCTAGGCACGGGTCTCATGGAAAATCAGGGCCTGCTCCTGGGGTCGCCCTTCTTGCATTCCACTCGCGAATGCATCATGGCGCCATGGATCATCCTCCCGATTTTTTAATTATCATGATGAGGAAGGGCGAAAGAAAATAAAAAAACGAATTATTCCTTGCCAATTTTTCAATGACGTGATCCATCATTTTGTGTGCAAGACACCCGATACTGAGGGGGGCGGGGAAGAGACGCTTCTCTCTACCTTATCCAAATTAAGAAAGGCCTCCCATTTCACGAGCCATTACTACGATAGTATCCACTTGTCTCTAGTATTTCAATTTCGGCTCATCCCTGGCGAACGGAGAGCGAAAAAAAAAAAATAAATAAATAAATATCCCTCCTCATTCGTCACGTCAGAGCCACGGAGGAGAAACAGAAAAAGAAAAAAAAAAAGAAGAAAAAGACAGCGTCACAAACAGAAAAAGAAAATAAAAAAGCTTCCAACACGACACACGTTAAAGTGTAACAGTTCTTTCGGAGATGAAAGAGAAAAACAAAAACAAAATTCTCCGTTGCCATTCTTTGCATACGAAAAAAGAAAAAAAGGAAGAAAATAAAGAGAGAAGAGGGGGAACTCTCTTCGGAGTTCGAACGTGTTGTATCATGATGCAACTCATTTCGCCGGGGGGGGAGAAGCGACCGCGGATTGGAGGGATTGGAAACACAGTCTTCAAGGCCAAACAGGTTTATGGGTCAGGTGGACTTTTTTTTTTTTTTAAAGGTCCCCAGGTTGAAGGTACGACTCGAAGGTTGCAAACGATCCCCTCCCCCCCTTATTATTATTTTTTTTTCCCTTTTCTTTTGAGTCGCTCGCTCATTAGTTTTATTCCTTTTTTTTGTTGTTGTTGTTGTTCGTTTGGGTCATTTTTATTCGTGTTCGATGTGTTTCATTTCATTTTTCTTGTGCAGTTGCGGTTCTTGCAGCGGAGCATCCTTTTGTCGTCGGGGTTTAAAGAGTGTCGAGCACTGGCAACGTCTCTGCCCCCCCCCCTTCCTTCCCTCCCTCTCTCTTTATTTTCAGATATATTTATTTATGTTTTAAGTTTTCAAAACTTTTTTTTTTTTTTAAGCTTCCATTTTACTTTCACTGTTAGATTTACATTTTAAACTTTCAAAATATGATTTTAAAAAAAATGTGACACACGCATCGAGTCGAATCCCGTTTTCTAACGAAGTCCAAAAGGGACCCGAGACATCCTTTCGCTGTCAGGAAATTCCGTTCTATGCCGAGAGTGTATCTGTCTATGGTCACTGGATTCGGGGGATGAGCCAAGTCTTCGCTGTAACGGGATTGGGCAGTCCGGAACATTCCTTCACTCGATAGGCATTTACCAGGGGCGACTTTTGGGGGGGGGGTGTTAGGGGGGTCCTAACCCCCCAAAACAAAATGTATATTCTTCACTGCATTATCACACACACGTATACATATATATATGAGTTGTAGTAGTCGTACCCCCCCCCCTGTGAAAAATTTCTGGCTACGCCCCTGGCACTTACAATAGACTTCAGAGTACGTCAGGGCCGGCTCCAGGGGGCCTCTTTTCTAGAATGTCTTACGTAAGTGACTATCAGCACGACTGGAACATATTAGCCTTATTTCTTGGCTTAGGACAGGGGGGGGGGAAATTCCGTCTATTTATACACATATAAGTTCATATCCCCCCCCCCCCCCCCCCCCGAAAAATTTTCCTGGCTACGCGCCTGGCTTAGGATATTGATCCGAGCCAAGTTCGGTAGCAAAAACATGGCCCAGGAGCGCCTCGAACGATCGAAATCATGGAACGCAACGAACCATGGAAACGAGGCCGGACCAGGGGTCCGCACTCCCCTGTTTTAAGTTTACAAATTTTTTTAGCACTAAAATTTTTATTTTTAAGTCAAAATTTTGTTTTTTTGTTCATTTTTTAAACTTTCAAAATTGTTTTTATAAAATGTTATCCATACATGTAGGCGGTTGCGAAAGCGCAATAGTGGGAACTATTGTAAACGAACCGTTTCTTATAACGTATGCATAGTATCCATTGTCATTCAAAAAATAGCTGTGTAAAATTATGTCCAAACGAACGAAATCCGCTGCTCTGCTGGGGGGTTGGGGTTCAGCGGGACGGAGGCCACTTCAGGGCGTTTCTGAAGGTAGTATCCCCCCCCCCCCCTCTCTCTCTCTGTGTGTGTACAAACACACATATGTATTTCGTATATCTTCATGTTATTTCTCGTCATGTGGCATACAGTGACGACATTTCCTCAAAAGCCGACCCCAAACCCTTCCGAGTTTGTTTTAAGAACGACAGTCCAGCCTGTTAAGGCCTTTGCAGAGATCCAGAGACCGTCGCGGCTACACTGTATTGGAACTGGGAAATTGGACACGGTTAGGAAGCGGCGACACGTGGGGTGTCCTCTACCGAACAATAGATGTGGGGGGGACCACCAGTGTAAAAGCCGCACTATTATCCACGGTCCCCAATGACCCTTTGTCCGGAGTATCTCCCGCTTTCTTCTGAGTGCGAAAAACGGATTGCTTACAAGTGATCATGGTCCAAGCGTCCCGCGACGGTCTCTGGGTGTCTGCAGAGGCCTTTATACGGCGCCTGTCAAACAGGATGGACTGCGCAGAGAGGGCCCTCGCCGAAAAGCAAACATTCAGAGACTTTCGCGCTCCAACGCACGTGCTCTACGGGCAGTCCTCCTTAGAAGCGCGTTCTGCTTTACAACAAAGCAAAGTGGACGGAACAAAATCTCGATCGAAAAGGACTCTCTACCGGAGCACTCGAAAGAACTCCGATACGGAACGGGCACAACGCGTCTAAAACAGCTGATTCGTTTATTTAAAACTGAAATCGACAGTCCGCTTCTTTTGACAGCGCATCAGGATCGGGTCTGGGGTAGCCGGTAGAGATGAGTTCGGGCTCATTTTTGGAAGCCCGGGCCCGCCCGAGGAATTTGAATCCGAGCCCGAGCCATATTATTGAAGTCGGAGCCCGAGCCCGAAATTTCAGCTAAAGATCCATAAAATTCAGTGACTTCATGGATACAATACGATCCATTTTGCCGTTTCTGAAAATGAAAGACAAAGAAAGTTTCAAACTCTGAATGCACTTTCTCATTCTTTATATCCATGTTTATCCAATAATAACAGTCATGTTACTCTTTTTATTAAAAATTCCGTTGAGTAGTCACATCCGTGTTAAACATTCGTCTGTACTTAGATCTATTCAATACAGAAAAATACAAGTTCAAAATCTCGTAGAGTGACATTCAAAAAGGGTCTATTTTAAACACGTCCAGAAAAAGAGATTTTGACTCATAAGTTTAAGAAATTGGCATAGAATGGCGTAAGAATATATTATTGCATAAGAATTGAGTGGATAGGAACAAAATGACTGTTAAAAAATATTTTAAGATACGATGTGAATCTATACATTTAACTAAGATAGACCCGTCAATAATGAGGCCAAAATGTTGAATGAACAGCATTTTAACACACATACGCCAATGAAATAGCGCAACACACCCTTGAGTCAATGATGTGAAAAAAAGCTAGCTTTTGACCCATCCATTATTTTGTTGCCAGTCCTAGCATCCCATCCGTACGTTTATTTTTCCGATGAATCGCTTTTTAAAATCCGTTTCAAGGAGTCTGCTCAATAAAGGAGACATTTTTCACGAGCCCGAGCGACAATCGTGAATGACAGGGCCCGAGCCCGGTTCGGGCTCGGGCTGAGCCCGTCTCATCTCTCGTAGCCGGCGCCCCGGGGAAGCTCATTTAAGAAGAGCCGAGGAAATCGGAAATGCTTGGCTGATACAGTGTCTAATCTATGGAAGTATCACTCGCTTTGAAAGACTCCAATCCGGTTAATACTGAGGATTTATAAAATTTCCTACGACGTCTACTTCCCTTGCTCAGGTAATCCTTTTTTTTTTTTTTTTTTTTTTTTTTTTTTTTTAAGTTAGTTTGGCATTCCGAGTAGAGTTGTGGGTTTTCCGGAAAATTTTCTAAGCCATTAACACAATAAGGTATTATAATATCAAACTCGCATTCACTCGAAGCTACAAGTAAACAAAGCTGGAGTATTATGATCCGCTCTGGGATGTCCTTTTGAGTTTTCCCCTTTCAACAAAATATAAGCTAAATGACATTTTTAACAAAGCACAGAAATTGTGATTTAAAAGTTTTTAATCATGTATAAAGCTGATAATTTAAAATAGAATTCTTTAATAATTATTCGACCCATATAATGTCTCGGTCATTCATTAAAAAAATACCCTATTGGACAAAATATTTTATTTATTAAATGGATCTATGAATAGCTGAAGTGGAAATAAAATAGGTTCCAAAATAACTGCGTATTTCTCTACAAAAAAAATAAAAAATGAGTTATTCTAACACATTTCACGAAAAAGCAAATGACTATAAAAATATGTTAGCTTCGATTTCTTTCCCTTTCTTTCTTTCTTTTTTTTTTTTGGTAAAGGAAAAATTTAGGCAATAAGAATTTTCAGGGGAAAAAAATGAAATAAAATTTTATTTTGAATATTTTAATCACAATTTTTTCTACAAACTCTGGGTCACTCTCTGAACTGGAGAGCATGGGGAAATCTAAATCAGAATGACTACTACTAACAGAGAATAGTGTGCATTCCTTTGAAAGGTCATGCTCAGAAGTAGAAGCAGAATTTGAAAGTATAAAATAGAATCAAACTTAAATTTTATTCATGTACATTACGATGTTAGAATTATGACTTCTATTTTTTGTTTAAATAGTACAGAAATTGACTAATAAAAGAAAATATAGACAAAGCTCAAATATGTTCCATGAAAAATTGTCTTTTTGACATAGAAAATTTTCCGGAAAAACATAGTCGAAAATTTTCCTCCCCACATCTCTAATTCCGAGGTCCATAAAAGCGACGATGATAAAGAAGAATAGGAATAAGCTACAAAGAGTAGTGAATCCAGGGGCTAAGGGTCTTCCTACATACCCCCCCCCCCAGAAAAAAAAAGAAAGAAAGAAAGAAAAAATAAATAAATAAAAAGAAAGACAGAAAGAAAAAAGATTGCTAAAGGATAATATTCTACTTTATTATGTTCTTTGAATCGGTAAAATGAGCTTCTTTTTTCACAAATTAGCCCCTCTCAAAATCTTTTCCATTGGTTTAGAATACAATTTTGCTGAATCGTGCAGTTTGTTTGCGTTCCATAAGACTTATTAAAAATGAACTACTTCCAAAAGAAATTTCTCGATTCGTCCCCGGCTACAAAGGAGGCTCACTGGACCCTGGACAGGTGGGGGAGGCCGAATTGGAATAAACCTTAAAAAGGAACAAAAAAGCAGTTCCCTCCCCCTAAGATCTCGCTTCGACGGCACCCCGGGCCGTTGCCCGAGTGGCCCCTCCCTGGAGCCGGCACTGCAGCACTTTACTTTCCTGGCATTGCGAATGATAAGACAATGGCTCCGAGTGATCCTGGTGGTCGGTTGGAAAGTGTCTACAACGAATGCGTTCGCCACGGTTTATCTTCCGTTTTTGTCCTTGTGACGAAAAAGTAAATAAAGAAGCATTTCTGTCAGGATTCGACCGTTAGACGTTATCTGAGATTTTCTCGGTGGTAAGATATTGGTTTCTCAATGAAGACGTTTCGATAAAAGAGAGATGGAACGAATTTTCTCCAACCGACATAACCACGTGTTTGAGAAATCCGTCGTCTGTTGTTTGTTTTTTTTAAATCTTAAATCGACACTTTCATAGGTAGCTTGTATCTAGGCTTGCCAACTTTTATACACGAATGGACGAGACTTTCGCGATTGAAATGTGGCTACAAGAAACGGCACCCAGCTTACTGATGACAGGGAAGCGATAAACGCAATAAAGCCAGATTAAGTTTTAGCATTTTAAAATACAGTTCGCTCACTACTTTGGTGTCATTTAGGGAATGCAATCCCGATCCCGCGGGAACGGGATCCCGCACACATATTTGCGGGACTAGTCCCGCGGGATTGATACCGAGAAATAAATTATTTTTGATTAAAATTTCATGTCGCTTTCCCAACCCATAGACCGACAATTTTTGAATATTCATGTCTTTCTTCTAAGAATAAACGAATCCATGGTTACAAATTTTAATTTAAAGTTTTACTTTTTTAAATTATCTTCCAAAGGGAGTCTGGATCCAACCTATAATTCTAAACACCGTCATCTAAATTTTTCGAAAACTTCCCAATCCCAAGTGAACTGAAATATTTCATACTCATGGATCTCTTAATCATGAATGAATTATAAAAAGTTTTCATTTTAGTTATTCATTTTTTTAATTCACACTTTTAATTATTTTATTATACTTCCGTAGTCATCACTAAAATTTTAAATCCTTGAGAAATACTTTTTTTTTTTTCACTTCGGTCTTTTTTCACTCACTTTTTTCACTTTCATTGAAATGCGGGACGTGGCTACAAGGAACGGGACCCAGCTTACTGATGACAGGGAAGCGATAAACGCAATAAAACCAGATTAAGTTTTAGCATTTTAAATACTTGAGAAATACTTTTTTTTTTTTTTCACTTCGAATAATAATAAAAAATCAGGAATATTTCATTTACCGAAATGGAAGGATCGATTGCGCTGTTTCGAACTCTTTCGAACTTGAATATTAAAACAAGAATACCACTCATTGAAGGCATAAAGTGACCCTACGTCCCGTTTAGAACGGGACAATCCCGTTTTTAGGTGGCTTGTCCCGTGTTCCCCCATCACAGCTTCGGGACACCGTCCTGTCCCGTATTTAGAAAGAGAGCAACCCACGGTCACGATTTCAATAAAGGCCGCTCAAAATCTAAAATCATCCAACAGCAGTGTCTGTCAAAAAAATAACCTAACCTCCCTCCTCCTACCCTCTCGAGACGCAAAGAAAACGACGGGGGATGTATTGTTTATGTGTTTATTCTTTTTTTTGTCAACTATTTCAATGTATTTAATTTTTTTTTTCTCTCAAGTCGTGTTCCTCTTTTGCTTCTTCCTCCCCCTCCCCCAATTTCCCCTTTATTTTCCCTTTTCACTCTGGTTTTCTAAGAAATTTTTTCCTTCCGAATGACCACTTCCTTTTTTGTGTGTGTGTCCTTGGGTTGACTTTTCTCACTTTCCTACCTTGTGTCGGAGGGTGTTTTTGAAGTCGAAGAAGGGCCTACCCCTCGTACCTCCCGAAACGTACGTCTTACACTATTTTTTATAGCCTATGAGTGCTTTAGCAAAGTTTTTTTTTTTTTTTTCATTCTATTTTGATATGAACACGAACACAAGCTTTCCTGCGCGTTTTCTTAACCACTCAAAGACACCCAGACTTGTCCATTCAGTCTCCCCACACTCTTACCTTAAAAACAGTAGATGTCCCATTTTGAACAAGAAAATAAACACATTATTACCAAAAGTCGAAAGGGTATAGTAGTAGATGTCCCGTTTTGAAGGAAAAAAATAAAGGGTCACGTTATGTTACGAACTCTTTCTTGGCTACTTTTTCTTGAATATAAAACAATAATACGATTCATTGAATGCCGCTCATACACTTAACACTATTCGTACCAGCTTTAATGGAGCCATTCAAAATGATGGGGGTTACGAACTTTTCGGACCCAAGGAAGTTTCTTAAAAATGCCCTACGCAACAGGGGGTTCTGTATCGAGTTCCATTTCGGGATGTTTCAACTTTCGGTTCTATTCCTAGCAAAATTCTCGATATCGCTCTTTTCTCGGGAATGACTGCTTTTACGGTAGTTCATAAAAGTAAAAGCAATCGGCAAACTCATTGAAAATGAACAGTCATTATGAGTCTTCTATGTCTTTCCGATCCAAATATAGAGTGCTATCCTTTTTAACTCAATTAAATAAACTTTTTATTTCCTTTCACCCATAAAAACAAAACTTGACGTTCACTTTTAGAAAATAATGGAAACAGCTCAGAAGTGGGTATCGATCCTGGACCTAGAGGAGAAAGTGAATCTTCACTCGCACTTTCTACTCAGATCATCCTCCGGATTCATTATTTTGGGACTTAAGAAATAGGGAACCCATTTTGACATTGAATTTACAACATGAGTACTTATTTAGAGTAAAAAAAAAACTTGGAAGTATGGGATCCTATTCTTTTTGAAAGAAACTTAATATTTAAAATCTTTTCCGAGTTCATTATAATGTATTCAATTTATGAAATTACTTTTTCTATTTAATAAAAAAAAAAAAAGCGGGACATGGGACGTTTCCCTCGACCTATTGACTCCATGTGTGGTTTCTGGAGGGTGCAAAATTCATTGAAAACTTTGTAAAATGACGCAAAATGTACGTAGTAAAATGAACAAAAACGAAAATATTTTGTTGCTTTTTTTTTTTTTTTTTTTTTGGCCCGACCCGTGGCATGGCGCACTGAACGGAGAGACGGAAGGTGCCTGGTTCGAAACCAGGTCCCGTCCGCCGACCCAACCGTTCGGAGTGTTCCGTGGTTTTCTCCGAAACTTGACGGGTGAGGACCCCTTAGAAAGTCCCCCACGGAGGGCCATCCCACTCCCGGCCTAGATCCCTTGCGTAGAGAAGGGGCCGTCAACCCCATTTCCATTTTTCTACTCAGCTTTTGATACTTATTTATTTAGAAGAACAACGTAAGAAGGATCATACCACTTTTAACCGAAAGCGTAATATTATTTATTTAGAACTGAACGTTTGAAATGTCTTCCGAGATCGTTCTAATAGACCCAAATATTAAGGTGACCGCACACCCTCGATTTTTTTAATTTTGCCGAACTATTAAAATGTCCTCTTTGAGCTTCCCAAAACCGTTTCCATGGGACCCGTGTCTTGCTTAGATCCGAAGTGACATTATACTCTCATTATAATTTGAATTTCCATTATACTTCCATAATATATTATAACAGATTTTTGGACGGGGCGATCGCCCCCACCGCCCTCCCCTTGGATCCGCGCCTGAACGGGACGGTCAGGAACCCACGAACGGAGGCCATTTAGAAAGAAAAGAAAAGAAGAAATTTTAACGGATTTTCGTCCTCCGCATTCGGCGCGATTAGAATGTCGGTCGCGTGGCAAAACTTGTTCTGCGGGGCGTTCCTTTTATTATTTTTATTCCGTGTGTGTGCCATCTAGGTTTACAAACATTCGACAGAAAAAAAAAATAATACCCTAGCTTCATCCACAAGTGCTTTCGGGAAAGGGGGAAAAAAAAAAAAAGCCCATGATGGTGATTCAATAAATAAATTTAAAAAAAAAAATGGTATAAAATCTGCGTACGCTGGGTCGGAACCTATTTTGGTCAATGTCCCGACGACCTTGCCCCATTCTGGCGCCGTGCCAAAAGGCTGGTAGTACTACGGAGAGAAACACGTGATGTTCGGTGTGTGACCACTACGCGTATGTGCGTATATTTAAAAATAATAAATAATAAGGAGGGATTATTGGGTGAATCGTAATCGTTCGTTGTGGATTTTTTTTTTTTTCCCTATTGGCGGCCGTTTCGAGTTTTTTCCTCGGGTCGTTCGAAACGATCGATCCTTTCTGTAAACAGGCTGGCTCGGTTTCATGATCACGTTTGTGGGTGAGCCTTCGCGAACGCGCAGTAAACAAACAGGGACCGATGGGCCGAGACGGGGACGCAGGCAGAAGCTTCGTTGGGGGACCCCCCCCCCCCTCTTATGAAAACTTTTTCATACCCTACAAACAGGGACGGATTTCCGGCAGGGCATTTGGGGCCCCCCAAAGGATCCCTTCCATTTTAAAATTTGCAAATTTTGATTTTAATTTAAACTAAGGGGCGAATCCACTGATTTTAATGAAAAATAATAGCAATCATAAGGATGACTTGTGTTACTGTTTCATAGCACTTGCATTGGATCCAGAGCCTGATCCTAGGGGGTCGGGTCCCCTCTACTATCACACGTATTTCAACTTATTTTTGTTGGATGTTGCCTTTTCCCGACCTGAAAATAAAACATTTTAAAAGAATACTAAAATTGAATTAAAAATGACCTACTGACCTAAATGACCTATACTTATTGAGAACAAGACTGCTATTAAAAGTGTAGTTGTGTTTAAAAGTGATTTTAATATTTTTTGAGTCCGTTGGTAGGATGAGCGCGTGGGTGCGCTCATTCCAGGAATGGCCGTGACGAGGCACGGGAGCCAAGTGTCTCACGCCAAAAAATGTTCTCGATACACCCAAAACTTCGACATTTTATTTCCTTTCATCATGAAATAAAAAATGTTAACGAATGGATATTTTGCGATACGCATATAGGGTCGTACCGTACGTTTCCAAAAACGTTTCCTAACTTCTTGTGGATGGATCCATGAGTCTTGAATGAATTGAATGTGTGTGATGATGGCGACGCTACACTAGGGCGATCTGCCAAGGGGGTTGCCTTGGTAGGAGGTAGGGTATAACGCGTTCCATCTGGAGAAAACCTACCAAAACTCCAATTAGAAGAACAGTCCATCAATCGCTTAAGTCCATGTATTGTTAAAAAGGATGAGTTGCAAAACATGTATTATTGCAGTGTCTATGGATATGTAATCCATCATGACAACCCTCCATCGGGAGACTTGGGGCTTATTTTTCCGGGCTATTGCCCGCATGATAATCAGTCTCTGGTTGGATCCCAATATTTTATTGAGCTAAACGGAGTCGTCTCGGACAACGATTCGGCTCAAACTTGCCATGGACCCAAGGCCCGTGTGACGATGTAGGCCGATGGCGAGGAAAACCGTAGAGCCGATTTCCAATCGGAACATGCGAACAGCTTCCTAAGTGAAGTTCTGTACTCAATAAATGCGTGGAAGATGCCACTCGAAAATGACGAATCAACGACTGAAAATGAAATATTTGTTTTTCCCGCATACTATTATGACGATCAGAGCCCGTTTATGGGCAGGGCATTTGCCCTGGGCCCACGCATTTCAAGGGCCCAAAAATTGTGTACCTTTCAACACATTTTTATTTATTAAAAAATTAAATTCTTAAAAAAACTTTGTACGAATATTTAATTTGCCATTTTCTCGAAAATACTCGAGAGCTGGCAGCTCATTCTCTGGCATTGGACTCCACTAAAACCCATCAGCATTAGGTCAAAGTTCGTGAGTCTCTTTTTGTAAGTTTTTTATTTAAAAAAATCGTATCCGTTTTAAGATAAGTACTGTCATTTTTGCAATTCTTTTCATTTATATCGTAAAGAAGTTTAGTATAGAAGTGTATGTAGTATCTGTCTAGATATTCATTATTTGTGAAAATAATGGTTATTCCTATTGACTAAAGTCCTTTAATATTCTTGACTGCAATGTATTCATACATTTGGTATTTAAACTCGATATATATATCTGCAGCTATACGTCCCCAAAACAACTTAAATGCATACTATGTAATTTCTCATCAGTGCAAAGGCCCGAAAATGTGTATTTGCCCAGGGCCCCATTTCGTGATGATCGGGCCCTCATGACGATCGAACTCTCCCATTTCATTTTTCATCTCGATTCGATTAGGCTGTATGAATGCACGGGTTGGTAGGGTGGGATAACGAAAATGGCTTTGTAGAGCGTCAGAAAGTTTTCGTGGGAGGAAGCCCCTTCTCTGCCATCGGTCCCTGCCTACCAAGAAGGATGTTATAACGGCGGGAAAAGGATTTTTTTAATCCAGAGGCTGAATGAAGTGTTGCGCTTATTCGGAAAATAAGTACCGTTTTGGGGGGTAAAAAATTTTCTTTAGGAGCCAATTTTATTTTTAGACGAAGAGAGATGTTTCCCGATTCTTAATCGTGACAAAATAGAATGATGTCAGAATGCTGCTGGTGAATGATGTCGGTGGAATCATAAAGCATTTTTTAAAATGAATGAATAACTGAAACTGTAAAGGATGACTCGTTCCCAACCGAGCAGACGTTGCTTCTAATCCGCTGTTCACTCCGATCATTCTAGTCTCCCATTCTTTCGGGTCGATACAGTGTACGATACTTGTTGGTTTTACCAAAGCCTCCTAGAGAATTACTACAAGCCTAAATGCTCTTTCCGCGAGGGGATGTGACGTCATGACCCGGGTCCCTACCTCGCGCAACACCTAAGCACGTTCCTCGTTTGTTTGGTATTCGCTGTTTGCTTCGCTTTGTTAATTGTCATTATTTAATTCGCTAATTAAACTACGTAATTATATTCAGTAGTGTTTTACTTGGATGATAGCGTTACAGCGTCTTGATGAAGAACTTTATAACGTTACACTGCAAATTAAACTCGTAAATCTGCAACTGATTCCTCCCGAACTGTTTGCCCATTGTCAGTGCTCTGACTTCCATAAAGATGTACTGATTGCAATAAATTTTATGTTATTTCTATATACTTAAACATGTACCCCATCGAAAATTATGTATATAGCATGGATAGTTATTTTTCTAGGGCATTCAATAATTATGCTTTATAGACAGTCATGGTTTTTAAAGTGTATTTTGGAGCGTAAATATATTTCAAGAATAAAACAAAATTAGTGTATGTCATTCCGGTTTGCGAAATAATGCTCTCTATTAGAAAAAAAAAAAAAACACTATATGCAGCATCTGTAGTTCTTTCACAGAAGCAAGAAAAATAATTTAACCATAAATTATTGCTTAGTAGCAGTTTAAGGACAATAATCACAACAATGAGTATCTAGTATAATAGACGTTTATATATATATAAATACTAGTGCAACTTAGATAAAACATTCTTCCCCGATTCAGAATCGTTCATTTGATGACATATATTTCCCCCCTCAATGAGTGCTTTTATTATGTTGTAATAACTATAAAATAGACCTCACAATCTGATCTCATTACAGCTGAAGTTCGGTAAAAAGATTCCTGCAGTTTTAAAGAAAAAAATCAAAGTACTATCAAGTACTAAATCAAAGTACTAAACTAATTAAAATGAAGTCTCTTAATATCAATAAAATACGATTAAATAAATTAAGTTTTGCAAACTTTTTTTTGTTATTTCCAAAGAATTCTAGTTTGCGAATAATATTCAAACTCAAAATTCTTTGGGGATAAGAAGGTTGAATTTTCGATTTATAGTTATTTTAGAATCGGGTACACAAAGTATGTTTGAATATTCTTAATATTCTCTATTTTTTCTTCGATTCTAAATTTATTGTTTTTTAAATGTATATAGCAGGGGCGTAGCCAGGGCGGGGGGGGTCACACACACTCCATGTGGCTTTGGTTTTACCCTGATCTTCTTATTGGGGGGGGGGAAATAGGGGACTTTTCATACGTACAGAGCCTGTTGGATCGGCAGGGCAACAGGGGCACTGGCCCAGGGCCCTGAAATTTTGTCATTTTCAACAAACTTCTATTTGTAAGAAAACAAAACAATTAAATTCTTCGTATCAGAAATTGAATGGCCACTACCAAGAAAACACTCGACAGTTCATTTTGTTTCGTGGGACTCCACTCGGGGTCCCCTAAAACGAGGGCTGCCGACCGTCCCTCGAAAGAGCCGGGACGTCCCGTTTCTAGGGCTTTAGAGGACGCGTCCCGCGAAACGCCCCATGTCCCGTTTTTTTTTTCTTTTTCTTTTTTTTTTTTTTAAACAGAATAAGTAGTTTAATATTTTCATAAATTAGAAAGTTTTAAACGCGAAGTTCCGTTTAGTCCATTACGTTTGGAGCAGAAGTGATTGTACGCTTTAAGCCTTTGAGGCGCAACCCTTTCCCAGTGCTGAAAAAAGAGCAGCCGTGGCCATCGCTCGACGGAACGACCCGCAAGAGGGCCAGCTGTCGTCCAAAAAGGGTCTCTCGATCGGTGGCACGCGATGAACGCTTCGATCGTCCGTCCTCTTGCGGGTCGTTCCGTCGAGCGAGGGCCACGGCTGCCCTTTTTGTCAGCATGGGGCCATCGATCCGGCTGTTCTCGCATGCTTCCCTTTTTCAGCAGAGGTCAGTGCTGTTTAAAAAGAATCGTGACCCTTTTTGGACGGGACAGGACGTGCTCAAAAGGAAAGGATTCTGGTGGAGCTCTGCCACCCGCCACTCTTTTTATAGAAATGCAATCTATTCTTCGTGACGGGCAACCGCCCAAACGTCCGAGTGGGGTGTTCCCAGAGCGGGACACTGCGCTAAACACTGCGCTTTAAAGGGTTAAGTTTCTTTTCCAGATGGATCCTATTACGATTTCGGTCAAAGTGGTGTCCTGTAGCTTATGCTTTATTCCAAATAAATAAGGATCGTTGTAGAAGATGGGATTGAAGAATGGAAGTTTCTTTTACATAGGCACGTTATACATGGATACCTACTCATGGGTTGTTTCAAGGGGGGCCCCCGATACAAAAGAAATGAATGTAAACGATCCTATTTGACTTTCATAAAATGGACGTATATGCCAATCTTCTCCCCCCCGACAAACTTGCATTCATCTGCCACTGGGTTGTTTTTAGTTATTTCTTACGTGACCCAGTCAAAAGGTGTCGCTTAATATTTGTAAAAGGTGATTTAAAAAGTTCACTGAGTGGAAATGGCTGACGATGCAGAGTGCTGCTGGTGTTCTGAAGAATAAAGGAGAGCGATGGAGAAGACTGCATAATAATGAATTTTAATGCTACGATGAGTGTGTCCGATTGTTTTCATTTTGGGTCACTAGGTTGGATGTATCATTATGCCAATGTAAAACAGACCATTCAGTAAAACTATTTCAAATTTCAAAATGAATTCTGGTTTCTAATTCTTTTCTCGCCTGTCTATAAATAGCATGCGGGGTGCCAGGGGCGTAGCCAGAAATTTTTCATGGGGGGGGATTACGACTACTACAACTCATATATATGTTATGTATACGTATGTGTGATAACTTAGTGAAGAATATACATTTTGTATGGCAAAAATTTCTCATGGGGGGGGTTATGACCCCCCTAACCCCCCCCTTGGCTACGCCCCTGCGGGGTGCCTATCACGTCCCGGATTTTAATCTCGAAAGTCCCGTAAAATCGAGAATAAACGTGGTCAAGCCCATCCTCACTGGTCAAAATCCGTCTGAGCTTCTCGTCGTAAGATTTAATTTTAAGAAAAATATCGGTTTTGAGATAACGTACGTTAAGTTTTGCGATTCTTTTCATTTCGTATTTTAAAGAAGTTTATGGATGTAGTGCGTGTACAGATGCCGTGTATCTCGGCGTAGAACGCGCCCTTTCCTTTTTCAAAAGAATGACTTCCTTTTTTCGTGTGCGTGTTACGGTGCACCGAATATAAAATACATAACGTAAAATATAAAATGAATGGCTCGACCTATCTTAAGTTGACGGATGCGTGTTATAGCAACGCCCCCTAGAGTGGAAAGCCGCGGCGCTTGCTTGTGACGTCACACCGAGTGGGTAAAACAAAGCGTTTCCATTGGGTTTCTCTTCTCTTCCGCGCCGCGGGAGAGAGGAGAAACCCAATGGAAACGCTTTACTTTACCCACTCGGTGTGACGTCACAAGTCAGCGCCGCGGCTTTCCACTCTAGGGGGCGTTGGTTATAGGCCGGGATATACGGTAGGTATGTATCGTTTGTGAAAATGAATGTTACTCGTGCGTAAAAGAATCCTTTAACAGTCTTTATTGCAATGTACTTGCCTATTTAGTATTCAAACTCAGTATTGAGTCTATTTCTATCGGCCCAAAACGGGTTAAATGCATAAAATGCAATTTCTCACATGTGCAAAGTCAAAAAAATGTGTGTTTGCCTCGGGCCCAATACTGTGATGATCGGGGCCTTGCCAGAGCCTTATTATTGCATGGGCAAATCGGGACTTTGCCCAGGGCCCCCAATTTCAAATATTGTTCTGAAATATATCAAAATTTTATGAAAAATAAAAGAAATTTCATACATAGGGGCCCCAAAATTCATCCATACCTGGGGCCCCCGTTGGTCATAATCAGGCTCTGGCAACGCCCACTAGAGAGGAAAGCCGCGGCGCTTACTTGTGACGTCACACCGAGTAGGTAAAGCAAAGCGTTTCCATTGGGTTTCTCCTCTCTCCCGCGCCACGGGAGAGAGGAGAAACCCAATGGAAACGCTTTGCTTTACCTACTCGGTGTGACGTCACAAGTAAGCGCCGCGGCTTTCCTCTCTAGAGGGCGTTGGCTCAGGGCCTTGCCTACGTAGTCTGAAATGAACATCCGTTGTAAACTCATCTTCTCTTTTTCTCCCAGCAGGCTGCAGCCTCAAATCCCGGACGTCGGAGGAGCGATACTGCACGAGGTCCTGTGATAGATCGCCGCTCAACAACGGGCCTCGCAGATCCCAGAGAAGGAGGAGAGATCCCCCGTCCTCCACCTACCCCCCTCCTCACAGCAAGTGGAAGTAGAAGTAAGCCGTCCGTTTTTCTTCTAACGGGGTTATCACACGGGCGCAAAATACGGGCCACTTTTTGCTGGAACCACTTCTCCGCCAGACTTAAAACAGGCGGGGAAGGATCGTTAAGGGTTGTCAAAGTACACACACTTTCACCCGACACCTAACAGTCATTCGCATGTTAACCCTTTGAGGCGCAACCCTTTCCCAGTGCTGAAAAAAGGGCAGCCGTTGCCATCGCCCTTTTTTGACGACCATCATCTCCCGCACAGCCAGCTGTCGTAAAAAAAAAGGGTCCTAAGATCTGTGGCACGCGATGAACGTTTCGTTTGTCCGCTCTCTTGCTGGTCGATCAGTCGAGCGATGGCAACGGCTGCCCTTTTTTCAGCAGATGTCAGTTTCAAAGGATTCTCGTGGAACTCTGTCACCCGCAACTACTTTTATAGCAATCCAATCTATTCTTCGTGACTGGCAACAGTCCAAACGTCCGAGTTGGGTGTTCCCAGAGTGGGAACACTGCGCGTTCAAGGGTTAAAGGTATCGCTGATGGGGCGTTCGGGTTGACTCGGCATCCAGCGTCACCCTTTCGTTGTCACATATTTAAATAAATCGGATCGGCGTGGATATTTAAAAATGGATTGCATTTATCAGAATATGATTCGTCCGTCCATGAATTCCACACTCCACTTCTTGCACGCCGCCCCACTTTCGTGACTTCGAACTGCAGTCGGTGACGTAACATACAGAAAATCGGTTTGAAAGTGGATGGGCCAGAAAGTGGCTCGGATTTCTAGCTAGTGTGATAACTCTATAATAGAGTTTGCTTTAAAATAATTGTAATATCCTTTATTTATAATGTGACGTCGATTCCGGTGAACACTTGGAGAAGCCTTTAAGATATATATATATATATATATAGATATTTATTTATTTATTTTCTGGCTACGTGCCCGTCTTGCATTTTTACACTGTGTCGAAAAGGGAGCACTGTTGCAGCTTTTGTGAGTAGTACATGACGTCTACGCTCTCCACTCTTGTTCAGTTGAAAGTCAGAGTGTAGCAGTCATCCTTCAGTTTTGTTCTTTAGAAGTATTCTGAACTTAAGAAATAATAGCCGATATTGTTTGAAAGGGGTAGTCCTCTTTCTTATTGGATTTCATATGCAAATAGGAGTCACCGCATCCGCATTTATCTACCAGTGGACGATAGATACAGCTACGAATTTTCGGGGCCACTCGCTGTTCTGGGACTTAAAATAGTTCAAAATTCGTATTCTACGCTTCCAATAGATACATTTTGCTTTGTGTTGCCTCCAAATCCGTGCACTAGAACCGGAGATCCCTATTCTTGAGTGTGGGGTTTCTACGAACCTCGAGAAATAGGGGTCTTCGGTCACTTCACTGTTGGGGACTCATTGGGTCATGGGGCGCGATTTTCTCAAGGGGGCTTGTTAGTTTTCAATTTCAATCATTTAGTTTTTCTGCATTCACCATCAGAATCGCCTAATACAGGACTCTTCTAGGTCGCAATCCTAATCCAGTCTGTTCTAGTACATTCCCGTACGAGTGTCCACATTCTCTCTGGAACCTACGCCGAGCCGAAATTCCGGGCTCGGGCTTCGAATGAAAAAGGAGTCCTCTCTCATGGCCTAGATCTGACCAGATGAAATTGCATTTTTTTTTTTTTTTTTTTTTTTTTTTGGAGGGGGGATGTAAGGGGGAAAAAAAGTTGTTTCTTACGCTACACTTAATAAATTTTCTCTGACTGCTCTTTTTTTTTTTTTTTTTTTTTTTTTTTTCTGTAAAGAAGAATTTTTTTTTTTTTTTTTTTTTTTTTTTTTTTTTTTTTTTTATGGGGAGTAACCCATGTCGTTTTGTGATGACCCACTGCCGTGATCGATAATCGTCTTCCGATCCAAGACATCCATGAGGGAGAAAGTGATGTGGGTTTTTTGAAAGAAAGAAAAAGAAAAAAAAAACGGGCTATGAGCGCCACGATCGTGGACGGTTCGAAATGCGCGAAGCAAGGTCGAGCCGTCGCTCCTCTCCCTGGACCGATTCTTCAGTTTCGTTTCGAAGGCAGTAGCGGATTCAGGGGAGGGGCTAGGGGGCTTCAGCCCCCCCAAAAGAGATTGCTAAAGGGATTGCTAAGAGATTGCAAAAGAGATTGCTAAAATTTAGCCCCTCCCAAAACAGACTTTCTGGATCCGCCACTGTTTGAAGGTAGGAAAGGAATCCGTGGCGGAGTCCCCTTACTTTTTCATTTCGGCTAGGGAATGCAATCCCGATCCCGCGGGATTGACACTGAGAAATAAGTTGTTTTTTATGAGTTTCACGCTGCTTTCCCAATCCATAGACCGAAAAATGTTGCATATTTATGTCTCTCATGAACAATAAAGAAATCAATAATTACACATTTTAAGTTAAAGTTTTATTTTTAAAATTTATCTTCCAACGGGAGTCTGGATCGAACCTCTCAATCTAAACAGGGTAGTCTACATTTTTCGTAAAGATCCCAGTCTCCAAATGAACTGAAATATTTCATACTATTGATCACTTAGCCAAAAGTCACGAATTCATTATAAAAAGTTTTCATTTTAGTTTTAAATTTTTTTTTATAATTCACGCTTTTAATTATTTGACTAAAATGAAATCTAGACTAGGAAAGGATTCATTGAATGGGTTCGATTTTGTACGTTTCTTTTTCAGCCACTCAGAAAATAACGCATAGTGAATGGCTATGAATGGCATATTATCTCATTTTTAGCAACTCATAGAAGACATAACTTAGTATGTTATTCTGAATAGCATGATCCTAATTTTCATATTTCTGTAAGTTAGTGTATTCATTATCTCATAAGTTTAATGATTATCATTAAACTTCATAGTGCTTAAAATCTTACTTTTTCTACCTTTCTCTGTTGAAATGAAATCCTAACTCAATGAAATGTCAAAGAATAGGCACGTCGACCTGAAAATCAGAAGGGAACTTTTGGAATAGACCTGAAGAATCACCGACACTTCAGTCGTGAAAGCGTATCCTTTAAAATAGAATAAATTAGAATGTTCCCGAACGCACTCTCGGTCAAAAATGTCCTCCAGAATGGCCAGACTAGAGACTACATAGGCCAGAACTAGTAATTGAACCATTTTTTATTTATAATTGATTTTTGTGATCAATCCTTTAAGTTGTATTGAGTAATAAGCAATTTTTTTTTTCAAATATTCTGAAACCCCATCCCTTCCTCTGAAAAAAACCCAGATAAAACCCGAAAAACCCAGTGGGTTTTGTTTTGAACAACCCTGGTGTAAATGAAATTAGAATTTTATTTTGAGCCTATTTTCAAAAATCGTACATTGTAGGATTAAAATGCGAGTCGTTGCACCTAATTATAAGGATTCTAAAGGATTTGCTAGACGCGATGAGGTTTTTCTAAATTAATTTCTCATTTTTATAAGCAGTTCCTATTTTGAACAGGGCCGGTCCGGTTAAAAATGGTATTGGATGTTGACATCTATAGCTTGTTCTCTAACCCAAGTGGGGAGTGTGGACTCGTTCCTCTCCGAACTCTGGTTAAGTTTTGGTTAGGAAATGCCACAGACAGAAGGATTTTAGGGCAACCCCCTCCCCCTTTCCTTTCCCCGACACGTTAGGAAATGCCTGGACAAGCCTGTACGGGAGGCGTTGTCTCATCCCGTTGGAATTTCCTCCCATTGTGGTCTTTGGATGCTCTTTTTTTTTAATGTAGAATAAGTTACTTTTTTTTTTTTTTTTTTTTTTTAGGACGCTTTCCAAACGTGTTCCTGATTTCGCGGTGTGTCTGTCTGTGCTCTATCGAACGGGTGTCGATTAGAGATGAGACGGGCTCAGCCCGGGCTCGGGAAAAATTTCTCCTTTGTTGAACATGCTTCTTGAAACAGATTTTTAAAAAATATTCAAGGGAAAATAAAAGTACTTATAATAAATAAAAATAGCGGCACGGGTGCGTGAAGCTCCTTGGGTATTTCAGAACGGCGGCTTCTATTGCTGAGTGAGTCATGAGATCGGACATTATTGGATAAACATGGATAGAAAGAATTAGAAAGTGCATCGAGAGTTTGCAACTCCATTTTTCTTTAATTGTCACAAACGGCAAAATTGATTCGATTCTATCCATGAAGTAATTAATTTTATTTATCTTTAGCTGAAATTTCGGGCTCGGGCTCCGACTTAAATAATATGGCTCGGACTTCAAAAAATGAGCCCGAACTTATCTCTAGTGCCGATGACTTCGAACAGTAGTGTAACCAAGAATAGTTTTCGGGAGTGGCTGAGAACTCAAAAACTCGACTGCGTTAACACTTATAAAAATCGATATAACATATATTTTTATTGGGGGAGGGGAGGGACATAGCCCTCCTTATTTTACCTTAAAAGTGTTAGCCTATAAAAATGAATTAAGTAAAGAAAGAAAGCAGATTTAAAAAAGAAAATAATTTATAGAGTTAGGAAAACATGCCAGGGGGGCTGTTTAGGAGAAAATGGGGTTCGTCTTTCACAAAATATTTTATCTTAAAAAACGGATTGACAAAATTCTTCCATTGGTAAAAGACCCCTTCACAAATCGAGTGGCTCCATTGGGTAACGGAATTCAATGAAGTTGTCACGCACATTATAAGTTTAATGAATAATTAATGAGTCATTAATTAATTATAAAATGTTTAAAACAATGAGGTTGAGCATGTAATTGTTTTATAAAAAGTGTAAAACAAGATAATATTGACTGATACTTAATTTTTGAACGCTGAGCTTAGGAAAAAGAACTTTAAAGAGAAAAAAAAAAAAAAAAAGCCGGTGTACACAAATACTATGCCACGCATGTTACGATGGAATCGCCCATCCTATTAAACTAGGTGATTCTTGAAAAAATATTATTCCTAAATTTCGATTATTCGATGCTGTTTCGGTTCCATTTACGTCGGATAATCGAGGTTCTACTGACTCTGTATGTATTATTTATATAAATCGGTACACATGAATCAATTGGATGTGTTTATTTATAAAAATCTGTATGTGCTTGTTTATACATATATAGGTTCTTTTTAAAGGACCTTCTATAAAATGTCTTAAACTTGAATACTCGATTTAAATTTGTAAAATTCTATATTTTTCACGAAAAGAGGACCCTGGCTAGAAAGAAATTCTGATGGAACGTTCATTTCAGATTCACAAAATTATGAGTCACTTTTTCACAATTTTACTAAAACAGGACCCTGCCTGAAAAGCCTGGACAGACCCCTGCATGCATTAGGGGGAAAAAAAAATTAATTTGGCTTAGGTCCGTAGCTGAAGCTCCCATTTCTCAAGAAGTCTTTCAAATTTATCCATTAATAAGTAATTTTCTCCATATCCTACGTTAACTTATTTCGGGGGAGGCTGCTGCCCCTTCAGCCACCCCCTGACTTCGAAATTCATACAGGGCATCACGGCCGGTATTTACAGCGGTCCCCCCTCCATTTTTTTAAAGTAATATACTTATAATTCTGAAAATCTTAATGTAGGCGGAGAATCACTTGTTACAGTTGAATCTAGGAGTTATTCAAATCTTGAGCACTCGCTATTTGAAAACTATTGTAGAGTTCGTAGCCAAATGAATAACGCATTAAAAAAAAAAAAAAAAAAAAAAATGTTGAAATGAACTACTTCTATACAATACCACCATTCTGTTAATGAGTATTCTCCTTCATTTCTGTCGCTATTTATAAAAATGTAGGCAATCCACATTCAGTTTTATATCGCCCTATAAAATTCAATTTGCATCAGTAACGGCAACTTGGTTGCTGTTGCTGGTCTCTCTTATCCCTTTAACGCGCGGTGTCCTCGCCGTGAGGACACCCAACTCAGACGTTTTGACTGTTGCCAGTCAAGAAGAATAGATTGGATTTCCTTAAAAATAGTGGCGGGTGACCTAGCTCCACGAGAATCCTTTACTTTTGAGCACGTTCATTTACCGTCAAAAAAGGGTCACGATTCTTTTGAACAGCACTGACCTCTGCTGAAAAATGGAGGAATGCGAGAACGGCTGGATAGAGGGCCCCATGCTGAAAAAAGGGCAGGCGTTGCCATCGCTCGACTTCACGACCCGCAAGAGGGCGGACGATCGAAACGTTCATCGCGTGCCACAGATCGAGAGACCCTTTTTTCGACGACAGCTGTCGTCCAAAAAAGGGTCTCTCGATCTGTGGCACGCGATGAACGTTTCGATATCGTCCGCCCTCTTGCGGGTCGTTCAGTCGAGCGATGGCAACGGCTGCCCTTTTTTCAGCATTGGGAAAGGGTTGCGCCTCAAAGGGTTATTGCAAAATTCATAAAGGCACACGGTGTCAGAGGAGGGAATCGCGTTCCCCGTTTTTCGTGAAAAGCAGCCGATTTTCCTGAATTTCTGATTTCTATGCAACTTTTTGAAATGGGACGGGGTGCTAACCGTGACTCAATATGTGATATTGAAATAATGATCGTAAATATTGAAACAATAATACGTTAACACTCTATTGGAAAATGTAAAGATGTCTTTGCAAGTAAAGGGTTGCAAGTAGCAAGTAAATTTTCGTATACAGAATAAATAAATTTTGCTCCGCTCTTTAAAAATGTTGAAAATTTTAGAGATAAATGAATAACCAGTTTGCTTTGCTCTGTCACTAAGACTTCCACTTCCAGTGCTTACAAAAATGAAATATTCCCTTCCCCCCCCCCCCCCAGAGATCTGTGCCGCCCTCCGAGATATAGCCCGGCTTGAAAATCTTTTAAAAAATTGTACCTAATCTTTCAACTGCTTGTTTTTTTCGGATACTTCATAGCGCTACTAACTTGTAAATATGCTATCGAAATTTTTTTAGTCAAGGGCGTAATTGGATTGCTTTATGTTTCTGATGCCTCCCGACAACCGCAAACGGCGGTGCCAGATCCCCCCCAATCAATCTATTGTTAATGTGTTGTGCTTTGGATGGATCGTCATCCTCTTGTTTTGTCGCGAAATAGCATTTTAATTCATTTCTTTTCTTTATTTCAGGTTATCAACGTTTCCAAACTACATCACTAGATGGCAGCACTGAAAAAAGACAACTATCTCATGGAGTTTACTTCATCATAGACAAGATTATGGAGTTAGACAGCATCTAATAATCCATTCGTAACAATTATTTTAAATTAGTGTACTTTATAGTTTGCGCATTTAAAAAAACATAAATTTCAGAATTTTAAACTGGGATTTTTCGTAGCATTTTAAACCTTTAATCATTTGTTATACAATAGTTCCCATTTAAGTTGTGACTAAAGTGTATCTTCGGATTTGTACATTTGTATGAAATAAGTTATTATTTGTAATTGGATAGTTTCGTGAAAGTGTGCAGTGTTTAAAATCGTACTACAGTAGAGTAGAATCGAGAATTTCATGTCATGTGAAACTCTATCAGTGCCATTCAAATAAAACGAAAGCTTTTTTACTACACATCAATCTATTTTTCTATTTGTGAAGAGAAAAAAATGGCTTACACCATTGAGCTAGGGATTTTTAAAAATAATAATAATTCGCAATAATTCTTTAATCTGCACTATTCACTAATAAACGACAAAACGCTAACTTTTATGAAACTTTCAGAAAATAATTAAATAATTGACATATAACATTGTAAGGAAGGGTGTCAAAATGTTTCATTTTATAAAAAAATATTTCAAAATAGTAAATATCAAAAGTTTATTGAATTTTTTTGGGGGGGCGAAGGCCCCCTTGTCCTTAGTAAGTTACGCCTGGGAATTTAGTTGTGAAACGGCTTGGCCGATTCTTTTCTTTCAAAAAGTGGCATTTCACAAAACACTGCTGACCTATTTACAAAATTTTCTATTCAAAGAAAGTTTTCTGAAAATTTCATAGCAGATACAGGTTTATGGTTTATTGTAGTGCTATAGTACAGCATGTAAAGAGACATTCTAAAAATGTTCAAGTGCCAGTACTTTATTTGTAGCAAAATCTAACTATGTACCAAAATTGCGTGGCTTTTTAAACAACAACTGTAAATGGTGGTCGTTAATGTTTCTTTTCTTTTTTAAAGTTCAAATGGCACTGCCGTCTATCCCCTCCCCCTTCATTTGTGCTGCAATATTTTAGTATTTATTCTTTCTTTTATTTCTGTCATGTGACTGCATTATTTATTATACATATACTCATGTTCATTTATTTTCGTTATTGAGAGTACAAAACTTTTATTTTGGTTTTTTTTGAGAGCCTATTTTGGGAAGAAAAATGTTATATATTTATGTTTTTCATTAACATGAAATGATCTCAAACATTTATGTCTTGATTTAAAAAAAAAAAAATGATTTTATAATCTTCACTTTTGGAGGTGGGCAGTTATTTTACAGCGAAAATACTTGTCCTGTTAAGTGGAAAACGGTTTTGTACATTTTGTGGGGATGTCGTAATCAGGGTTTGTTTATTTTACTGCAGATTGAATGTCTGTTGTTATAAAAATATTCATGTGCATATCTATTCAAGACAAGTTATTTAATCAGGTCGCAAAGGCTTATTAAAAAAAACACTTCTTCCAAAATTTCTGGATTTGAAACCTCAACTCTTCCAGTTGGGTCCCGATGCTTGGGGGAAAAAAAAGCTGAGAAATTTCTGTCTGTGTAAATAGCTTTAAAAATGTATTTCCCACCTCTGTTTGGAATACATACTTTTTGCCTGCTTTTTTTTTCTTTCAGATATAAAATAATAACAGAAAACATTGTTAAGCGTTTGAAAACTGTGATTCACTTTCTTACTTCCCTTACCCGTTCACAGAAAGGGATTCCAGGAGAGGAAGGGCGATGGCCCCCTCCCAAGCACATTTAAATTCACTCATCTGTTCATTCTCATCCTGTGTAAAAGCCTCGACGAGGAAGAATCCCCTTCTCAGACCGATGTTGCTTCCCAGAAGTGTTCAAGAAGAGTCTTACGAAGGCTTGCCAACTTTCAAATATGGATTCATGGGACTTTCGCAATTAAAATGCGGGGGGACGTGGCTCAAAAAAGAGGATCCAGCTTATTTATGACAGGAAGGCGAGAAACACAATTAAAACCAGATTTAATTTTTACATTTAAATAGTTTTATTGAATAATAGTATGCACACTACTTGCATATGATGATACATGCAACCTAGGTAACAAAGTTTACATTATGAGTCTTCTATCTCTCTTCTTTATTATCAGAACGAACAGTACCATCATTTGCAATTAAATTAAATTTATATTTCCTTTCACAAATAAAAACAAAACCTTTTTTACTTTGGCTTTTAAAATATAGTTAAAACAGCCTATACACTGAAAAAGAGTTTTGTTAATCAACAAAATTATCCAGTTGAAATAGCACCCATCAATTTTTTTTTTTTTAATTAACAAAATTATTTGGTTATTCCAACAAAACATTTTGCCAATTTAACCAAACAGTTCGGTTGAAATTACCAAATGTTTTGTTAATTTAACCAATTTGTTTAAATGGTTTATTTGGTTAAAATCAACCAAATTATTTGTTTGAATCAACAAAATTACTTTGTTAACTTATCTGTGCTGGCTGATTTAACAAAATTATTATTTTTTTTTTTTTTTACTGTTATATTTTTTAAACTCACAAACAGTTGGTTGAAAGTTTCAGAGATAGGACTAAATAACTTATCTATTCATCAAAATTCACATCTTTATTATAGTGTTTTTATAAATCTAGAAATTCAAAGCAAAACAAAAAAAAAAAGTCAGATTTTTTTTTTCCCCACATACAAAAACTTGGTAAGACAATCCGAAATCTCATTTGTATTCGTAATTAAATAAGTATGTTTGCAGTTTCCTCCAATTTTTAATGAGATCTTTTTATTTCACTAAATAATAAGGATCCAAATTCTAGTAGATGGAAAAATGCACATACGCATCAGCAGTTTTGAAGTGTCTGCTGTGAAATGAAAGCTTGCTCTTTTTCTTTTTTTTTTCTGGAAAAATCAAATAAATACCAGATCAGAATGCCCAGCTGAGTCTATTTTCACGATTTTCTCCCCCCAAGATATCTTTATTGAGCATATACATATATTATACAGTGAAACCTCTTCAAACAGCCACCCCTGTATAGTGGTCACCCCTCTAAACAGCCAGTTTTTCATCGCACGGATTTTTCGGCTCATAGACCTAACGTTAAAATAACCTCTATCAGTGGCCACCCAAACTCCTCTAAACGGCCACCGAGTGGTTCGCACATTTCACATTTCAGGAAATTCTACTCACTCCAAGCTTTAATTTTGAGCGGAAAAAATCAAGGTCAGGTTTAGGGTCGAATAAAAGACCCAGGAATAACTTGCGAAGTTCATTGGAGCAAAATTGCCATTCACGCCCATGTTCACACCAATTTCATTTTATGAGTGGGTCAGCAATCTGAGTTGCAAATCGGAAAGAAAGTTAGCTGAATTATTTAACTGCGGAAAAACGCAAATCAACAAAGTCATTAAAGAAAAGGATTTTATTTTGAAAGAATACGAAGACTCCAAATTTCCTGGTGTTAAACGGATGAGATCTGCTTTTTAAACTAAAAAACGAACTTGAAAAAATGGTTGTTTCAGAGAAAAGTAAAAACTTAAAAGATACACAAATTGTATCCTTTTTTCAAAAAAATGTAAGAAGGCATTCAATAAAGTACTAGTTTCTCGTTAGATAAGTTTTAAATTTTATTTTAAATAAGGAATATGTATCAGATTTGTTTATATTGCGCATTATAGTGGTTATATTATAATAGTCAATAAAAACTTTCAGAACGGCCACCCCTCTGAGCGGCCAAATATTCTCGATACAGTGGTGTGGCCGCTCAGAGAGGTTTCACTGTATATATTTTTACATCCTTAGATCTGATATAATGCATCTGAAATACTATTATAAATCATGCAAAAATATTTTTTTCTAATGTCGATTCATATTAGATTTTTCTAATATTAATTTCTGCATTTTCGAAGCATTTTGTAATGCTAAAATTAATTTAAAAGGATGCACCTATTAGGTAAAGTTTGAGGAATAACAAAAAAAACTATACTTACCTTAGAAAGAAAAAAAATGGTCAAAAAGCTGCGTCTATATTTTCTTAATTTTTCTCCTGGAACAATGAAGCAAAAACTAAAAAATGACCCAAATTGACTAGTACTGCAATCTAGGCACGATGGATGCATCTAGTTAAGAGCCTCCTATACTTTCTACATGAATCAACGATATTGATATCACTGAAAAAAAAAAGTACTCAATTCAATTGTTTTCTCTCTCAATATTGCTATTGGAAGTAGGAGCTTCCTATGAGGTTCAGAGTGACGAGAGGGTTAAATTCAACAAAACACTTTTTAGCATGTCAGTAGATATCGAAAATATACCAACAAGAGAAACTTATTTAGAGGTTTACTTATTTAGAGGAAAACAACTTGAAGTACAGAATCACTTCTGTTGATGTCCTGTTTATTGAGGAGAGAAACTTACTATTTAAATTCTCTACTGAGATAATATCCAATTATTCTATTCAAAAGAGGGACATTGGGTGTCTCGCACACACTTTTCTCAGGACGTGTCCTCTAAAACCCGAGAAACAGGGTGTCCCTACTCTCTAGAAGGATGGTTGGCAACCCTAGTCTCACCCATTGAGGCTTTTTTAAAGGATGAGAGTGAACAGATTAAATGTGGGTTCACTCTAGACTCTTTGGGGAATCTGCCTTTTTGTCACCCAATCTTTAGCTGTTTGTACGCACACAACCCACCACTGTTTGTTACGTACTCTTATCTTGTCGCATCCAAAGAGGGTGCATTCTTCCATGCATTAATGGCAGGGCCCTTCTTATTGCAGGGTCCAATTGCCCCCCACCCCCACCCAAAATACAGTAAAACCTTGCTATAATGATATTCGATACAATCCATCCCTCTATAACGATAAAATTTTGGCGAACCTGCAGAATTTTCGTACACTATAGTCCCGCTAGAACAATCATTTTATTGGGTTTCTTAAGTATTGTTATGAGTGATGCTATGGATATCAGTTTGGCCGGATACCAAATTTTCGGTCAAACTTTCAACCGGATATCCGGTAGCAGTATGTTTTCTTATTTTTCTGTTTTACTTCCTCTAGTTTTCTTACATTATTCATCTATTACTTTTTTCTATAAATTCCGCCATTAGTTTCACATAATTTAACTCAAAAATCAGAATTTTGGGGTTAGATTGTTTCCATGAAATGACTACCCATTCAACTGCAATTAAAGTGGATGCAAATAACAATATCATTGTTGGAAAATCAATGTAATAAATTTTTCTACTTTATCATGGGGGGGGGGGCTTTTTTCATGCACCATCAGCACTACCGTAAGTACACAATTCTCATAAGCAGGGTCAGTTTATGGGCAAAAAAATTACTGAATTCTAACAAAGGTTGAAAAACACTGTTTTTGCACCATAGCACATACATTTACCAATCTTAAAAAAAGATAGAAGTGCTTTTTTACTTCCCCGTTTTCAACACGGGATAAAAAGTATTAAAAAAAAACTATTTTCACAAAACTTTGTTTTTTAAATTTTTTTATTATTGCAATTGCTGTATCTTATTTCTCAGTATATAATTTCAGGCAGGATATACTGCCGGATATTTGTAATATCCAGCTACTGTCAATGACCAGGTATATTGGACGGATGCAGTATGTTTGCCAGATATTTCTTGGCTGCATCACTCATCGTTATATCAAGGTTTTACTGTATTCAATTCTTAAAAATATTCTTTGTACATTTCTTTCACAATTTTATACTGAAAATTTTAAGATAAAATATAAATAAACCAATTTCGTGTTTAACCCTTTAACGTGCAGTGTTCCCGCTGTGGGATCACCAAACTCTGAAGTTTTGACTATTGCCAGTCACGAAGAATAGATTGGATTTCTATAAAAAATAGTGGCAGGTGACCTAGCTCCACGAGAATCCTTTACTTTTTAGCACGTCATTTCCCGTAAAAAAAATGGTCACGATTATTTTTAACGCGCTGACATCTGCTGAAAAATGGAAGAATGCGAGAACAGCTGGATAGATGGCCCCATGCTGAAAAAAGGGCAGCCGTTGCCATCGCTCGACTTAACGACCCGCAAGATGGCGGACAATCGAGACGTTCATCACGGGCCACAGATCGAGAGACCCTTTTTTGACGACAGCTACAGCCATCTGTCGTCAAAAAAGGGTCTCTCGATCTGTGGCCCATGATGAACGTTTCAATCGTCCGCCATCTTGCAGGTCGTTAAGTCGAGCGATGGCAACGGCTGCCCTTTTTTCAGCATTGGGAAAGGGTTGCGCCTCAAAGGGTTAAAAGAGATCACCCTTTCTTTTTAAAAATTAGGGTTTGTTTGTTTTTTTACAGATATTCGATACAGAAAAAAGAAAATATCTAAAATCCGGGACTCTATAACGGTTGTTCTCTGTCAAGTTAGATATTTGTGAAAATTGAATTACTTATTCCATTATTTTAAACTGTATTGAATGGACTAAATAATAAATCTTTTGTTACAGGTTGAATACCTTCTACTTAGGGTGCACAAATGTATACAGGGCGTCCACCAGCAACTAAAAAGCGGACCTTTGCTACTCATTTTAAGATAAGGTGACTTTTTTTTAATAAAAAGTGTCACTTTGATACTATTTTCAAGTTTTTGGCTACTTGTAGCTTACTCCATGCGACTCATTTGAAAATCAGATTTCGGTTTTTGTCAACTCCCTTTTATTTTCAAAGTTGCAAGGGCTGCTCATCCAGTCTTGGTGTTATGTTTATTTTTTAACTACAAAATTATGCAAAAATGCTACTTTATTGGCAAATCAAGTTAGATACTACTAAAGATATTACTAAAATCAAGTTAGATATTTGTGAAAATTGAATTACTCATTCTATTATTATACATGGAATAAGTAATTCAATTGTAATTGCTACTAAACTGCTAGTAATTGCTACTGAACTGGCAACTTTTTTATGTCAGTCAGGCTACTAATGATACTATTTTTGCTTCCTGGAATGGGTGGGATACCCTGTATATATGAAACTACAATACAGTTTTCGTGAAACTAATCTGTATCCACCTTAGTTTATTACTCAGGATAACGTGTCAAATTGGCATGGGGGGTGGGGATCTCCTCCTTCCCTTGTAATGCATTAAATTAAAAGTAACACAACCCCCCCCCCCTCCACCAAATTTTCATATTTTTAAAGGAACCCATCTTCCCCTCCTGTAGTTTTTAAGGAATGGGTGCAAACGTGCGAGTTGATGGGTCCGTAGAGTCCTGTGACCTTGAGTGTGTGGCTATCTGACTATGGTGGCCACTCCCCCTAGGTCACATGACTTTAGTCTGCAGTAGGGTGTGACCAAAATGTCAACCACGCAATGGGTCCAATGGCTGCTCCTTTAATATAGACTGAATCATTCCTGCGTTGTTTGTTTCCCAACCACGTATTTTGATATGGGAATAAAAACCAATACATGCGCCAAGTATTTGCCGCCTCATGGTTTCCTTTCTTTCGCTGAAACCACGTGGTGTGGAAAGAAACAAAGCAGTAATGAGCCAGCTAAGACGTGCATGCGACTTGTTTTTATTTTTTAAAGGCTACATTTTAAGTTTTTCTATCCAAATAAAACAATTTCCCGAAGTTCACAAAAACATTGCAAAATAACTTTACATTTTTCCCTAATCACTTTGTGGAAAAGAATCAAAATACAGCCATTTTAAAAAGTCTTTGTGTTCTTTGAGAAGTGTATTTGAAAATACTGCCAAAAAAACAAATGTGTGAAATGTGCAGTAAAATTTTTCTTGTGTATATTTTTATGTATAAATTTATTATATTGTTGTTGAACTTTTTTTGTCTGGATGTTTATTTTGTAAAAATGCTTTCCATTTAATGTAAACAAGAAAATGTAAATCCTGTAATCGGGGCACTCTGAATCCAATGGCATTGTACATAGATTTCTTCTCCTTGTTTTTGCTTATTATAAATAGGTTCACGTTTCAGATTTTATTGAATTTTTTCCTCCCTGAAAATTTGTTTTTATCTCTATGTATACAAGCGTCTTTTTTTATGATGTGTAAGAGGGAAATAGTGTTTTACCAGTTTTTACTTGTTTAACAGATGTTGTTTGTTTTTTTCTTGCGTTTTTATATTAGAAGAGTTTGGTATAACGATTCATGCTGATAACAGAAAAATAAAATATTTTTTTGTTTCAACTTCTGGGTGTGTTTTATTTGACTCTGTAGTGCTCCATTCATTGAAGAAGTGGCTCATCTGGAAAAAATTGGGGAGGGATCTGTGCCCCCCCTCTCCCTCCATCCATACTGACACACATTGCCAGAGTTGGCACATGATATTATTGAGGAGGACATTTTCTCTTTTTTCAGTAAAGGGTCCTCCCTTACCTACTGTATGGCCTCTTGCTTATATTACAAAATACACGTGACAAAGATCCGGATTATGTAGTGTCATTTTAACCCGTTGCCTGATCTCGGATTGGATACTGCAAATGCACCCATTTTAGAATGCCTGACCTGAGTTAATTAGAACAAAGAGATTTTTTTTTTTTTTTCCATTTCTGGCAAGCTTTCTCAAATGTATTCCACGGGTTGAGGTGAAAGCCGAAGGGCCCCAGGCCCCCCCTCCTATAATATAAAACAATTATTTAAAAACATTTACATTAACTCCAGTAAAAATAATATTTTAAACAAACCCACTTTAGACCGTTATAAGCCGTATTATTATTATGCTTTCTTTATCCGACCTGTACCACATTCAGACACGTAGTTTAACTCCAGTAAAATTAATTTTTCACCACAGTGTTGAATTTTTATCGGCATACATTATTTTAAAAATAATTGAGTTTCTCATTTCTTGAAGGGTTTAAGAACAGTCGAAAAGGCCTGTTTTCAAACAATTCTCGTCGAGATAATGTGCCCCACTCCTAAAAAGCTTAATAGTAGATCCGCCCCCTCCGAAATGAAAATGTCTATACCCCACTAGGACGATGTGATCTGAAGTTGCTTGGAGTTTAACAAGCAAATGCGTTTAATAAATAAAGACTTTGGTAAAGTATATATTCAATAGCAACTAAACACACGGGCTGCTATTGAATACAAGGAGCGATTTAAAGAAGAAAAAAAAGGTTACAAGTTGAATAAAGAAATATTTATTAACAAGACAGAAAATACAAAAGGGAAATGTGCCTATCACTTTTGGACATAATCACCAAGTCTAAGCATTTATCAGAAAGGGGAACCAACTTGTTAAACCCATCTTGGTAAAAATCAGGTCCCTGTCCATTGAACCAGGTCTCCGTGATTGTTTTCACAGCACTGTCTTAAGAGAACCATGTGCCGGATAAGTGTTCCTTCAACCTCGGAAACGGGAAATAGTGACTGGGTGCCAAATCTGGGCTGTATGGGAGGGGGGGGACTCCAGACTCTTTCCACCAGGTTAACCGTCACAATTCCTGCATTGCTTGAGCAGTATGGGGCCTGACATTGTCAAGCAGGAGGATGACACCTTCACTCAGCATGTCCGATTGACTGTGAATGTGAGATGCGAACACATTCTTTGCCCATAAAAATCGAATCGTGGCTCACACTTCGATGTGTGACCCATTTTCTAAGCGTCCTGCCTCCTGAACCATCTGGGAAATTTCACTAACTACCTGCACACCCGCTGAATGACAAGTGGTGCTATCTGTCTCCACTCTGGGGAAACAAAATTTCTTCACGATGTGAAGTTTTCAAATGCTGCAGCTTGTAACCTTTTCTTTCTGATCATCCCTCGTATATACAAGGTACTTCTAATTAAATTTCCCCTATAAACAGGGTTCTACCGCTAAAGCAGGTGATCGGATTATAACCCAATTTGGTACAAAGACAATACAGCAGGTGCACTCGAGGAATTTTGAAAAAAAAAAAAGTTCAAAACATGTCCACTAGGTGACGCTTTGTATGAAAAAGGGCAAATTTAACAATAGAAATGGCTAATTTGATATGTACAGAGAATTTCAACACTTATTCGATCGTTTTTAAGGCCTTTTTAAATCTATTTGGGTCATTTTAAAGCTGATTTCATGATGCAAAGCACCACCTGGTGGATATTTTTTTGAACTATCTTTTTAAAAAACTTTCTTGTGCACAGTCCGCATGCCAAATTGGGTGGCCATCGTCTCACCCATTTCAGCTGTAGAATGCTGTTTATAAAGGAACTTTAATTATAAGCACCCTGTACTCGAGCAAAGTAATAATTTATTTATTTGCCAGGAGAGGACAGCTCACGTCACTGAATGTGTCGTTTAGAAGTGCATATGTTCATCCCGGAATTCTGGGACTACAGAATATCGTTTGTGCAACAAAATACGCCAATAACATAGGTGGCCTTCAATTTGCTTAGGACGACGAAGAGGTGCACAATCGCCGTTCCGTAGGCACCCCTACCCAAACATTTTCCCCATGAAGACATTGCCCGTCTCGTTTCACAGTAGTGTAATAAATGTATAAACAATTATGGCAATTACTTATGAAATAAATAATAGTTTATTTACTTCTCTCTCCCCGTCAGACTCGTTTTCAAACACTAAAAAACATTGTTTTTGTTTAGGAGACTGCATACTAATACAATAAGTGATTATGCAAACATTGTTTTTAAAATTTAAATGCTAATAAAATATTTAGAAATTTCAGATTGTTTCATTCTTTTTTTTATCGCTTCGAGAATAATGGTCTCTCTATTTCTCACTTCTGCATGCATATACTTCAGGCATTCTGAATCGGCCATCCAAAAATCTATTTGCTTTTTGGGTTTTCCCACAACCAAAAGGAGCAGCCCACTTCCTCCTCAAATTTCCTTTTTCGCACGATTCAATCTCATTGCAGTACTCCAACAATAAAAAATCACCGATTTCTGAGGCATGCCTCTTCTCGAACCTACGAGATTTGGACCTGATGTGCACATGTACTTGCACCTGCTGTCTGTCTATTGGCCATAGAGCCACTGGTTTGGAAAGTGGTTTTTGTTTCTTTTATTCCCGAAAAAATGCAAGAAAATTTTCGTACAGGGAAGCAGGGCAGGTCCTTCAGAGAGGGTTATGGGATCTCTTCTAGAGAGGATCTTTCAACGTCAAGTAGATAGAGTAAAAATGGGATAGGGGGCTTTAAAAAATAGGTTGTTGGAGGAGGGGGTCGCTTAATAGAGGTGGTCACTCATAGAAGTTTCACTGTAATACTGATATGTAACCCACTGTATCACTGTGATGGATACAGTGTGTTAAAAGTGAATTCAAAATGCTTCCGTAAACAGATCCTCATGCACCAGAATCTCATACTGGGAAAAACATCATTAAAAAAAGCAAGTCATTATGCTGCAAAACATCATCACAATGAATCTGGGATGAGCCCCCCAGTGAAGGATGCACCCCAAATACAAGACAAAAGTGGAGTGGTTCTTACCCTATAAAAATGCAGAAATCAAGCACACAGCAAAGGACAGCACGTATCTCAAAAGAGTAACATTATTTTTATTCGGTCACTTGCAATAATAATAATAAATATTGACTTACTACAGAAATGGAACAACAAGATTTTTCTGTTTTTTCCTAAATGTGGAATATTAATTTGTACACAGAATATATTCAGAGAAATAAATTCAAAGGAACATGCATCCACAAAATTAAACTCATACAGGCATGCATAGAAAAGTTAAAATTGGAACCGTGGCCACTGATATGGAACATATAAACTGACTGAGCAAAAGCTGAAAGCTCCATTTAAAAAAAAAAAAACTTTATTCCTATTTTAACCCTTGCAGAGCCGAAAGCACTCTGGCATTTTCTGGCCTATTTTTGGGGGATTCATTTATGTATTTTTCCTCCATACTGCAACCCTTTATATCTAAATGACTTAATTTTTTTTTACTGGTATCCACAATACTGAAAATTTTTATTTTCCAACTTTGTAATGTACAGTTTATGGACTAAAATGGACCCAGTGCGTGCTACCGAGCTGAAGTCCTTTTCTGACACAGCCGGCTGTCAGAAAAGGACTTGAGCTGTGTAGCATGCGATGGGGACTGCCCTGTTGCTGGTAGTTAACTGCAGAGACAGCAACGGATGTACTGTTTCACATTGCTGAGGTTGGAGAAAAAAAAATGAAGTCATACAAGAGCAAAAAAATTCTACACGTGATACTTGTATACAGAGGCGTAGCCACGGGGGGGGGGGGACCCCCCTAACCCCCATGAGAAATTTTTTGCCATATAAAATGTATATTCTTCACTCTATTATCACACACACGTATACATATATATGAGTTGTAGTAGTCGTAACCCCCCCCCCCCATGAAAAATTTCTGGCTACGCCCCTGCTTGTATATAATCTATGTGAAAGAAATTTTACAAAGTAAAACATCATCAAAAAAAGATTTTTTTTTTTTAAATTTCCTTTTAATTTAAGAACCTTATCCCTGAAAAAACACTCAAAATACTGGTGTTAAACGATAAAGTAATTAAAAAACTTTGTAAAAAACACACATAAGAAGTAAAAGGAAAAAGGATACGCGTTTCGTTCAAAAATTGTTTTGAACTTCTTCAAGTTCAAAAGCCTTTCAGTTCCCTGCGTTCTTTACGTCGAAGAGCTTGGACTGAAGAAGTTCAAAACAATTTTTGAACGAAACGCGTATCCTTTTTCCTTTTACTTCTTATGTGTGTTTTTTACAAAGTTTTTTAATTACTTTAACCTTATCCCTGGTTTGGGCATTATAAAGTTGTTCTTCTATATAGACGTGAAAATGGTTGCATGTTGAAAGTTTGAAAGAATCCAGCGGGATGCTGGGCCCATTTTTGATAAATCCCCCTGTCCTTTTTGAAAATAAAAAAGTGAACGCTGTCCTATATACATAGTTTTAAAAAATAACCTCTAGCTTTCCCCCACCCCCCTATTTTAACCTTTATATGCATGCACAATACACACACAATCCATAATACACTTTTCGAAAAGGAACAACGAAACTATAGATATTTGCTTTCATAACAGAAATCAAGAAAGGCTACTTACAAAAGACACTTCCAACGAAGGGGGAAAATAAGTAAGTTACAAAGGCAGCTCCAAACGGATTCATTTTCAAGTACCAGAATAAATTATTTCAAATGTACATGAGCTTTTTTTTTTCTTTGTACATAAAGGAGACACCCAAATAGAAGTTGAATTTGCACATCATACACATGCCATGTAGAGTCTAAAAAATATAGTTATCATCTATGGGTTATTTGTAACTGAAACCATCAACACAGGTGAACAAAATACTTTGCAGATGTATATCATCCTACAGATGAGTGATCAACGGTGCACTTGGTAAAAGAAGAAAAAAAAACTATTAAGTGTTTTGTTCAGGGTTGTTAAATGCCTGTTTTTTTTTTTTTTTTTTTTAAACCCAACCCACTGTGTTTTGGTGTGTTTTTATCAGGGTTTTTTTAAAGGAAGGGATAGGGGTTCGGAATGCTTGAAAAAATTTTTGCTTATTACTAAAAACAACTTAAAGCAACTCAATAATGAATTACAGATGAAAAAATATTTAAATCAATAATAATAATTAATCATAATAATCATTTACAGATGAAAAAATATATTGATCAAAATCATGGTTTTTGCTTTTAGATGAATCGATTATGAGTCATAAATTTAACAATGAAATTGAAGTATTGTACTAACATTTAAAGTAATGTTTTGTAATGGATAAAAAATCCTGATTCATTTAATTCAAGAGATCGGCAACAAGTTTTTCTAGAAAAACCTATCTTCAATATTTTTTTTCTTATTGTTGGGTTATAAACTTGGCAAATGGTGTACTGATATTAAGATATATTAGCTATGTCATTTCAAGAAGTTGAAATTTTGAAAAAATTCAATTCGGATTCTTCAGAGTGGGCCTAAAATACATACAATTAGGTTGGAGAAAATCCAAACCCTCGTTTTCTTGAGCATTGCAAGAAATACAAAGGGTGTCCCAACAAGGACATGCAACCAGATTCCTCGTATGAAGTACATAAACACCATTCAAAGAATTGTACCAGTAGTTTTTAAGAAAAATGCAAAAGAATAACAATGATGTCCCTAATTCAGACCCAAAAAAAACTCTTGAAGTGAAATCACTTTTCGATGCAATATAGCAGAAGGTGCATGGCAAAATCTGTAGGAAATCTTACATGGTACGACCTATCTCAAAATAGGACAGCACACATCTGCAAAACACTCTGCCCATCTGTGATGGGTGCCTACAAAGCAAAAGGAGAGAATTCAGTCAGGGTCTTCCTTCAGTATTTATAGAGCAGCTATATAGAATGTACATTTAAAAAAAAAAACTCATTTCACTGAAGAACCAGAGTCACACAATATAGAGTTTTGAGCTTACAACCAACAGCTTTCTTCATTTACAAATTATACAAGTATTGGCAACAATAAACATTATGCATAACAACAATAATGCGACAAATGCATTTTCGAAACGATAGAAAAATCACTTGCTTTCAACTCCTTTTCTTTTTCTGTTTAGAATGGAGGACTGCTCAATATGGACACGATTAAAAGATAATAAATGCCTGCTAAAGAAAAATGACAGCCCAATTCCGAAAAAGTGTTGCCATTGCTCAATGAGCTACCAGCTACAGCTATCTTAAAAATGCTCTTGAGCTGTGTGGAACGCACATAGGCGATTTTATCAACTGTCATGTTGCTAGTGGTTATATCGAGTGGTGGCAATGGCTGTGCACAGTTTCAGCATTGGGATATGGTTGCGCCTGAAAGGGTTAACCCATTTGCAAGCAGGTTCAAACTCACGAAACAAGGATTAAACACTTAAAAACCCCGAAATTTTTTTGCACTAGGGGGTTGAAAAATATGTAAAATTTCCGAAATCAGCCTACACCATTTGATAATGCTTACTATTAGAGTTGTACATCAGAAAGTTGTGATTTTTACAACATATATTTCACGTACTTTAGAAAAATTTTACAAACATTAAATGTGCCTTAAAAAGCAGAAAATAAAGTTGCATAACATTGATCAAGAAATATTCTGGCAAAAGGGTTTAATTTTTAGCGACTGGAGACACTTTTTCTGGGTGGCTACTCCATTTTTCAAATAAAATTCCCTTACTTTTCTAGGTTGTCTAGAATTTTTTCCAGAAGATTCCATTTAATTCACAACTGCTAGATCCTTTTATCATACCTATGTCAAATATCATTTCAAGCATTCTAAATGGACAACAAATAGAGAATCATAAATGGGGATTTTTGATTATTTTCTCGGTTTTCAGACAAAATCTGCAATAATGCCAGGATTTTTTATTATTTATTTATTTGTCAAATTGAAATTCCCTGGCAAGTGGCAATTCCGTTTTTCAAAGAAAAAAAAAAAAAAAAAAAAAAAAAATTTAAGAGTTACAGGGTACCACCCCAGAAATGAGCTTGTAATTTTTTCTCAAAGAAATGAGCCCATTCAAAATGCTGATGGATTAAAAATCAAGCCAATGTGCAACCACTTTGGAAACAATAAATCATCATGCTGTAAAGGTCTGCATAGTCAAAATGTTTACATACTTAAAAAATGGAGGCCACTAACACATGCATAAATTAAGTTCCTGACATTACTAGTGGATAGCATGACATAACACCAGCATCACTTTATACTTTCAATTAGGGTGAGCAGTTTAAAAGATCGCTTGCTTTGAAAGGTGCAAACAATCCAATTTTCAGACTGATACAAATTTAGGTACTTACGTATTATCCCGACGGTCATTCCCACCAAACTATTTTTTCAGCAAATGTGCTGACAAACTGTTGCCAATCCTATCCCGAACCATCCATAATTTCACTTGTCTGACATTTACCTAAGCAAAAAATTGCTTGTTTTGGCGGACCGCCGGGATGATATGTAAGTACCCAAATTGAAATGTCATCTTGAGTCTACTGAATGGGTCTTTGTAATATACATGCACATTGAAAATGATTGAATGCCAAAAATTGGGTTCTTTACACCATTCAAAACAAACCACCTTCTTAACCCCTTGTGCACCAGGCATATTTTTCTATAAAGGGACCGTAATATTCAGAGAATTAAATTCCGTTTAACTTAAATTATTAAATCCTGCTAAGTGAGTGAAAATGAGAGCTAAAAATATTAGATGTGAAAAAATCACAGCTTAGAATACCAGATTGCAATAATACCATGAATGTATGCAGGTACATCCATGGTATTTATATATATATATATGTGCAACATTATAAAAACATGCACACATACGTCCCTGGTGCTCAAGGGAAGGTACATAGAAACCAAGCCATAATGCTTGGGTTACAACATAATGCTCAATAAAATGACTCATCTTAAAAATATTGGCATCCACTGTGAGCAATATGTAGTTACAAACAAAATATATTGGTAAAAGGAGTCCTTCTTTCGAGCAGTCAAAATGGTTGTTTACCATAAATATGGGTACTATACATACAAATAATCGCTCCATTAATTATTTTAAATGCACACAATTTTGTCCAATTCAGGCATAGATAGAAAAAGCCAGATACAATAAAAATTGCATTACAGTCACGATAACTTTGGATACTTTATACAATATTGACCAAATATAATATTGTCTTTTTCCAAAATTGTTTGGTGATATAAAGGAAAAAAAAAAAATTCAACATTTCTGCATGACGCCACCGTTTTACTTTAGAGTATTGGGTTAGAGCTCTTTCATCTAGATTGAGATTTTGTTTTCATGGCGTACAGATTGAATGGACCTCTTGCGGCGAACAGTGGGAGTTGTTCATCCGTCATCATGACTTTGTTTTGTAGCCCATGGCAAAGAAAATGACCTCCAATACTGTCTGTACTTTACTGGAGGTCCCACAAAATAAAGGAATTTTTCAATGGCTTACTTTTTAATTAAATTTATAATGTATATGCCTATACACTGTGCACTGGTCAAACACGAAATGCAGTTCAAAATACTCAGCGCCCAGGAAGTTGCCAGGATCGCTCCTTTACTTAAAGTAGGGATGCACTGAATACGATACTTTGTCGAATAACAAATTCTGAATATTTGGTTAAAATTTAGTTAGTTTTTTAAAACAATATTTAATATTTCATAGGGTGTAAAACTTCAGAAATTAAAATGCTGTAAAATTTAACATCCAAGTGTTTCCTTTATATATTATTAATCACCTTTTTAAATATTTGTGAAATAATTTTTTTTTTTTTTTATATCTGCATATTTTTTATAAAAAAATTTGCAGTTCATTGGCTTACCCTATTTATGAACACTTAAAATTAGGGTGTTTTTTTTTTTTTTTTCTTTTAAACTGTTTCATACATAAATGAGTTAGTAATAGTTAGGTTAATGTAATATCAAGATTTAAGAGAAATTGAAAAACAACAAAATTTAAATTTAGCATCTGTATTTCCTAAAATCACTTTGAATGTGCTATCAGTAAGTAACCGTTTGAATTAGTTTTGTACTACGGTAGTAGACTATAACTTTCATTCATAGTATAAAAAATAAGTGTTTATTTACCAATTGTCCAATATTAAAATTTGTTTACTATTCGGTTGCCGAATATTAAAGCATTCGGCTGAACCGAATATTCAGTTCGTCTGCTGAATACTAACCAAATATTCAGTGCATCCCTAACTTAAAGCATACACTGCACTCAAAAAATCCAGTGCAAGCTTTTCCAATAACATAAGTGAGATGCAATTCATTAATTTTTGCTGGAAAGCAGTTTCTAGAAGTAAAGTCAAAGCAGATGACTTTGGATAGCTTCTTTTGCAATAAATTTAATATGCATCTGCACATAAATTTTAAAAGGTAAGTTAAACTTCTGTGTTTATTGTTTAAGTGATTATCCTTCACATAACATGCTTACATTTTTAATTTTATAATATTTTAAGTTAAGCAAAAGTCAAGTTTCATCATGCAATCCCTCTTCCTGCGCAGATCTATCGCACTTTTTTCTTGTCACCCAACAAGCACACTATAATGAGGGAATACTGTATTTTGAAAATTAAAAAAATCAGTAACTAGATGGTAGAGATGAGTTCGGGCTCATTTTTTGAAGCCCGAGCCCGAAGACTTTTAATCCGAGCCCGCCCGAGCCCGAGCAATATTATTAAAGTTGGAGCCCGAGCCCAAAATTTCAGCTAAAGACAAATAAAATTAACTACTTCATTTAGAGGATACAATAAATTTTGGAGCTTCACACACCTTCTAGTCCTCCGTGCCACTATTTTTTTAAATAAGTACGTCTATTTATCCCATGAATCACTTTTTAAAATCTGTTTCAAGGAGTATGTTCAACAAAGGAGAAATTTTTCACGAGCCCGAGCCCGGACGCAATCGTGAATTACAGAGCCCGAGCCGGGCTCGGGCTGAGCCCGTCTCATCTCTACTAGATGGCTGAAAGACAAAGTATCCATAACTGTGGATTCCGTAAAGCAGCGTGGGACTTTGCACCTACATTTTTGATGTGAAGATATTGCCTTAACCCATTTTTTCCCACTCTCCTCTATACAGGACAGATTTAATGTTTAAAACCAAGGTCTGACTAAAAATGGATTAAGGCTGTTTTTCAAGGGAACCATGCAACTTTTGAGAAGTTTTTCATAAAATTCAGTTGCACTAGAGGCATAAAAAAAAAATCTCTTTCCAAGTTGCATTGTGAACGATTGCAAACAGCAAAGCTATAGGAGTTTACTAAACACTCAGGAAATAAAGCTGAACTTACAAAAGAGTTTGACATCATCCGTTTGTAAAGGTGTCCCACCTGAAGAGCGATCGTAGTCACAGGACTTTTGAATAGGGAATGCAATCTCGCTTTTGCGGGATTACAATATCATGGCTATAATTTTCATATTTATGTAAGGTATTGTTTTAATTTTGAATAAGATAAAGTATCAAACCTGATAGTGCTTATAAACTTATTTTCGTACTTTTCTCTATTAAAATTAATTTTTATTTGAAATGTCAATCCTGCAGGATCCCATAATCTCATGCAGGATTGGCATTTCATTTAAATAAAAATTAATTTTAATAGAGAAAAGTACGAAAATGTAAGTTTATAAGCCCAATTCAATTCTCTAGCCCAATTCAATTTTTTAAAAAGCTATTCAAAATTTGTAGGAATTTTAAGTGGAACAGCCTTAAGCAAAAATCAACATAGAGCTAATATCCAGTTCAGTCATCTTTTCTTTCCAAAGCCTTTTTTTTTTTTTTTTTTTTTTCTTTTGTGAAGTGTGTGGAAGGTTTATGAAAAATGCATTTCTTTCTCTTTTTACTATTAAAAATAACCTCCTGCCCCCCCACCCCCAGTAAAAAAATCAAAACTTATTCAGGGAATTGCCAGCTGAAATTAAATTTTGGAGCAAGAAAAACAGATTAGTGGAGCAATTAAGTCACTTTTGGAGCACAAGAATGTCAATTTTGTAATGCAAAATTTATTTTTGGATGGAAAGGAAAAAGTCATTAAAGAATACCAATCTAAAAAATAAAAATTAAGGAGGTTCTTAAAAACTCTAGCTTAAAACAAAAACCAGTTTCTCTTTTTTTCGGGGGGGGGGGGGGAAGGAGTCAGATGCTTATGAAATAAATAAAAAATTCAGTTATTTTATACATTGCTATACAAAATATCTATTTTAAATCAAAAATACACTATTTACTAAACTATATAAACCCTCTAATGCCTTTTTGGGACGGCATTTTCGCTATCAGTCAAAAACGTTATTTATTTTTCTAGCCTTTCTTCAAGAGTAAGGAACCTCAACTCCACACACTATTTTAACATGACCCAGTAGGATGTTGACATTTCAATTTTTTTACATAAAAAGTAATACGTATGTACACATATGTAAATTCCAATGCATACACACATCCTTGAGCAAAGGATGACTTTAGAAGAAATCATCCCTTGCTCAAGAAGCTGACATCAGAAATTTATCTATTATTGCTGGTATTAGTAAAATCGAAGAAAGTCGCAAAAATATCTGGGCACAAATGGGTTCACTACCATTAGCGGCTTATAAAAAATTTGGTAACAAAAAATTACTAATTTATATAAAATTAAATTTAAAACAGAGATCAATTTTTACTCTGAAGGCATTGGAGGTTTAAAAACAAATGGATGCTAGAGAAAAAATATTCATTTTTAAGATTAATAGAGAAAGATTAAAATTAGAATGTGTGGTGATTTTTGTAAAAATCCGAGAGATTTACAAACGTTTTCAGCGTATATGAAAAAATTTAAAATGTAGCATTTTTTTTTTAATTTGGAGCAAAAATGTCCAAAAACTATCTTTTTGTAGTAGATTGTTGCATCAGGATTGATCTGGCACAATTTGGAGCGGCTGGCACACCCTTGCTTATTATTTTAAGGTTCCACTAACAGTAAACACAAGGTAAGGTACCAACATCTGCTTTTGACACACAATATTGAATTATCAACTGAGCCATATTACATAAACAGATTAAATGCAGTACACCTTTAGATTTCAAAAATACTCGATGAATAGCTCAACACATTTTACACAATCACCTGTTTACCACAAATTGTGAGCAAAGAGGTGACTGCGACACTTTCCAAAAAATCTTGTTAGGTTGTGCAATGGTTATTCCATGTCAAGTGATCGGATAGTCCTCAAACACAAGATACGTATTATCATGGCAGTCTGCCTAGATCAGCGATTTTTTGCCAAGATAATGAAATTATGAATGGGTTGGAATAGGATTCGCAACAGTTTGCCAGCACATTTGACAAAAAAACAGTTGAGCAGGAATGACCACCAGATAATACATAAGTACACAACACTACATCATAAAACATTCCTTTAACTGTTTGCATCCTATTTGACAGCTGATGTCAAAACTGATTTTTTTTTTTTTTTTTTTAATCTGACATTCCTTTTACAGATAATTAGTAAATTTTACTGGAAATTACGTGCTAAAATATATGATAATAAAAAAAAAAAAAAGATTTCAAAATTACCATAATAAAAAATTATTCCCATCATAAAACAGTTAAGTTTGGTAACTTCTCACCAAAAACAGAAGATATCACCAAATTCAGTTTTTGTAACTTATTATTTATGCCAAACTTGACAATAAACCACCAACACCAGCAACCTTAGACGTATTGTTAATATTAGAAAACCCTTTTACTATGAAGTACTTCCTACATTTTTTAAGGAGTTGGTAAAAAGTAAATTCTAAAGTTAACTTCGTCACACTTGTGTGTATTACTGAAATCAAATAGGCAGGTTATTAAAATTGAAAATTGACTCATGCATACTTTAGTGAGACAATCAAAATGTCACAATTTTGTGTTCTTGCGGTGAGGAAACTGCATTAAAGGGTTAATAGTGATTTATATGCATTTACAATAATTTCCACGCTTAAATCTTAAAGTATTATATGTAAAATTACTTCCTGGATTATTCAGATTTCATGATTGCTCAGTAAATTGGCTGGAAATATTTAACATGTTATAACCACTAACTTGAAGCAACAATCCCTTCGACAAAGCATCCTTCGTTTCAATGTCATTATTATTATTTTGTATTTAAATTTCAAATAAGAATCCATTTTTACTCTTATGGTAATGGAGGCTCGGATAAAAATATACTGAATGAAAAATATTTGTTCTCAAGATGGACGGAAAAAGATTGAAATGGATATGCCGGTGCATACTCAACAAAATGGAGAGGGTGGGGATTCAATAATCTCAAAATAAACAAAACCGCGGGAAGCTCTAATGAATGATAAATTTTAAGAGTGTTTTAAAACAAAATATGGGCTGTGATTTTATTAAAATTAAAACTTCAAAATTCATAAAAGCATTCAATACTGGGATTTTGCTCAAAATCGTAAAAAGGCATAAGTTTTACGCCAAAAGCATAAAAATTAGCAAATACGGAATTTAAATTTGCCAAGCGAATGGGTAGAAGAATCACATTCATAGATTTTTAATCATTTGCTAAATAAAATTACACAATACCAGATTTAAAAAAGTATTTTCAGAAGCGTCTTTGTCGCCCCCCACCCCACCCGAAATAATCAAGTGTCAATTTTAAATTACAACCCCCAATAAGACGGGGGGGGAGAGATGATGCAGATAGGAGGTATTCGCATCCCGCTTTTTAATATACCAAGGCAATTCTTTAGGATCCCATTTTTCAACACACCAAATGAACACATCAAAAGAATCAAGTCAAAAAAATTTAACTCATTTTATTTTATTAATGTATTTATTTACACTTCTATTTACAGTAAAAAGAAATTTTTTCAATTGTTAAAAAAAAAAAAAAAAGTAATTACAAATTTAAGAAAGGGGGAGGGGAGAGATTTTTCAGTCCCCTTCAATTTTGCATTGCATGATGATACAGAAGATGATTATTTTTTGTAAAGCTAAACCTTAAGAGTCAACAGCTGCATAGTTTTAGAATGCAAGCAACACGAAAAGAGAAAAGAAAATGAAAAATCGACTCAATCATTTGACATGGATTAACTCGCAGAGATAGGATACTACAAAAATATTTTCTTTTTACAATCTAGGAGGGTCACACAGGCCTGTAAGGTGAAGGTTCTCTTGACATTTATAATCTGGCCATTGTCATCAAGGGCACTTGCCCTTTTTTTCATAAGTTGGGAAAATCCACTTGATTTAACAAATACACTAGCCTTTTGGGTCCCAGTGGAATCATAACATTTGCAGGGTTTTCAGATATCCTTTGCATTTCAAATACAGGGTTTCCCTGATTGCATACATGTACACAGGGCTTTGTACCTTTTTTTTTTTTCAGAGTAAATTTTTAAATATTTGGCAAAACCCAGCAGAGCACATGAATAGTGTGCTCCGAAGCTCACCAGTACACTGACTAGAAAATTTTCCTCTTTTAACACACAAAGTGATTTTAGGGGACAGTCATCGGGGCTTATTTCGCCTCATACTGATTTGAAAGTCCAGAGGTCAACAGATTTTGGGTATTCTATTGTGTATATTGTTCCTATTTCTTTATGTTAATTTAAGACTATTTCATTTCATTTCACTGTTCTGTGAAATAATGAAAATATGTCCACTACTATTACACGAGAAAATCCATAAATCATGTTATTATTTTAATAGAATGTACTACCGACCCCTGGTACTGAAGGGGGTCATGGGGGTTTACAGTCCGCTACTAAGTATGAATATGAGCTATTGAGAATACTAAGGATACAGCACTTTTTTTTGCTAGAAATTAAGTCCTGCATGTATGAGACAAAAAAATGGGGCACACAGACATGAATTTTTTTTTTAAATCTTGAAATGCTGGAAAACATTCGAGTATTTGTGTACACAACGTGTCAATTTCTATGTGAACTTTTTTAGTTGCCGAAGGATGGATCCGCCGATATTCCAATTTCGCCATGTGTTGGTCAGCATTTCACAAGGAAATGGGTTCGAAATGTTCCATGAAACAAATGACACAACAGTCAACACTGTATTCAGTGGGACAGTCCAGACCAAGGTTCAACAAAAGCAAAGTGTCGGTCGACCAGGTGACTAAAAACTCCCCCACCATTAATGCAATTCATTATTAAAGTGGCTCCTAAAAACTTTTGCTGGCTAAAGTATATCACAACTAGATATAGAGTATATCAAGAAAGATATCACAACTTTTGTCACTCCCCGAAATTTCAATTTTTACCTACAAAATGATCATGACAGTCTTTTCATGAAAATTTCTGACTTTTCGTCCTTTCTCAAACTTTTCTTCAAGGTAAAACCACGGTTTCTGTCACCATTTACATGAAAACTTGGATAGGTTGCATGCAGTTCAAGATGAAAAGTATTTGTCTAAGTGTCCCATTTTCTGTCTTACACATACTTGAAATTGGGGGACATCCTGTATGTACTTGTAATTACATTTTCCTATTAAAACAGCAAGTATACTGCATACTACAAAAGAAATCTGAAAAATATTCCCGAATGGCATGATTCCAATTTTCATCCCTGGGACTGAAAGGGTTACTACATGAATTTTATTACAAAATTAATACATTTGCAGAAATATAATAAATATAGAAATTATTCAAATAATCATTTTGTTTTTCTCTATAGAATAGAAAATTTGAATTGATAAGATGAAATAAAAACAATGAAATGGGCATACTTTTCTTTTAACCAAACATTATTTTTCTATTTACAATATTAAATTGGACATGTCAATAGTAAAATGGAGCAAAATAATAATAATGAAGGGTAATAGAAACTTATCAAAATACATTTATTAATTAACAAGAATATTCAAGAATAGCTGAATAACATTTTTAATTTCATTTTTTTCACTTCTATTAAAAAAAAAAAAAAATGATACTTTGTACACAAAAAATGATTTAGTATTTTTTTTTTTTAATTTTTTTTTTAAAGAAAGAGTTGCAAACTGCTTCAGAATATAACTAAACACTTTTTGTAAACAGTAATTTCTTTTAAATATTTCTTCGAAATGGTAATCAGCTTCCAAGTTTAAGTTCAAAATTTTACGATAATTAAAGACAAAAATTACTGTTTAAAAAAAAAAAAAAAAAAATGGTTAATTATATTCCGAAGCAGTTGGCAACTTTGAAAAGACACTTTTACACATTTTTGGGGGGATTTTCATAAATAACGAATTCTCCGATTGCGACACTTGGTATACAAAATGAAACAAGTGTTAAATGAAGTAGTATTACAAACAATTTAAAAAAGTTTTTCTACAATTTTCATCATTTTTCTTCCAACATATAACATTTAAGATGTTGACTCCATTGCAAACAGAACAATTAACACCTGCGAAATTTCTTTAACGATGCACTTTACAAAGAACTTTTTTGATTGCCATGATAACAAATAGACAAAGTTTTTTGGCGGTATGACAAAGATGGTTCAACAACAAATCAAAAGAAAGAAAGAAATCTTCCGCAAATTGTTTCTTTTCTTAAGAGCGAAAAGAAGTCATTTATTTATTTATTTATTTTTAAAGAAAGAAAGCAATGTTGACTCTGGTTACTTCGAGGACAGTTTTATTGGTTTCCTAGATTTCTATAACCTTCATTCAGAAGGCGGAGGCGGCTGTGTTGATAAATAGTGGTTGTAGTTCATTTTACCCCTGTACCCAACAGGGGGAGCGGAGGGAGGAGGTGGTGGGGGAGGAGGAGGAGGTGGCGGGGGAGGCGGGGGTGGAGGAGGAGGCGGTGGCACCTGGTATGGGAAGAATTGGTTATCATAGAAAGGCTGGTCTGCATAGTTTTCACTGGCGTCCATACTGTGGTAATCGTTCGACAGTTTGTGGCTGTCGTTTCGGCTTGAGCTATGCCTCGACTTACTTTGTTTGTGGTGGTCCACCCTCGCATGTTTGTTGGGATTATCCCTGCCACTGCCTGGGCTGTGGGCCCTTTTCCTCGACGACTCTCGCTCGTTTTTGTGCGAGGTGCAGTAGGATCCAGAGCCAGACTTGTCTTTGGTTATTACTAGTTTGAGGGGAGTGGTGCCCTTGACGGGTTCTTGCACAGGGGGTGGCTTCGGGAGCTTGATCTTCAGCGACTTCTTGGGAGGAGATTCTCCTTCCCTCGCCGACGCAGGGGGTGGCTGCACCTTGGGGTTCTTATCGACGGGTAACTTGTTGATGACTTCTTTCCTGATCTTGACTTTGATTGCAGGATTCGAAGTACCCGAAGAAGACGTTTCCGAATTAGAAACCCCCTTCTCCTTGGAGGAAGAAGAGTGTTTGCTCTTGGACTTCTCGCGCTTTTCGTGCTTGCCACTGCTCACTTCGGGAGTCTCATTCATTATTTCGACAACAGAGTTCCTCCTCTCGGTACTACCAGAGTGGGGGGTCTCTTTGGAGCCGTTGGTTGCTTTCACGTTGTTGTCTGGACTCTGTTTGTTGTGGGGATAAACAGAATTGTGATTGTTCCGCAATGAGTTTGTTTTGTGTTTGTGGTGTTTTGATTTAGTCGCTGGCACTGCCGTAGCGGCATGCGATGATTCCTTTGAATCGTGCACATGGTCCGCTGTCGGGGGCGGAGGAGGGTCCAGGTGTAGAGCGTAGTCATTCGTCACTCTACCCGAAGAAGTTTGAGGTATATCGGCGTGGATTTTTGGCCTCACATCCACTCTTTCTAGAACAACGACAGGGTCACTTGCGAGGCTAGGAGGTATTTTCAGAGGAGGAGGAGGATTGCTTGGAGGTTCTTTAGGATGCGGTAATTCCGGCCTTTTGGGAACAAAATGGTTCACCCTCGGCGCAGCAGCAGTGGCTGAGTGTGACCGGCTGCTGGCGGCATCTTTTGCACTACCGGCCTTCTCCTTCGCAGAAGGGTGCTCCGACACATTCGAAGAGGCATGGTGTTTGTGGTGAATCCTTGTCGGGTCGTTCACCAAGGCATGCTGTGGCTTAGTTGAAGAGGAGGCCTGCTCCACAGGGATGGGGGGTTGTTGTTGAGGGGGTGGTGGCACTACTGACTTTTGCTCCAGCCGTTCCTTCTCCTTCTTCTCCCTGTAGGCATCGATCGATATGGAATGTGACGTAACCTTCATCTTCTTGGGTGACAGAAGTACCGGTTGCTGTTTATCTGTGGCGGCATTTTCCACCTTAACAGTGACAGGCGGCTTCTCTGTATTCAAGTTGAGAGATGAAGACGAAGAAGAAGAAGTAGAGGGGCCAGGAGATGAAACGTCTTTCCTCACGAGGAGCGTTTTGCCCCCCTCGGAAGAATTGCACTTTGAGTCATCTGAAGCACTCTTTAACGGATGGCCAATTGTCTCCTGCTTCAATAAATAAATAATATTTATACAACAGTGATTTAACAATACAGGGGAAAAATTAAAGCAGGGTTCATCTATCAACATAAAATTCCACACATGCATTTCTAGGTTTATCAAAAACAGATATAAAGGATAACGAATCAGTACTCAACTATTTGCCATCCATGTACTTTACACTCTAAAAGTTATTATTACAACTTTAGTATCTGATACTTTTACAGCTTTTAACATAGGAATAAAATTTACCAATACAGCCTGTTTAGAATTTTACTTGAAATTATACAACCAATAGATTATTCAACCAATTATGACCAATCTACATATTATAAATAGTATAAAATATAAAAGTACAATTTATTACAAGAATAAACCCAGTACAGCTCTCTCTAAAATAACCCAAGAACAACCTACTGAAATTAATTTTAATGCAATTGAAAAACTTGCAGATTATAAAACTATTAATTACGCTCTAAAAATGGAAGCACTACAGATCATGACAACAGATGGAGCCATAAGTAATATGACGCACGCACAAATCGATTCGGGGTGGGGCGAAATAATGAGGAATAAGATCAGTGCAAGCAAAAGCAGAGAAGGTTGAGGATGGTGGTGGCATGCCACTGAAAGTTGCTGCTAAAGGATTTTAATGAGTATTTTTTAAACTTTTTAATATAAAAGTACATTTATATAACACACACACTTAGAAAAAAAATTGAAATTTTGTAATTTACATTTTAAAAAATAATGGATACAAAATTTATACAGTGAAACCTTGATTTTACGTCCCCCGAATTTACTTTTTCTCACCAGGTCCCAGTTTTTCCGTATAACTGTAATGTTAATTTAACCCGGATCTTAAGTTTGTTATTTATGGAATTTCCTGCATTTTACGTTTTCTCGGGAAAGTAAAAAATTAAAAAAATGTTCTAAAATAAGCAATATTTTTCCTTTTGTGCTTTTTAAAAGCTAATCCATGTTGTTGAAAGTTAATCAAGATAAACAGAAAGGCATTCCTCAGACTCCTGTCTTCTGAAACTGGTTTCTTCTCATTCTTTGAGAACACGTGATGGTTTGGTTCCACCCTCCCCTTTACCAGCTGCAGCAGGTGTTGAACACCTGCTGAGGCAGGGGAAGAAACACTCCAGTTACCTATCAGATCGTTTTCAGATTCAGTTGCTGTTTAGCACGCGTTGGTCGCATTTCTACCCTTTTAGTGCCAAAATGACGTGTAAAAAACGAAAAAACGTTTCTGTTGCTGAAGGCTGAAGTTGTTAAGCAATTAAAGCAGTTAAAGCTGAAGTTGTTAAGCAATTTGATGAATTTCACGAAACCAAAGTAGCGTTCGCTCAATTGCAAGGGATTCCCGTGACAACCCTGCAATCCATACTACAGAAAAAAGAATGCATTGAAAAAAACATCCTGAAAGTGGGTGAAAAGAATGCCAAGAAACGGAGAACATTGAAAAAATCGCCATACGACGAGCTGGAAGTTATCTTAGTAAAGTGGTTTAAAGAAGCTCGTGTCGCGAATGTACATGTAAATGGCACGATACTAAAAGAAAAAGCTCTAGAAATCGACGATAGGCTTGTTGGTTTGGAAGACTTCACAGCTTCAAATGGCTGGATTGACCAGATGAAAAAAAGACATAATCTTGTGTATAGATCGCTTTCGGGAGAATCCTCAAGTGTAGATTATTCTACAATAGAAGAATGGAAGAAAAATCTACCAAATTTGACCAAACGATACAAGCCACAGGACATATTCAATGCGGACGAGACGGGACTTTTCTTTAACCTCCTACCGGATAAAAGTTACGTTGTTAAAGGAGACTCCTGCCATGGAGGGAAGATGTCTAAATTGCGCCTTACGGCTTTACTGTGCTGTAATTCTGATGGAAGTGAGAAGCTGACGCCTCTTGTTGTTGGAAAGTCGCGCAACCCACGATGCTTCAAAAACGTGAGAAGTTTTCCGACAGAGTACGCAGCAAACAAAAAAGCGTGGATAACACAAGCTCTTTTCGGAGACTTTTTGTGCAAATTAAACAAAAAAATGAAGTTGAAGAATCGTAAAATAATTTTGTTTATTGATCAATGCAGTGCACATCCGGATTTGCAGCTGTCCAATGTGCGTGTCGAATTTTTTCCTGCCAATTGTACTAGCAAATTGCAGCCTTGTGATCTCGGCGTTATTCGATCTTTCAAGGTTTTTTATAGAAAGCAACTTGTCCGGAAATCTGTAGCTGAACTAGAAAACAGAAACCTAAATGACGCCTGTAAACTAAAGTTAAGTGTTCTAGAGGCTATGCATTTTATTTCTGCGTCGTGGAGAAACGTTACACAACAGTGCATTTCCCATTGTTTTAAAGAAAGCGGAATCTTAGCATCGAATGAACCAGGAACATATGAAGAATCAGCTGCGGTAAACTCGGAGAGTAACAACGAAACAGTTATCTATGATTTCAACGATTACATCCCGGAAAACTTAGCAACATGCGAAACTGAAAGAGTTACTGCTCCATCCGTAGACGACCTTATGGACTTTTTGTCCGCCGATGAAGATGAACAAGAAGAAACAGAAGCACAGCCCGTCCCTTCTTTCAACATTGCATTAAAGAGCTTACAAACAGTGAAAGACTATTTTCTTGCTCATAAAGGCCAGGAAAAAAACTTGCAAAGTATTTCAATGCTGGAAGATGCTGCATTCACTTTGAACTCAGTGACTAAAAAACAATCCACTATTACAGACTATTCTCAACCTAAACTCCAGGATTCGTAAATGTGTTAAAATGATCTTAAAATGGTATGTATAATAATGTTCTTTTCATAAAATATTTGATTGTAATACCTTTAGAAGTCATCTTTACTACCTTTAGTTTTTTTCTATTTGATTTTTTGCTTTCTATGTATTTCCCGTATTTTACGTTTTTACCATATTTTACGTTTTTTTTACTCAGTCCCTTGAGAAACGTAAAATCGGGGTTTCACTGTATAATTTTAATCACATTAGGGAAAGAAAAAAAAATTTGTAGTATACAAGAAATGCTGTAAAATTACACCTAAAAAGTAATTTAAAAAAATAAAAATAAAATAAAAATGCGAAGTTTATTCTTTGTTTGCTTCCATTATAATGTTTTTTTCCCCATTCAAAACATTTACTGTCACAATTTCATTATTATTTTGTATCACCTTCATACATATTTAAATCTGGTCCCTTCAATGAATTTTTTTCTTTACTATTTTGCAATTAAAAAAGCGGTTAAAAAGTAATTCAAATTTGAAATAAGCATCAATTCTTACTCTTATTGCATTGGAGGTTCCAATGTTTCAAAAATAGGAATAATTACATCTAAAAATAAGCAATATGCGCTGTTGACTTCAGATGATAAAAACATTAAAAGTCTTTCTCCATGTGTGAGATATATCGAAGTATGTTGGTCATCTGGCTTTTCAACATTTTTTTTTTTTTTCCCCCAGGCTGGTTAGTAGACTTAGGAGCCATTTCGTTCTTCATGCCTGAGCCAGTTGCCTTGGGAATCTTATAATCTGTTAAAGAGTCACTTATTTTTGTTTTTTTAATTTGCTCTTTAAAAAAACTGGACAAAGGGTCCCATTGTTCCAGCAGTCTTTTATGGCTGCATGCAAGTGATAACCACCTGGTGCATACATGTTTAAGGATTTTGTGAGATCTACACATCTCATGGTTCTTGAATTTCTTTCAAATGCTCTTTTCTTTTGGAGCTTTTTAGACTAATGAGGTGATGTACAAATTTGAGAATTATGTTCCAAGAAGTGTGACTTAATATGGCTTTTGAAGAGAAACAATCCCATTGGATGATGTTTCAGGGGTCTGGTGGAAATTACGAAAATAATATTTTTGCACTCTAGCATTTAACGTTTACTTTCAAATTTGGATATCATCCCTCACCATTTTGTTTAATATCTCTGAAAAGGTTTTATGATGAAAGGCTGAAATTTTGTAAGGGACACATTTTACTAATTGCGGCTCGTATACAAATTTAAAAACTAACTTTCAGAAAATTAATGGGAGGAATTCTTTTTATTGTAGTCTTTTTGCCTACCTTAATTTAAGGTTTTATCAATTTACATTGTCCATGTATAAATACACCTCTAATAAATAAAGAATGAAAGCGCATTACCCTGCACAACTCTTTGGGATAGCCTGTATATATATGTACAAGTGTGTATGTGTTATTTACAAAATTTTTTGTTAAATTTAACGCTGATGATGTTACATGATTCCATTTTTAAAATCATTCAACTCTTACATAGTATTCAGTTATTTTCCCCTTTACAAGAATATACAGACATTTTAACACTTATACAAGGCAAAGTCATATTAAAAAAAAGTACAGAAAATCTTTTACCTTGTGAGGCATAATTTTCCTTTTAAACCTATGTGGACTTGTTTCAAGAATTGCAATGAAGTCTTGGGTCAAGCCTATCAGACAGAAAGAGAAGTAAATTTTACAAACTATTTTATACCAAGTGCATCGTTGCAACAGCCCCTCAGATTTCTCTTTGTACACTCACATTGCTTCACTTGCAACTTTGCAGTTTTGTGTACAGTAAACACTGAATTATCCAACAGCAGATTAACCACTTTGCATATTATAAGTAATCAATAAACTGCATTGCAGATTATTTGTCATCTGTATCTTATTTAAAATATTTAATATCTAGAAAAGCTATGTAGTGCATTATTTTGGAACAAAATAATGTTGGAGAAACTCTAATAACAATAAAAATTGCATGTAATTGATTTCTTAGTCAAACATAACTGGTTATATATTGTAGCATCACTAGTTTAGCAATCAGCCAAGCTAATTTTCAATGGCAAAGGCTAAAATCACACTTGCCTGATATTTCAAGTACAGTAAATAATTAGTTTGGTATTTAATTCTACGCAAATATAATATATTCAATTTTTTAATACATCAGAAAGAATTATGGTTACTTACTTTCAAGCTGTTCTAGTGTCACACTCTTGTCGACATAATAGTACCACTCTTTACCTTCAGAACACGGCTCAATCTGAGGAAGAAAATATTAAAATTAACAGCCTACATGCCCATTCAATGAAACAACAAATCAAAATATGAAGTTAGCCATAAAAATACTTTGAAAACATTTTTAATAGTGTAATCTTTAATTGAAAAGCATAATTGACATGCATATTATTTGCAAGCAAAAGATATTTTAAAAGTGATGCATGTTTTCAATAATACGAACTTTCTATGCAACAACTTAAGTCACCTGAATTATAAAATTGCTAATTAAATACAAGTACCCTCTTCCAACAAAGAATTATTTCGCCAATAAAGATAACTTTATTCATTCAAAAATATTAAAACATTAGATAACAAGCTTATTACTAAATACCTTTGGTTGAACCAAAATTCTTGATTGCCGTAATTCCAAACCGTAAACCAAAATTCTTATCCAATTTACAACTGACGTAATTCATTAGTCAGTCGAGCAGAGGACTTAAAGGCATTCAAGAGTGTATTCATGTTACATTTGGAGAAAATCGCCCAAACTCCAGACTGCTAGATTGAGAACCATACTAAAGGCCCGAACACACAACCTTACACAGGGTTAGGAGGCAGGCAAAAACAGTATCATTAGCAGCCGCATTGGCATAAAAAAGTTGCCAGTTTATTAGTCATTTTCTTAATTTTAGTTGCCAAAATACTAGCATTTTTGCATGATTTTGTAGTTAAGAAATAAATATAAAGCTAAATATACATCATATTTAACTTCCTTTAAGAAAGAATGAATAAAATGATAAATTAAAAAAAACTTCATGTGTTATGTAACAGAACATATAGTATTTATAATGTCATTTTAAAAAAAGATGAGAATGTTTGATGAATGACCAGCCAGAACTTTGAAAAGAAAACAAAGTTGAGAAAAAACGAAATCTGATTTTCGAGTAAGGTACCAGTAGTCTAAAACTTGAAAATAGTATGAAAATGGCATTTTTTATTCAAAAAAGTGGCCTTATTTTTAAATTAGTAGCGAAAGTCGCCTTTATAGTTCCTGGTGGACAGCTTGCTTACATTTCAGCCGTCTACCACAGTTGGAGTCCGAAGAGGGTTATGTTGTGTTGTTATCAAGGCAGAGCTATGTGAGGGCTTTTCTGCCTAGGAGGGGAGAGTGCCTCGGGCAGAGGACTTTTCAACTTCTAACGCATATTCACGTAATATCTGGAGAAAACCTGGCAAAATTCCAGACTGTTAGATTGACAATCACACAGTAGGCTAGAACCCTGGACCTGCAAACTTCAACCATCTACCATGAGTTTTGCACCCACAAACTGCAGTACTGAAGGCCAGTGCCCTATTCATTTGGCGAAAGCTGGCCTCCAAACAGGTTAGGCGAACACTTAAGGTAAAAATCCTATTTTTTTTTTAAACTATAGCATTTATTATTATTATTTATAAAGTAAATAATTAAAGGGGAAAAAATAAGTTGTTCAAATTTATAAAGCATTTAAAAAGTTTTTGAAAGAAAAATTATTCAACTTATTACTCCTTCCTGTTTGTCAATACAATTTTTCAATGAAATTAATATGAATATCTTTACAGCAGAAAATAACTTTTTATTTAACTTATAGGCTGTACATAATAGATTAATAAAGAAAAAACTATATAAACGGTTTAAGAGATTGTTGAATTTTAAAAGTATTTAAAAGGAAAATATAAACTGAACAAATATTTTTTTCCCTACTTCAAAATATATATATGTATGTATTTGATTTAATTCCATATGTATGTATTTGATTTAATTCGAGAGATTTTGAGCTGTCGTCAAAATCTCTCGATCTGTGGCACACGATGAACGTTTCGATCGCCCGCCCTCTTGCTGGTCGTTAAGTCGAGCGATGGCAACAGCTGCCCTTTTTTCGCATTGGGAAAGGGTGGGTTATCAGGCACCATACTTTCTCCATGTAAAAATAAACATTGCTTTCAAGTACAGAACAGTTACTTTAAAAATACTAAATGGCAGAATAATAGTCTTGCAAGAGAATGTCACATTTCTAGGTGAACTTACTTTCCAACTGGACCACTTGCAGGCCAAATGGATGCACACCGCAGCAACAATTGTAGGTTTGTACTGCAGGCACATCGTGGTCATATGTAAGCTGAAAATGATCCATTCCTTAGTAAAATTGAAATACTCACAAAATATCAACCCAAAAGGAACTATCAATAATCAATTCACTGTGAATAACATTTGAAAGCAAGGACATCGATTCATGCAAAAACTTATAAAGCAACACAAAAAATGTCGACTAATGCTGATTCTTAAAAATATTACCTGGTAGTAGCCATGAAATAGGATGTTTGTGCTAGATCTTTACAAGCTGTTTAAGGGCAGAGAAGAAAAAAAAATTAGATTTATGGAAAGGAAAATAGGACATATGCAGGGTTCGCAGTAGACCGTGGGATTGCGCAATTCCTACAATACCACACTAAATCCCTTTCCTAAAAATGACACGCGTGGGCTTTTCCCACAGGCTGAGTTGTTCGATCTTGATGAAGCAGCTAAAATATTGAATGGTGTAAAGAATCAGATATCATTCAATTGTATTATTTTCAAATTGATTCGTATATTATATTGCTAATTTTGAAATTTATAATCTTAGTTGCACTGAATTTTTGCAATCATATTAATTTTGCTTGTAAAATGTGAAAAAGTAAATAAATGAATAAAAATAATTTTTTGAAAATAAACAAAATTTTCAAATTCGCACTCAAATTTTACAAAATTCCACTCAAGTTTGAAGCTTAATTGGAACAATCTCACCCAAATTTTTTTTCTAGTGTGAACCCTGCATATGTGATGTTTATCAGACTCAATATAGAGCATTTCAACGTGCTTAAACACTAGAACTGAGTGGCAACCATCTTTTGTCAGGTACTTCAATGAGAGCACAAAGTTAGGAGACATTAGAAAGTGGGATAATGAGGTTGTTGTGTATAGATGGTGCAACATCTCACTCGGTAACTGCTGGTGCAGCCATCGAAGAGAAGACACTATTTAAAAAGTGTTTATTTGTAATGACGATCACATTCAAACAACAGTATTGACATTTATTTCACGAAGCGATCCATTTTAACACAGCTTTAAACTCATGTTACATAAAAAACTCAGTCATGGATTCAAAGCCATTTTCTGGTGTCAAAATAGGTCGTAGCAGATGAAAAGTTCTTTTCGTCAGCCCCGATAGACACACTCATTAACAAATATAAACTCAATATTTAAATCATCTCAAAACAATTTCCTTTTTTTTTTACTCATTTGCTACTAAGGCAACCATGTAATAAGTGAAAAAAATAGTTAAAATTGAGTTACCGCATTCATATTCTTGTTCACATGCTAGGTTGGGAAATTAAAAACATATGCAAAGCTTGTTAGCAGTCAGTGCTGGAAATGTTTCATTCTTTAACCGCTAGGATTGCTGCATGTTACTCGATTTCCAATGTTTACATAATCAAAACAGCCTGGGTACCACAAATCCCAGCAAGCAGCTATGGAAAGTGTCCTCTAATATAGTATATATCCATGAGTGAGAGCTTGAACGTGTCAATCAAACCACTGATTATGTCTTGAAGAGCTCGAACGTCTGATATTTTGAAAATCTTTTTCTTAGCTTGAATACATAAACAGATCACGCAACGTCACATCAAAATGCTCTATGAAGAATGATTGGACAATGGATGACAGTATTTTTTTTTTTAAGTACTCACCTTTAACCATTTGGCATAATTTAACAACATAAGTATGTGGATGTTCAATACCTAACACAAAACCTGAAATAATTAACACATTATGAGCTTTTTCTCAAACAATAAGTATAAGACATAGCAGAAGGTAAAGAGGGAACATTTTATATACGTCTGAATTTCTAAATTCTGAAGTTCTGATTCTTAAAAAAAATGAATCCTACAAAAAATGCATAACTGATTAAGATATTCTTTAATGGTCTATTTCAAAATAATCGCGCTTTCGGTAAATAAATACAAATTAACAACATCAAGTCCTTTGGAATTTTTAGAAAACCGCTTTATAAGCTGTAGTATAAACAGTTATTAATGATTAACCTGTAAGAAACTTTTGGAATAAATTCAAAATTTTAGCAGGATGTATCACTCTTCGAAAAAGTTTCCTGTGCAACTCCATGAAGAATTTTTTCAGTTTCATAAAGGACACCGTTGTTTCATTTATTACAATGTGTAGTTCAGCTTATGAAGAACTATTTTGAATTTTTTCGAGTCCTTGGCATGGTTCAGACTCTTTTCAGAGCAGCAAAAAAAAAAAAAAAAAAAATAAGCACTTTTTAAGGACCCCCAAAATTTTCTTAAGTAGGGTCTAACCACAAATGATGTCACGCTTGGAGGAAAGGAGGGCTGACAAATTCTGATGGGGGGGGGGGGGTGTAACAAGAAGTGTGACATTATACGTTTACATTTCCATTAAAATAAAAACATTTAAAATCAGAAAATTAAATTTTGAATTTATATTGAAATTAGCAGAATTGAAGTTAGACTTTTCATTTAAAATTTGATTTCTTTGTTTCTAAACTGTAAGTATATGTTTATGTAATACAGCATGACATGCGACAAGGGTGGTATGGTGAAGTGTGACAAAGGCGAGCAGGGGGCAAAGAATATTTTTTTAAAGTGTGACATCATTTATGGACAGCTCCTTATTACTTTCGTTATGACACAACTTTAGATTTTCTTATTGTAAAGTTGGCAGGTGCAGGGTTGCACATTAAAGTTGCAGGCTTTAAATGCAAATGTGCCAAGTTTCCAAAATTGAAAAGCCCACAATTTATTGCACATGTATGTACAAGCAATTAATAGAGAATTGTACAAGCAATTAATACAGACAAAATAATTCTTTTTTCCCCCCCTCAAGTAACATGTATGTCCATATAAGTACTATCCCATTATTTGAATTATATAATGTAAATAATTTGTTTTGAAACTTTTTGAAAGGGATATTGGAAATATAAAATATCTGAAAAGACATGCCAGATAAATTTGTCAATATACAAAAATCAAAAGATATTTCGCAGCACAAAAAAAATAATTATCTAATTTCCTAGCAGAAACTAAATAATGCAATAGCAAAATGTCTAGCATAATTCTAGAAAAATGGTAATACTAACTGATGCACCAAAGAAGAGTAAACAGCACTCAAGAGACAAGCATTATAAATACATGAGCACATGTCTGTAAATGTAATAGTTTGTAACTTATTTGTTTAGCACTTGACAAATAAACACTCATTCAATGGAGAACATAGATAAAGTATTTTAATTAAGCTTTATTTAAAAAAGGTGAGAATGCAAAAAATTATGCACAGAGCTAAAAAGCCTAGTTTTTAAGTTCCTTCCCCCCCCCCCCTATTAGTGCTTTTATACTGTCTAGCTCTGCCTGTTTCTTTTTTAATTCGTTTCTAAAATCATTAGCCTTCATGAAATAATCTATGCTTTTTAAAGCTGTCTTTTATCAGACATCTCATCTACAGATTTTTGCAATTGTTCTATATATCTATCTCAGTTTTTTTCATGTTTGAAGTTTCTCGTAACTCTTCCTCTGCTCTTATCCTCTTCAGAGATTCGTTGGCAGTTGTTGTTTTCTCTAATTTTTGTTGATCCAGAAAATGTAGACATCTTTGCCTGGCAGCTGAAACAGAGTCTCGTAATTCTTTTGTAATTTTTACATTCTCAATCTTGCCACAGTACATGATAGGATCGTAGACAATTTTTTGACTCATGTAGGAACGAGCCTTCAGGTTTTCAATCTCTAAATGTTTGTTTACTGAGAATCCTCGTTCCACTGAAGCTTGACCCCGTGACAGTATCGGTAACGCTTTAACGACTCGCCACAAATCACTATAATCTGGCTCCATCATGTACATGCTTAGAAATGTGTCCAACCTTCTGCCTGTCACATCCTATTCGGAAAAATGATGCTTATTATAAAAAAGTGCAGAATTGAGCGAAACATTTTTCGCATTCATCTTCAGTAAATTGACCACTTTCTACTAACTTTTCAAGAACCCTTTGCATTTTTTTTTAATGCAGAGGTTTTCATTTACCATACTTCTTGGATCTAAACACACAAGGTTACGAACCAAGTAATAATGAATGGGACATTTTTCGACAATTTTTTATATCATTGTAAGAACAAAATTGCGGCAGTCAGTTTTAAAATGCATTACTTCTCTGTCCGATATCTTTTTCTCACTTTTCAAGTTTCTCAGTTGTTTCTTTGTAGTGATACCCGTACAAACATCATTTATTGGCGACAAACATTTATTATCTTCAGAATGATACTCGCAGATTTTTACCACTGTCAATGTTTTAAGAATATCAGATTTCATAATATTATATGTGGCTAAACATTGTTTTACGAGCATGTGGCAAAAAATGGTAACAGTGGCTTGTCACCCTGGTAAAGAGTCAAAAACGGATACAAGAGCAGGGTTCATACTCATCTTACAAAATGAAATTTAAGGAGTTTTTAAAGAGGGAACCCAAACATTTTTTTACAGAGTCCAGCTTTTTTCTAGACTACCAATGTAATAATATTTAATAATTGTTATTTTAAATAGCTCGCACGAAAAACTGAAACACAGCAAAGTTTGCACCGAAAGAAACCTCAGGTTATCAGAAAAATTCATCATAACTATCATTGTGCATTACAAGCATATTTTAACAAAAATTTTAGTCCAAATAGACTCAAATTTATAGGTAAATAATATTATAGGTAATTATAGGTAAAATATAGATTTTTGAAGCATGTCAAAAAAAAAAAAAAAAAAAAAACTTAAAATGAGAGACAAAAATTAAATTTCACACCATTTTTATTCTGTTACTACATAGTTTTCTGTAAGTAACAAACTCTAGATTGTTAAGGAATTATAAGTTCTTTCATCACCTTTACGTTCTATAAGCAACAGGAGTGTAAATTTATAAAAGGACTAGCAGAGTGCACATTTCGTTAACTGTGGTTGTAATTATGAATGCAAAATTAAGAGGAGTTTTGAGGGCTCTAAATTTTGTAAAATGAATTTTAAGGAGTGCATGAACTAGAGATGGGGAAAGAATGAACACCCTGTTCTCAAGAAAGAACGGGAACACCCTGTTCAGTGATCACAGCAAAAACATGTTCTCAGTTCATTAAGGTCTGACGCTTCAAAATTTTATGGCAGGCAAGCGTGTTGAAAAGAGAAATTTTGGAAAATGCCTTAAACACGAAATTTCTCATTGAAAGGCACGATTAATATTTTTTTGCTCAGAAAAATTTTAATTCTGGAGGGACCAGATGCCCCCCCCCCCCCACCCCTGGATTTTTGTATGCATTGTTTTCCCTTGCTCTTTTTCTCTTTCCAACATGGTAACCATACGTTGAAGTAGTCTTTGCCCCCCCCCCCCCCCCCCCCGGAAAATATTCTGCCGGCGCCTATGGTGAGGGGTAAGAAATGCAGTGATGTATAAATGAACAAAATAATTGCGCAATAATAAAAAAAATAATCTTGCTATATTAGACAGAAATTGGGTGTGGGGGATATATCCTGAAATTTTTATCCCGATATACCATGCTCCCCGACTCCGAAATTATTTTCTAGGTATGGCCCTGGTCGGAAGCCATTTAATCCTGATTTTCGGTGCCATGTAATTTTATATGCCAAAGTCGTATTCATTTTCTTAAATCGTAGTCGAAGGAATTGACATATTTATACACGCGTATTATTTTTAATCTGGAGCCTGATACTTACAGCTTTTTAAACGGAGTCTTTAATTTTTAAGCTGGAGCATGTACTTTTTAAGCTGAAACTTTACTCATTTTTTCTTTTTAAGCTCTAAGAGTGTATCGACTCTTTTGTGTGCTCCCCCATTGGAAATGTGCAGGTCCATGCCGTATATTTTTAACCTGAAGGCTACACAATGATTTTTTTTTTTAAACTTGGGATGGATTTATTTAATATTTTGAGTTAGAGTCCAAACTTGTCCTAGAGCTAAAAATGTTTGTCATTGGAACCAAACCCATATCTTTTAAAGTGGAGCCCAAGACATATACAGTAGAAAGTCCGAAATCCGGACGTCCAATAACCGGAAAGATCCATAATCCGGATATTTTTTATCTTTAAAATTTCCCCCCATTCTCCCTCTCTCTCAAAAAAAAAAAAAAAAAAATCTGCTTTTCTTTTAGGTACGATTTCCGATCATACTGTCTTGAATAAGCTAACGTAGCATATGGGAATGAAAAAGTGCCAGGCATTTGAATCCCCCCCCCCCTTTTCAAAAACGCGTGTTGTTTGTGGGGTTCTCCACAGAATGGAGAATGCGCTAATACAGCTCTGCTCTTCTGTCCGCCCTACCTCACCTCTGTCTGAGAATATGTTTGGATAGAATGGAATGTGCTAAATTCCGAGAGGCCTTTTAGGCGGCACTCGAACATAGTGATAAGCTAAGCTGCGTTCTGCGAGTGCAAGTGTTAAAGATTGTTCTTCTCGCTTTTAATTTCTACGGGTGCCCATGGACAAAGGCACATCGGTGATGAAGCTGTGACAGAAAGAATTGAAAATTTAATTCTCTACATTACAGCTGACTCTTCTTTTGATTTTATTTAGGAATTACAGTAAAAGCTTGATTATCCGGCATTTCTAAAAGCGTTAAGCTTTAGACATCACGATTACTTTTAGCCCTTTCCAGGCGGCTGCCGAATTTCGTAGTCGTAACCACGGGTATCAAAATGCGGCACAGCGCCAATTATCCTGGATAACAGCAGATTTTTAATGTTAAACTTACATGAAAGTTCTTAAAATCGCATTACGTTCCATATTATATTATTTTCTGCATGATGACGCCACGTATGTGCGTTCGTTGGTGAATTTTGCATGGCCGCCTATATGCGGCCTGGCAAAACCCTTCCCGTCCGGAAAGGGTAAATTTTCCCCAAACACTTAATCTTTTACGAAACACACAATTAAACTTTTTAATATAAACATTTATCAGGATTCTAAAACATTTCCAGGTGGATTTCCTATCCCCCCCCCCACTCCTTTCCTACGCCTTTGTTGGGGTATTTTTTTTCCCTTTTTTTTTTTTCCTTTCTTTTTGTTGTTGTTTAACAATCTCAGTTATCCGGAAAATTTGCGTATCCGGCATTCTGTGCTTTCCACATAACTGAACTTTTATGTATTTTAACTTAGTTTAACACCTGTCAATTATATTTATGATCCATAATCTGGAAAAATCCAACATCCGGAATCGCCGAAGTCCCGAGGATTCCGGACTTTCTACTGTATTTTTATTTGTAGTCGCAACCAAAGAAGGAAATTTTTTTTTTATTATTATTATTTGAGTCGGATCTGTAACCTTTTGGAGCTAGACCTGGAACAATAAAATTTTTTTAAGGTAAAGAGGTGGGCTGAACGGCGGAAATGGGTGAATTTTTCATAAAACGATTTCCTCATTATTATTTTGTTAAAAACATTTTAAATTGGTGGGGGGAGACTTCCCGATTCATCTCCTCGGGTACAAGGGGTCAGAGCCGTATCCAGAAAAAAAATTTGGAGGGGGACCCAACGAAAAAAAGGTTGAATTAATTTTTCACAAAGACTTCATCTTTATTAGTGTGTTAACAAAATTTTAAATTTGGGGGTGTGGTGGACCAGACCCCTGGTTACGGCCTTGAAGGGGGTATTCCATCTCCAGCAGTCCTACAACCCTCCCCCTCCTGCAAGAGTTACGACTTTGACTATAGGGTCGAAGCTTTCCCGAATGTATTCCAAAGTGGGGGTGTTGAAAATGGCATCTTACAGTTGCAGAGATGCCAACTTTCAAAAATCAAAAGATTTTTCACATAAAATCAGAAGACTTCTCTCGATTAAAGTTTCTATCAGTATAAGATGTTTTCAGTTATAATTAATTTTTAATTCAAGAGAGAACAAAAATCTTATCACATTCACACTAAAACATACAATTATTTTACTTAGAAGAAAAAAAAAAAGAAAACACTCAGGTTCTAATTGACATAATTTAATAACTTTTGAAGATGAAAAAAATTCAACATTTCTGGAAACATTAAGATGATTTTAAAGAGTTGTGTTCTGTGGCTGCAGATTTAGCTTTCTTTAAAAAGGCTTCATCAAATTTTTTATCATAACAATTGCCACGCAGGCTTGTTTTTGCTATAAGAAGGCTTTCTAGCATGTCAGTACTAATATTGGGTCTAAATTTTGTCTTCGTTTTTGTGACAATGCTAAAAAGCACTTCGCACTCGGCGTTACTGTGTGGAATAGTTAGAATGGCCAGCATAACTCTGGAGAGCTCACTAGAGAGAGCCGATTTTTCTATTACTTCCGGATTTTTGATTTTTCTAATATAGCTCCATTGAGCATCAGGCCTATCTATTTTCTTAATTTCATTTAAATTTTCTAACTGCAAAGAACAAAATTGTGACTGCAGTTTATCAATTGCAACATCATTACTATCGCCCAATGAAAATAAATTGATTAAAACCGGATATCTGTCAATAAAAAATTTAACATCAGAAAAAGAGGCATCCATTAGGGAATTCACATCTGCAACTTTTGCATGAAATATTAGATCATCTTTTAAAGGAAATTTGTGCAAAATATAATCAGAAACCCTACAGAAATATTCTCTGATGATTATATAAAACTGCTTTCGATCTTGCTCCGAAAGATCAGCAACTACTTTATTGGCAGCATTTCCTATCACTAAGTCTTCATCAGATTTCTGATTTTCAAGACTATTATAGTTAACATCAAATATTGAACTGCAGGACAACATCACAGATGGCTTCACAAATTTTGACAAAATATCTTTAAAAAAATCTTTCATTAAAGCATGTAGAATATGAATTTTGGGAATTCTTGATTGTAGGCATACATTAGGAATGTCAAATGATGGCAAAATGGAATGTAAAAATAAGCAAAGAGCTTTGTTCAGGTCTGAAGAAAGAAACATGAAAATCCTTTCTTTACGAGTTAGATTTTCAGAAGGACCTCCTCAAGCAAATTTTTTCACTTTTGAAGAATCAGCTTCAGCTTTACACTTCTTTTTTACCTCGTCATTGTCCTGGTGAGAACTGCTTGGTGTACTCTTTCTAGAGTAAGTAGTCCCACTATTTTTGTTCACTTTAGGGATCTTGTAAGTATCAATGGAAGCAGATCTTTACTTCTTCTTTGAAAAACATAACAAGTGGAGACCATTGATCTATTATTCTTGACAAACAAACTCCTAACGAGATCCAACGAGTACACACGTGCTTTAAAATTTTTGGCATCTCTGTGTTGTACAGAAGTTGGAATTGTTTCAATTTTTCTTTCCTTTTTGAGCTTTTCTCAAGATAGTAAAAACTGAGGTCGATGCGGTCGATCACGTCTGTCCGTCGTACCCTCCTGCACCCAACGATCACATATCCGCATCACAGTTGTTTGGTTTCGTCCAATACGACGACCGATTTCCCTGAAAGATAACCCACAATCTCGGTATGCCACTATCCTTCCTCTGTCAAACTCGGATACTTGATCAAAAGATGATCGTTGTTTCCTACGAGGCATAATTTATCGTTTTTTTTGAAAAAAAAGCAAGAAAAACACAATTGTTGTACTTGAAACCGTCGAAATCTCCAAGCCTTAAATAGCGCTTTGAGGTGGCGCCACAGGCGCGCTTGATGTGCGTCTGCGCTGAAATTCTAATCATTTGCATATCTCACCTCAGCTAATGCATGTTGTAAATTTCATATTATTTGCATGCTTCCTTCAGGGTGTTGCATTTACGATGGCCAGCAGTGTATGTCAATGATACTTTCATCAATTGCTATTGGCAATGAAGCCGCACCTTTGTCGGCTGCTAAGTTAATAAGATGACAAATGCATCCCATTATTTGCAAGTGGGAATTTTCTTCTTTTAAAATACCTGCAACACCAGTCTTTGGCCCAGTCATAACTAGTGCATTGTCTGCACCTAGAGCCAAGCAGTTTTTGAAAGGTATTCCATACTCTTGCAAATTCTTGAGAAGTAATTCAGCTATATTCACACCTGTAGAATTACCTTCAAGAACTGGAAGTGAGAGCAAGCTATGTTCTATTTCGGAAGAATCTTCATTGAAAAAAGATACAACAATCGGGTAAAGCTTAGCATCTGAATTATTACTTCCGTCAGTAGCAATACAAAAAGGAGCAGTTTGAATGGCGTTTATAACGGAACATTTGTGTTCAGCACCCATTTCTTTGATAATCGCACTTGTTTTTGTTCTGGCACATGAATAATTTTTTGCAATGTTGCTATCCGGAAACATCTTTTTGAATAAAGTCGCAGCATGGTCCAAAGCATTTAAAGGTAAATTGTGTTCCAGTAAAAATCTTGTAAAAAGGCACTCTGCATTAATAACATTGTGATCCTTTTGACCTGATGAAACATTTAACTTTTGATTATTTTCAAGACATTGCACTTTCTCTTTATGCTTATCCGTCCGTAGATGCTTAGTAACATCCGATTTTTCACCGTGTACAATAGAAAAATCGTTCGAACAAATAGTACAGTACGCGAATCCATTACCCTTTGATGAACGAATAATACACGGAAATTCATCCATAAAGGACTGTAAAAAGCTCGCTGCTTAGATGTGGGGTAGGGCAATGACGTAGGCCTGCCGAACGGAGCAAATTTTGCCTGTCGCTAGCGATCACAACTATGACGTCAGACACGACTTACTTACTGCTGAATGCTCACTGAACTACTGATGTGCAATGTTTTCAGCAGCTACTTAAGTTAGTTTTCAATGAAATACGTCGGAAATTATGCATTTGCTTTATCTATATGATTTTTTAAACAGAATATCAGAACGAAAATAAAAATTTTTGTTAAAAATACAGAAAAAATCAGGAGACTTCTGTAAGAATAACGAAAAATCGGGAGAAATACGTAGTAAAACGGAAAAGCGGGAGATAGAACTGAAATCGGGAGACTTGGCATCTCTGCAGTTGCGTTACTTTTGTTTTATCATGAAATTTATGGTGTGGGTGGACTGGGAATAAGACTAGGAAAGGCGGGGGGATTTCATCGCAGATTGTCAGCTTCGGCAGTCTGCTGTAGTAGTGCTGAAGCAGAAAAAACAAAATCAAAACTGGTATTTCGTTGGAATTGATTTTTCTCTTAGTTTAGATTTAGCTATTGCATTAGCATCTTGGAATATTGTTCATCGAATCGTTGAATAAACACTTCTGTGGTTGGATCATTTTTATGTCTTGTAAATAATGATAACAATTATCTAAATAAAATTAATCCAGTCAAAAATGAACAAAAATTTGTAATTTATATTTTTTAAGTGAATCTAATATTGTTTATCATGCTGTGTATGAAGTATATACAATCATATATCTATATCGTGCAGATTGAATCAGCCACTACTGTACTTAAATTTATATTCAGTTCAAGTAAATTAATGTTTTAAAAAATGAAGATTTTGTAATATTGTCTTTTACTAAATACGGATTTTAAATTAATGAAAACGACACAGACGAAGTATACTAGTTCTTTAGCTCTTCTATAGTGTACTTCTTTAGCTCTCTATTCGTTATATTTAATTAAAATACTGACAAGTCTAATCAAACAGTTATGAATATTATGTCATTTAAGGAGCTTTCAGAATCAAATATTAAGCCTGGCCTAAATAATTCTCTCTAGAATTTCAGTTTTTCCATTTATTTTTACATACATGCTATCAGTAAGGATAACAAAAGTAAATAAAAAGCATCAGAAAAAATTTTGATTTTAAAAAGAAGTGCATATTTAACAGTATATTATAGAACGTTAATATAATTAAAATATTTTTACCAAAAATTACTGTTAATATACTTGATTGAAAAAAGCCAGAATGTTGGCTGCAAAGTTTTTTTTTTAAACATTTTACAATTGTTGTTGTTGCTGCTAATGCCCTCTGGAAACTGCTGGGCAGTGCCAAATTCCTCAAATAGGCAGGCGATGGGCGGAAGGAGCAGCTTCCATTTTAATGAGCCCCAGTGGGAAGAAGTCCGACTCAGCTTGGGGTCCCCTCATTTTGAACCCATTCCAGAGGAGGGACCCACCCCTGAAATTGGCACCCCCAGAGGTATCGTTTAACAATTTGGAGGACATTGAAGCCACAACGGATTTTACGTGCACCCGCTCCCATTAGGGTACACGGTCCCACAGCAGTCGAGCCAAGAGAAAGTTGACCCTTCCAAGCACTGGCCAAGCCGGATGCTGCTTCACTTTTCGTGTTCTTATGGGAACGGAGTTTAATGTACAGACCACTGTGGGTTTTACAATTGTACTAAAGTATAATTAATACATGTTAAAAAAGACGTATATTTTCATTTTTAAATTGAATAAAATAGTCATAATAAAGCTACCATAAATCAAAGAACCTGTTCTCAAAAGAACAGGAAAAAGAACTGTTCTTTAAAAAAGAACGGGAACGGTGAACAACTGTTCTTTGAAAATAACGGTTTTCCCCACCTCTAGCATGAACCTTAATATCTGTTGGAGAGAAATTATTTAATCAGGTCTGAAAGGGTATGCATCGTGGGAGGAGGGAGCTCCGACTTTTCTTTAGTTCTGATCTATTGCTACCGATCATTCCCCACCCATTCAAATGAAACAAGGTGAGACTATTGGAGACCGGGAAGAAAAAGCTTTTTGACTGCCCGAATGAAAAAGTGCTCAATTCAAGACATGTTTGCAACAGGGTTAGAAATTAAGATATTAAAGTGAGGTGCCAATGGTGGCCAACTACTCTATCTTAGTTGCCAAAATGATCTACTTGGGCATCATTTTGAAATTATTGAGTGTAGTCATTCAAATATCAAATCATAGCCAGATACGAATACTGATTAAAGTTTGGTTACTAAATATATAGATGCAGTGGCATAGCCAAGGGAGGGGGGATAAGGAGGTCATAACCACTCCAATGAAAAATTTCTGGCTGCATACATACATCTCGTAAAAATAGCATAAATGAATTCAGAAGACCTCAAAATGTGTCCATACACCCAAATCTCGAAGTCGAATATTTTTGTGATGACAATACTTTTCTTACTGGGTACATGTTCGGAAAGTAAAAAGGTGCTGAGTTCTACCCTTAAATGGAAAAAAAAGGAAACTAGCAAACCAATGTAACCCAGGAAAAAAAATAATTATCCTGAAAAAAAAAAAAAGTAACAATTCACTATATTTATGGCAAAAACAGAGCCTGGCTATCACATGGGTAAGCGGGGACACTACTCTGGGGTCTCAAAATCAGATAAATTACCCTAGATAAATGAGATTTCTGATAATAATGACTTATTTCATGTCATTCTGAATGGGTATTCAGGTTTCCCCCCCCCCTTCGAACCCATCAAGGATAGGCCCTTTTCCTCATATCGAGCGCTCATTTTGCATTTGCTCGATGGTGCCAAATAGGCTTGGAGCATATCTCTGTTATGCCACAAAAATATTTTAGCTCTTAATTTTTTTTACAACATTCAAAGTGGAAATATTTTTGAAGGAAAGACTATGTTCCTCGATTAGGAAACAGGAAATAGGGTTCGAAGGAGGATGGGTGATAAACCTTTCGTAAAATTCCGAACGTGTCAGGCATGTTATAGCGATGGCCGTTGATCAGCATGCTTTGATAAGAATTTTTTTTTTTTTTAAGTTAGGCGTCAAAAATGACGACCCAGTATTATTTCATGGTCGTCAAACTTAAATTTGTGGGTGAAAAATACGACTAACGACTGTTTATTTCTAACCCTGGTTTGCAAATGGCAGACCACCCGAAAATGGAATTTTTGTTCATTGGATGTCAGTCATCCAATCTTCATCACACCGTCAGTCATCACACCTTTTAGGGACAAACGCTACATTTTCCACTTTTTGCGCACTATTTTGGCTGTGTATGCAGACCGAAATTTGCATGAACTTAAATATTCAGAGTGATTACTTACCTAATGTTTGAAGAAGAATACTTTCATTAGTGACCACTTCAAAGTGCTTCTCCGCATAGCTCTGCAAAAAAAATTTCATCGTGTTACTTTAAATTATATATGAGCTTTTAGCAAATGATAATGCTTATTATTTTCTTAAAGACATACATCAGAAAGTCATCATTTGAACGACATATATTTTAACAAAATAGAAGGAACAAGCCATTAAGTAACAGAAATACTACCTCGTATCGCGTAAACAAGAAAGATCAAACCATCGGCATTTGTAATATTTCATCTTTTATATAACATGCTATCTGCCAACATCTACTGGAGAAAATCCAGTTGATTTATGTGGTATCACAATCTTACAGCCTTAATTACTTATGTGTATCACAAAACACACTTTGAAATTTTTTCACGCATTCAATTTCTTCATCTACTCTAGGATACAAATTTAGAAATATAAGATAGATATATAGTAAAATGGCTAAACTTACAAACCAAGGAATCATTCACATTTCAGTTAAGGTATTCTAATGTATTCAATGAATGTAAAATCGTATCCAAAAAGGCATAAGTACATATATGAATCAAATAGAATATCGGAACAGTTGGTAAAATTGAAAATGAAATAGAATTGTAAGGAATAAAACAAGGGTAGTAAGCATTGGCTATACTCGTCAGGCTGCACAAACTGAATACTTACTAGCAAAATAAAAACAAAATAACAGGATTTCCATGTAGCTATTTAGCACAAAGAAAGCTAAATATGTAGTAACTACGGGGGAATTCCCGTTATCAAAAATAAAAATGCAGGTAAAATGGCTGAAAGCATGAAGCATGTCTTGAAGACATAGTGAAGGGTGTTCAAACTGTTGCCAAAATAAGTGGGAAAATTACCAATTCTCAGATTTGGAAAATTAAATAAGGAATGTCAAAAATTAAATAATTAAAAAATAAATAAAAATAGTAGTAATTGCATATAATATTTAAATAGATATAATCTAACTACACCTTTACATCACTATTATAGTAAAAGTAGCTAAGAATAAGTCTGATATTACTATAAAGGAAAAGAGATATTTAAAGAATACCAGTGGTCATCCATTCGTGGTTTTTTTTTTTTTTTAAAGAAATCAACAAACAAGTACTAATAAGAACCCATAATTTACTGATTCTTTTTTTTCCTTTTCTTTTTAACATTTTGGAAATTTTGTATGTAAGTCAGCGACCAAACCCCAACCTCTCCAACCAAGAATTCCCAAGGGGGCACATGTTTGTAGCATTTCTAATTGAATCGGTGAGTGCAGAAACCACCTCAGTCACAAAAAGGAAATTTTTCAGGAGAGAGAAAAAACTTCATAAATTAGGTAATATTTGCATGACAGAAACATAAATGCGTGTTATGACAGAGGCAAAAAATAAGTTTAAATATTTGAAAGTTTGGAGGAGTTATGAAGTTTTTTCTTCAGAAAGTCTTCTCTTGGGATTCAATTGCAACTAGGAAATAAAATAGATTTTAGAAATCTGTTAGGGTAATTATATCTTAATGCAGTATTATATAAAGAATATATATTATCAGACAGCCAGATGATATATATTCTTTGTACCAGTAATTATAGGTCAGATTATGACCTATAATTACTGGTACAAAGAGACATTACCCTATATTAGGGGTTCAAAAACTTATGGCTGTGGCACCCTTCTCAGGCTGAAAACTTTCACGGCAGGTTACTTTTAAAGCAATTAGGTTAAAGCAGGGGTTCCCAAACTTTTTTCACTGCGGCACCCTTCTCAGGCTGAAAACTTTCGTGGCAGGTTACTTTTAAAGCAATTAGGTTAAAGCAGGGGTTCTCAAACTTTTTTCACTGTGGCAGCACCCTTCTCAGACTGAAAACATTCACAGCAGGTGACCTTTAAAGCAATTAGGTTAGAATGAAACAGTTTGGATGCATTTTTCATTCCTTCTTTTAAGTTGTTTATAGGTCTAACTATCAAGAAAGTCTTCTCTTGGGAAAGGGATGTAGAATTTTGACACCCTTCTCCCACTTCACGAAGTTCCTGTAAAAGAGAGGCTACTGGACACTGAACTCTCTCGAACTGGACTGAAATATTTTATTTTCGGCCACTTGCTAACTTTTTTGTGGGATACCGGTTCAGAGGAAATTATTGGATGACACTTTTCTTCTTGATTATCTCCACAGCACCCATGGCATACGCTTGTGGCACAGATATATGCATACATGATGTAAAATCAGTGAAGCTAATTAAATTAAAAGTAAATTCATCTCTCTAATTGTATATATTAAAGTTAAGATGTCTACCATCCTTTATTAATATTTGTAAATCAAGAAAATTGATACTGTTACTTGGTAGAGGATTTTTAACTAATTCTAAATTATCAGGAAGGGTAATGGTCAATATACGTGTTATGATAGTAAAACATCGGTACAACGATATTTAAGGGACCTAATAAAATCATTTTTAGAGGGATGTATCTTTATATTGAGAAATATTACATTGTATGAAAATTCCACGAGACAGCAAAATTTATTGTTATGGAGGAATGTATCGTTGTATCGAATATTGTTATAGGAAGGTTTTGCTGTATATTCTCATTGCAGAATTGTAAGAATGACTGCCCATAGAGCTTAATGTGTTGAATTTTTTTTTCTCCGTTAAAAGAACTATAAATGGTACATACATCGTTTTCAATGAGGTACTGGGTACTGTATATGTAATAATACAAAGTAATGTTCTGCGTTTTTTCAAAACTTTCAAACTAAGGTATGAATTATCAGTATCATAAAGTTTTGTATTCAAAACTGAATTAGTAATTTAAATGTAATGAGTAAGCACATTCTTATAAAACACATAATGCTGTTATTTTCTTAAAAATAAATAAAATAATCCAGATAAATGTAACCAAAGGAAGCTTTTATTGCTGATGACAGTACTTTATTTTTCCAAATATGGATTGATTAATTCATTACAGATACAAAGTACAAAATATTTTACAACAAAACACTTATTAGTTTAAGTTCATTTTTTCCACAAATTTAATTTTTTATTATAATTAATAAAATTGAATGTTACTGTAACAATGCTATGTTACAGTAGCAGAGTGTTTTGACTATATTAAATATAGAATTAAATTACTTTTCCTCTCACTTTTCCTTACTAGACAATGTGTTTCATAAAAAATAGATCAAAGATGATTACCAAAAATTAGCATTAACCGTGTACGCTAATGGGAGCTGATGCACGTAAAATCTGCCGTGGCTCCAATGTCCTCCAAGTTGTTAAACGATACCTCTGGGGGTGCCGATTTCAGGGGGTGGGTCCCTCCTCTGGAATGGGTTCGAAATTGGGGGACCACCGGGCTAAGTTCGACTTCCTCCCACTGGGGCCCACTAAAATGGAAAGTGCCCCCCTCTGCCCATCGCCTCCCTATCTGGGGGGATCTGGCACCGCATGTGGTTGTCAGAGGGCATAATAGGGGGAAGGGGAAAAAAAAAAGTACATTTCACACTTAACATTGCATTCATTGTGTAAGCTATGAATAAGACATCAATTAATATTTGTAATACTACAAGAAGTGCAATATTTGAGGTTTTCGACATAGGGTTTTGAACGTGACGGTTCAAACCATAAAATGGTCAAAAACTGTCATGCATCAAAAGGCTTCCAACTCTGGCTTTTTTTAATATATATATATCAACATGATACACAGTTACGGTTTATAAAATGAACAGTTTGCTTTTTATAAAAATTTATCTTTGGAATTTCAATTTTACATAAGATCACCATACTATCCGGGGTAGCACTCATTGCAATCCTCGGGGTCATGAGCTTTTGGATTATATTTTAATGTATAATTTATATATTTTCTGCTGGTAACAGACCTACATTTGTTACCAGCAATAGAAGTGAAGTCCTCGACATTACACTTTATAATGGTCATTGTTATGACTTTATCGATAATTGGCATGTATTGGATGATGTTACTTTATTGGATCACAAACTAATTTTTTCCATTAAAGGACTCATCTTAGATAAGAGTCAAGAAAGATTAAATTAATAAGCAAGAAAATAAAAAAGTTGTAGATTAAGTTAAGTAATGGTCTAAATCACTACTTCTATTATTCTAGGGTTTAAAAGTTTTAGATAATGAAGAAATCTCCGAAGGGTCAAAAATTTGTACATATGAAATAACACACTACACAGATCAGAGGTCTGTCCGGACTTTTCAGACAGGATCCTGTTTCGGTAAAATCGTGAAAAATTGACTCCTAATTTTGTGAAACTGAAATTACCATCCAATCAGGTTTTTCTAGCCAGGGTCCTTTTTTTTGTAGATTTGTGAAAATAGGGTCTTGTTTTCATATAGTTGTGAAAAGTATTACAAATTAAAATTTAGTATTAAATTAAAGTTCCATTTTTAAGACATTTTATAGAGTTTTATTTAAAAACAAAAAACTATATGTATGAACAAATACATTTAGATTTTTATAAATAGATACATCCAACTTATTCACGCATACTGACTTTTATAAAACTTGTGATGCGTGTGACAACTTAATTAAAATCTGTTACCAAATTGAACCATTAGATTTGTAAAGGGGCCGTTTACCAATGGAAGAATTTTGTGAAAGGTTCGTTTCTAAAATGAAAAATAGTGTGAAAGGGCCCTATTTAAAATAAAATACGCTGTGAAAAGGGTCCGTTAAAAAGAAACCCAATTTTCTCCCGAACAGACCTCTGCAGATTTAAACATTTGGCTGAATATTCTGTATTCAGTTGTTGAATCTCTACAATAAAAGATTTTTAAAAGCCATTCATACCTCAGACCGAACATCCAATGCAGGTGTATCTTTGTGAAGGCAAACGTGAGCAACTTTAATCACATGTTCTAACTTTCTAGGCTGCTCTTCTACTTTAGCTGCTAAGAATAAGGCAGCAACTGCGAGATTCTAGAGAAGCAAAAATTAAAATCCACATTTTAGCAAGAAATACTAAGTATCCATCCAAAATTTCTTTAGTTCAAGTATGTATTATAGACATTACAGGATTTGAGAAAAAAAAAAAGCTTTTATTACATGAAATGATCCAATTGATTTTTCCTTTTACATGCTTATATATTTTCTCACTCTATCCCACTTATATACTCACAGTTCTCTAATAATGACTCATTTTGTCCTTGTTTTAATTACATGTATAATAATACAGTCCAACCTCTTTAAGACAAAAACGCTTAACACAAAATGACTCTTAAGACGAAGGAAAACAATTCCCCATCCCATTTTGCCTTTTGCTGTTTTATCGGTTAACACGAATTTCGGCTAATACAAAAAATTTTCCTACCCTTCCACTTTGTCTTAATGAGGTCCGTTCGACTGTATATGTCATAAAAGCAAGGACAAATTGATTCATAATTAGAGAAAAAAGAAATCATGCATAAAGCTTGAGAGAAAGGAAAATAATAGAAAACAAAAAGTGTCTTTTTACAATTGCTAAATTACATTATACTGTGCATAACAATATTGTCTTTTATGGATAAACCTACCTGTAACAAACAATATTTTCTAAGAAGCCTGCAATGCATGAGTACCCCCACAAAAGTTTCGCCGCTGGCAGGGGCATTATTTTTACAGAGGCCAGAGTATGTCAATCGCAGGCAAAATGCAGCCGATGCAGAACTCCCCCACTTTTTAAGTATTTACTCATGAAGACATTCAGTTTGTTGAACTGTGCACTTTTGATTCCTTAAGTCATTTGCCAGGGCTATTGACTATTAATGCTGTCACCACAATACAACCAGTGCCCTATTACCAGCAGGGCCAACGAGGCAACTGCCCAGGGCCCACAGATTTTAGTGCCCTAAAATCTTACACTTTTATAATAAAATGACAAAGGATAAGAAAAATTCAAAAGTTTAATGATTTTATAATTATAAAGCATGAACAATGAAAATAATAAAAATGTACATTGGGTATAGATTCATTTAAACTTATTTTTAATTCTTCGAAAGGCTCTAGAGTCGATAGAGCATACCAAAATGCAGGAAAATAACGAACCCCATTTTATAAAGTGTATTTTTAATGTTAAAAAATAGCAATATTTTTGAATTATTTGTTATTTTATGAAATATTTACAAAAATGACTTGTATTCCATACAAGTTAGCAACTGTCATAGAGCATTTTGATGTAACATTTCACTATCTGTTTCTTTGACATTCTGTAACTATATTCGTTTATTTCAGATGACTTAAAACAAAATGTGTGCTTGGAAGGGGTATGATATTTAAAACTTTCAGGTTTTTTTTAAGGGGGAGGTTATTGCAAGGAACTCAATTTTCCCCTTCTGCCTAGGGCCCGCAGTTGTCTTGATCGAGCTCTGAATGCAACATGAATTATCTGTGTCCAAATTCTATCTCATAAAAGCATGGCTAAACATTTCCTAGAAGAAAACATTAAGCTTATTTTTAGTTTAACCTAAATTGAGGAGGGTTTAAGCAACAACCCATAACATAGTCATTTCAGTCATTTAGATAAAGATCTGAACTTTTAAATTATCAGTATACTGATAAAAATAGAATTAGTAAAATATTTCAGAATTTAAATGCAACAAGTAAGCACATTCTTATAAAACAAATAATGTTCTTATCTTCTTAAATATAAATAAATAAAATAATAGATATAAACAAAGATGATAGAAATAAACAAAGTATGCATTTTTTGCTCATTACAGAGCTTTATTTTTTGAAATATTAATTGATTCATTTACTGCAGATATTAAAGTACAAACTATTTTACAATAAAATAACACAATAGTTAGGTTCAATTTTTCTTTGCAATATTTGAGGTTTTTGACATGACGATTTTAACTATGGTTAAAACTGTCATGCATCTTCTTCATCTGTTCTTATACTCTTAATACACAAAAACAAGTAAAAAAAATACTCACATTCCTATGGATATCTGTAAACGAGTGGAAAACATAAAACCTGTGCATGTAAACAATAGCTGTGTTGATGCAAAGCTGGGATCTGTGAAAAAGTTAAGGAACACTCCAAAGCAAATTGAATAATAAATAATAATGCATAAAGCTATAGAGTCATTTTTAAACTTTACAATTCCTGAATGCATATGAAAGTCGTTGCTATCCAGACCATTGTTTCAGTTTTTCTATTTACAATGTTTTGGACAAAAGAAAAAAATAGGGATGCACCGAATATTCGGTTGGTATTCGGTATACTGCCTATTCGGCAGACAAACCGAATATTCGGTTCGGCCGAATACTTCAATATTCGGCAACCGAATAGTAAACTAATTTAAGTATTCACCCATCGGTAAACAAATACATTTTTTTTATATCATGAATGAAAGATAGAGTATAGTACCATAGTACTAAATGGATTCGAGTTGTTACTTACTAATATCACATGTGAATAAGCGTTAGAAACCCTTAGAAAGTCCTCCTCCTACCAAGGCACCCCCATCCTTGACAAATAGCCTTAACGTAGCATTCCACAATCACGCAAAAAACTAATATCACAATGAAATTAGTTTTAATGTCAGAGAAAACACTCAGATGCTCAATTTGAATTGTGTTGTTTTTCAGTTTTTCTTAAATCTTATGACACATATTAACCTGTGCTATGACTAACTGATTTAAATTTGAAACAGTCACCAGGAAAAGAAAACTCATAACATTAAGTGTTCATAAATATGTAAAGTCAAATAACTGCTCATTTTTTAAATAAAATAGGCAGGTAAAAATAGGACCAGCATTTCACTCATTTAAAAAAGTTATTTATATAAAGGAAATACACTTGGATATTAAATTTTGCAGCATTTTAATTTTTGAAGTTTTACACCCTATGAAATATTGTTTAAGAAAAAACTAATTAAATAAATCATTGCAATCAAAGTTTAATAAATTTTAACCAAGTATTCGGCCGAATATTCGGTTAGAATTTTAACCGAATATTCGGTATTCGGTGCATCCCTAGAAAAAAAGTAAAAGCATTATTCTGAGAAAAAATATAAATAATGTATTTTTGTCATAAAATAAGCAACACTAAAATATTTTTAAAAAGATGGAGGCAAAAGTTTCAATGGATTTTAAAAGTTTAAAAAAAATAATGTAAATTTAAAAATTTCGTGTTTTGCACAAAACTTTTTTTTCTTTTTGAATCCTATTTACATTAGTTTAAAAATTTAAAAATAGGCTAGAACAGGCTGAATAGCTTGGACGAATGGCCTTACTGGTAGGGATGCAACGGATATCCGGCAAACATACTGCATCCAGCTTATCCGGCCAATATGCCAGATAATTGGCAGTAGCCGGATATTACAAATATCTGGCAGTACATCCAGCCTAAAATTATATACTGAGAAATAACATTAAAAAAATATAATAAATGAATAAATTTAAAAAACTGAAATATAATAAAAAACGAGGAAAAATGTTTTATGAAAATATTTTGTTTTCAATACTTTTTGAATGAATTTTTATATACTTCCTCTAGGTCTTTTACAAAAAGGAGTGGCTATATAGAAAATGGGGGGGACAAAATTAGCTTTTTTTTTTTATAAAAAGATTGGAATAAATTATTACTGGAAGAAATTATGGTACAAAAACACAGTTTTTCAATCTTTGTAAGAATTCGGTTACCTTTTTTCCCACCCTCCATGGACCCTGCTTATGAGAACAGCGTACTGGCTGTCATACTGCTGGCTGGTGAGAAAATGACCACCCCCCTAATTTTGATAAAATAAGGAAATGTGCTACATTGATTTTCCAATAGTTGAATGGAGATGTCTTTTTTTCAAGAACAGATCTTTTAAGATATTTATCTAACTCCTGAAGGAGAAGAACCATGACATTGTTATTTGTATGACTTTAATTACAGTAAAACTGGTGCAGTATGGAACCTCTTATCCGGAAAACCAATTATCCAGAATCATTTTTCAATCGATTCAATTCCTATTTTATCCAAAAGAAAAGCAAAGAATGAGTTTTTTTAATGTTTCTTATGTTTTTGTTCTTTTATTTTGAGTTCTACAGCTAGAATTTATAAAGTAAGCAATCTGGTAAGGTATTTTATTTATTTTTTTAGCGTGTGACCAAGTTTTCAAGAAGATATATATATTTACTACTACCTCTCTCAATGATTATTATTTATCTTGATCATATTAAGAGTTTTTTTATTACTTTATATTAACATTTTAATATTGATTTAAAAATGAAATATTGAGTTTTTTTATATTACTTTATATTAGTATATTAACAATTAATGTTTAGTTCTAATCAAAAATAGAGAATAACATTTACGCTACCAATCAAATCAGTAGATGTCATGTTAATCCCCAACCAGTTATCCAGAATACACCCAGTCCTAAACATTCCGGATAACAGATTATACTGTACTCAATTCATGAAAACAATCCCGAAAGGATTTCTGATTTGAAACTAAATGAATGAGAAACTAATGAGAAAATGTAAAGAAAAAAAGTAATAGCTCAATGATCAAGATAACTAGTGAAACTAAAACAAAAAAGAAGAAAACTATTGCTGCCAGATAACGAAATTCGGTATCCGGCCAAACTGATATCCGTTGCATCACTACTTATGGGTCCAGTTTTGTACTTTCGTTCTTATTTTATAATCTTGATCTTCTGTGCTCCTTTTTCTATTTATTCATTGAATTATTGTTTTTCCGAGTACATTATTTTTAGTTCCTAACCTATATTTTCAATACATATTTACATAATTACAGGGTGCCGGGTCATTTCACAGTGCTGTGAGCATTTATGTCATGTATGGAACAGTTGTAACCCCCCCCCCCTACACACACACCTTGTTTTTTAAAAAAAAAGAAAGAAAAATCATTCACTTAACTCAATTTTTTGTTTAGTTATGATCCATCCAACTAGTTCTAGACATGATAATAACACTCACAATTTGAATTTTAAAACTATACATGTACATGCATATGAACATCTACAGATTTTTTATAAATAAATACATTGTGTATAGATTCATATAACTGCAATTTGTGAGAAATTAATTTTGCAAATAATCGCACATTGGTGAAGGATCTGATTTTCATAAAAATAATTTTTTAAGGTTTCATTTTTAAAATGAAAAAATTCTGAAGTTCCATTTTTAAAATGAAAATTATTGTGAAGGGTTCATTTTTAAGGTAAAATATTTAGTGAAGGGTCCATTTAAATTCTGAAACACTTTACATGAAAGCATGCCGTTAGGCATCTAATGATATTTAAAGAGGTTTTAAGGATCCAATTTATAAATTACAAATCCATTTCAAAACATTTTACTGGACCAATAAAATAACACTGAAAATACCATTATTATGTCATGTGCTCTATATCAATTTAAAGAATTTTTTAAAATAATGTTATGGTTTTTTAATTTATTTTTTTTTTTTTTTCAACTATTCGGGAATAATACTGTAAGCAGGGGCAGGCTGCCAAACCAGATACGTTGCCAAAGCTTGTGATAAGTAAGCAGGCTTGTCAGCGTTGCTAATCGAGAAGAGGTATTTTAACACCCCTTGTGCAGAGTTGTGTTGTTGTTTCACGATGTCAAGAGAAATTATGGGATTAGTTTAAGAAATTATCTGGAAACTGAATGATTTTGAAGGAATTATGGGATTGGTTGAAAGAATTTAACTGTAACAGATCTGTTTGAATGTGGCATGACTGGGCCACATGACAGACCATTTAACATTACTTGTTTGTTGTAAATGGCTGTTTGCAGTTTTTAAATTTTTTTAAGAAATGAAATGTATGGTTATTTTTATATTCAATGCAGAAAAGTTGTGTAGAGCTCAAGTGAATTGGTTTTCTTTTAAGATTTTATCCTCGACGAGTGAATATTGGTATCATGATGTTCATTGTTGCGATGAATACATCGTGGCATACTAGGATGACATTTTGCTTATTGGAGTAGTAGTTAATGGATTTATTTTGTGATAAAGGTTTGGTGTTAACGAAGAATAATGTATGTCTGTACCATTAACAAGGAATTGAGTGAAAAATTAGAGGTATGTGCTTTTGTTTATTTAAATATACTTATTGCTTGCTTTAGTATATATTGGTTTGACATTCAGAATTTTTATTGCTTTATGGTTGTGTATTTATATAAAGGTTTTATTATTTTTTGTTATCTTTTGTGCATTGGGAAGAATAGATGGAAATTTTTAGGGCATAAGAAACATGAAAGCTTTTATTCGATACATGGAATGGCTATCATACATTTTTTTTTTAAATGCAGAATGAACGTACGTTTTTGAATTGAATGTGAATCCATAGATGAGGAATTTTGAGTTGTTTGTAATGAGTTTTGATTTTATCCTGTTTTTAGTAGTGTAAGTTTTGTGTGTTGAGTTAATGTGGATTATATTATTTTATTTTTATTGCATTTGAAATATGTATATGTTTAATAAGGTGTTTAGATAAATTTTTTTATAATTTTGAGTATTTTGTTCCGTATGTATGTTTATGTTTGGCGAGAGAGAAAAAAAAAAGGTGCCAACTCTGCCAGTCCCTGCTTATGGTATGCTTTCCAACTATTCATTACTCAGTATTTGGCAAAAACACTCATCGCTATCAAAAATCTATTTTTTTTCATCCGTCATTATGGAGATCCCATTTAAGGAGAACTATACTGAATACCTAGAGTATTTGCCACTATTGGTCACTTTTCATTCATTGGTAACTTAGATTTATGCATCGTTGATAATTATTTCCCACTCACGTTGCATGAAATCGCCATAATAAAGTTTCCAAAATTAAAGCTCCCTAGTATTGTATTGGCAAACAAATATTGAAATATTCATAGTTTTTTTTGAGCAGGGCACCATAGATTGCTTAACTTAATGACGGGTGTAGGTCTAGCAATCAAGCAAGGATTTCTAAGCTAAGCACTTTAATGTAGCACCAGTGCCCTGAAAACAAACAAATAATAACAATAATTTATACCTGTACTTCTAAAAGCATAACTATAAAATGGATTTTATTTTGTTTGCGTTTTAACTGAAATAATTTATTTTTTATTGGACGGTAACATCTGAACTTTTAAACTGATGATAACCTTTTAAAAGTTTATATTAATGCTGGGGAATAGTAGCAAAACGTAGCATGAGATCAAAGCCAAGATTCACTTCAACATATATATATAAACAAAAATGATGAAAAAACTCCGCACAGGGCAGGAAAACAAACAATTTTCTTGTTTGTACTCCTGATGAAACGCTATTCACCTTGATTTCAATTTTCGAAATCGAAATTATGTCAAAAATCAAAATATGCATGCGTTTACACAGCAGTCGAACAGAGTTATTGGCAATGCAGATTCCACATGATAAAACTGCACACGATTGTGAAAAATTTGAATAGTTTTTTTAATATGTAATTTAAAAAAGGATCGCTACCGAGAAAGAGTTAGATATTTCAGAAAAAATTCTTCGTATTATCTGACTAACGGCGTACACTCGGATACTGCTAGGCCTAATAAAAAAATGAAAATCAAAAACCAATCTCGGAAAGTAACAATACTCGGGATTGAAAACACACGCAAAATAAATCGGTAAAATTAAGGTAAGTACATTCTCTTTCGATTAGTTTGTGCGTAAGGGTGCGTAATAGTGTCGCGAGGCATAGCCCTAATCAATAAATACCAGCAAAACCATTACAACTCTCAAACAAAGTAAGAAATATCAAAATGGATACACTTGTAATCTTTGTCCCATATCCTGAATGAAATTAGCTGCTTGCTGTCTATAGGATAATTCTTTGTTGGCGTCAATGCCACTTCTTCTACTTGGCGTGGAAGCCAATTGTTCTTTGGTAAAATACCAAACATTGGCATTCTCCATTGAATGACTAAGGAAAACTAAACTTAATAATTTAGTGAAAAGCACATCACTAGATAAATAATAAATCATATAACATAAAACATAGTGAAAATTCTTTAATATCACAACATTTCCACGTGAAGATAAACCAACCAGTACATACACAGTGCAACTGACGTCACAAAACACAATAAACTACGTTAAATACTGTTGCCAAATATCAACAGTACAAAAGGAGCTCTCAAACAATCTTTACTACCAAGATAAACAATCACGTGTTAGAAAATAAGAAATATCACTGGAATGCACTGCATAAAATGCAAAGCTCAAACTAATTTGGAAAACGGTAGCAATACAAGCAAACATGCGCGTTAGAACCCCTTAAAAAGTCCTTCGCCCTACGCGCTACTCCCTAGACAGATAGCCCCCGAGTAGCTTTGCCTTAATATACAATACAATACAATTTGGATACTACCGTCAACCGTGATAACGTGATTGTTCAAGGCAATTTTAACCAAGGGTGGATTAAAGGGGCGGGCGGAGGGAGCGACCCCCCCCCTCCGAGAAAAAAGAAATTAATGTTAAAGATCCTATTTTACTTCCATAAAATGGACGTATATGTCAATCTTCTAACTAACCGCCCACCCCCAACCAACAAATTTGCATTCATCCGCCACTGATTTTAAAGCACTAAAAGCCCGTAAGGGGGGGGGGGGCTTCACTTGTGGAGACCGCGGATTTGCAGCCCCTGTTTCCTTAAATCCGGCCGCGCTATGGACGGCTCTCCCCCCCCTCGGAAAAATCCAAGCCCCCCCCCCCTAGAGCAAAAAAGTGTGGAGGAGCGTGCTGTCAGCTCCTTACTATAGATAAAAATTAAGAATACGTCGAGTGTAACATTCGTTGAATACAAATACCATCTAGTAAAAACTTAACAACATTTTATTCAAACTTTAAGTCGAGCATGTAAGCTCTGCACGATACGGTCAATTTACACCTATGGAGTTCTGGTAACATAAACAGCAACGTGATAATAATAATAATAATAATAGTACTGCTACCCACCATGCGTGAGCACACTTCTTTTTATACTGCCGGACCGCACATCAGCGTTGCCAGATTCCCTGGCTCTGCTGTCATGGGAGTAGCCGCTAGCGCTCCTCACAGGATGCTCGAAGAGATGCGCGGAAGCTTGTTCGATGTGGTGGCCGCTGAAGGATCAGATTGGTGGTCGGGAACACACCGATCGCAGGCGCGGCGGCGCTACACTACAAATAAAGAAAGATGAAACTTAAATTTAAAATCTCTAATTTTTAAAGGCCAGCAAATCGTATAACATAAATCTAACTCCATTTTTGCAAATAAATTACATTAAAGTAGACCTTTAAACTAGTGAAATGAATTTGTTAAAAAATAATTCAGCCACAACAAAATGTTATATGGATTATGTGTTTCAAGCTAAATATGGATTTAAAAATTATCTGAACCCTGATTCCCTAATATTCTCACCAAGCTTGATCTCATGCTAAATGTTTTAGCAAAAGATTCTTTGCAGACTTTTTATTTTATTTATCCATTTATTAATATTATTTTGCCATTTATATTTTGAAAATAGGATCATACGGGTCAGTACGTATTCACACGGGAACTTTCGGTTACATTTTTTTTTCCTTTACCTGTATGTAAACTGCAAATGAAATTATATTAAAATAGATAAAATGACAGTCATTCCAACTATGTAAAGTTGCTCTCTCTCTCAGAAATGGGAATTCATTTCATGTAAATTTTTTGTAATATAAAAAAATAAAGTTTTTGTTTTATCTTATTCAGAGTTCCTGGTTTTGTATAGTCAGAAAATTAAAGGAATTCCAAACATAACGTTGAAATGTTCTAAACTGCTTACGAACTGTTGATATGTTTAATTCTTATTTATTTGCTATTTAATGAAATCACACAGAGATGGTGTCAAGATGATAAATAAAACTGTGCCGTCTAGCATAGCAGCTGTAAAGCTTGTCTCATAATTTCTTGGTAAGAATTAGAAATATGCTGTCTCACATAGCAACAGCAAATATTGTTTTATCTCGCCTCGCAACCATCTCACAAATCAGACTTTTATCACACATAAAACTCATTTGATAATGTACATCACTAGATTTTATTGCAATGCATTTTAACAAAATCAAAATAATATGAAAAATACAACAAAATAAAATCTTTCAAAAGCCGAAACTTCAAAGTAATTCTGCAAAGCAAAATTAGAGACTAAATAATTCCAGAACAACTAGAGAGGGAGAAAAAACTATTTCCCCCTTTCCCTTTCTAGAAAAATAAAATGCTTGAGTTTGCGAGCCAAAGGGCGATAAGTAGCCAATCCGCTTACTTTTCTTCTCCTACTACGCTCTTATCTTAGCTTCAACTTTCCCGGGAAAATACAATAGGACGCTCCCTCCACTTATATTCCTTTTCTATGATCAGAGCAAGTCTCGCTGCGTATAGTGGTTAGCGCACTCTACTGTGAAGACCATGATCAAGGGTTCGAATCTGAAGCGGGGCAAGTACTTAAAGATTGATTTTTAAAAAAAATGGTACGAATCTTTTTCCAAAATTCGTTATTAAGATGTAACGATAAATTTAAATTAATCATTACATACAATTAGCTAAAAATTATTAAATGGTTTTTGTTGATGTCCAGGATTCGACCGTAAAAGGTCTATAAATAGGCAAACACGTCCATTATTACGTCCATAGACATGTCTATAGTGCCACATTGACGTAAAATGGACGAGAATTGGGCGAATCCTGGATGTTTAATGGACATGGCAGCTTGTCTATCTATGAACGAATTTTAAACAAATAACGTTAACGACGAACATTTAATATAATGAATAAATTAAATTTATGTTTTTTCTTAAGTAGACTTTTATCGATTACTATATTACTGAATAAAAAGAGCTTTTGCCCTCTATCGTAAATTTAAATTTGTTAGAATGCTGTCATCGTGCCGATAATTCTTCCGAATGACAATGCTTAAAAATGCATTTATTTTTTTCTTATTTAAGCTAGTAATTTTCTCTCAATGATTTTTTAAAGACAAACCGATATTACTCAAACGGAAAAAAGGCCTGTTTTACTTTATGAAAGTAAATTTTAAAAGCAAAAGCTGCGTAAAATACAAGATGGATCAATTGAATTGCATGCTATTTACAAAAAAAGTGCATGATTTTGTACTGCCATCTGGTGGCGTTAAGCTGCATAATCCAGTTCTGTGCGCGGACATTTTCTCCATAGATATAGGATATGATCCTATATCTATGATTTTCTCCCGTAGAGTTGGCTAGGATGATTTGTGTTGACTCAAATTACTAATAATAAACAGCATCTCTGTTAAAAGGAAATACGGAGGATATAGTTACACACAGATTTTTCATTTGTAAGTTTAATAAGGATGTAATGGATATCTGGTATATCCGGCTGATTTTTCAATATCTGAAATACCGTTGGATATCCGAATCAGAAGTATCAGATATCCGGCTATATACTACTACTAAAGTTCTATCTATCTATAATATGTATGGGACAGGATAGAAAATTATATTTGAACATTCTTATAATAAAGCGATACATAAAACAGAGGGATATATTTTTTAACTGAAAAAAACAGCAAACTTAACTCTAGAAATGGATCATTCAAAACAAACACACAATTTCAACATTTGTTCAGTAGTTTTTGAGCACATTTCTAACTAGTAGGCTAATATTTAGAGTTGATTTCATGCTGTAAATTGCCGCTTAGCGAACATTTTACGAACTAAAAAGAAAAAAAAAAACTTACAAAGTACAAATACAGATACTGCTGCTTTCAAATGCACAGCAGAATTGTATGAGCACTCATTATCATTAGGCATTTAAAAAATCGAACAAACAAAATTAATAATAAATAAAATTCGATGCATAACCAAGTACATTAAGTTAGAACTATATAACATATCTCTCAATAAAACCTTTGGAAATCTGTGCAGTTTATAAATAAAATATATAAACCATTTAATACATAATTAGGAAATGAAGATCTTCTAATTGCTATAGCATTCGAGGGATTATGTTTATTTATTGCTTTAACGAATGATTAAAATAATCTAATACCGCATTTGTGAAATAGATAAATATTCATACAATCTTTATGAGTGTGTGCATTTATGTTTTAAAGATGAAACTGAAAAAAAAGTTAATAAATTAAAAGCGAAAATCATTATAAGAATGCTGATACTCTAAAATATATTAAGTAAACTAGCGTCAGAATCAATTAATGAAGGCACGGATTTACCATGCACATTTATTTGTAAAATTTGCAAATTTCACATAAAAATACCCATTTATTAGGTCAGGAAATTAAAAAATGGCAATCTGGAAAATAACCTGTTAAAACAAAGCTACTCTCACTGCTTAACAAAATGGGGAGGCTCTCAATTCCTTTCATTAAGCAACAATTATGCACTAAGAAGAAGAGTAAATACATAAATGTTAAAATATAACTATATCCCAGACAGCACATAAGCTTAAATCAAGCTTGACATTTGGCTTGGCAATGCAAGCTTGGCTTAAGCTTGCTTTTGGTTTTCAACGTGCGCAGTGATGGCGCCATCTGTGAAAGAGAATGGACATTAATTGTCCACCGTCCTCAAATTTGCTGAAAGTTCGTAAAAGATGTGTTTTATTTTATTACCAGTGCCATATTACCGGCAGGGCAAACGGGGCAACTCAGTGGCGGCCCGTGGTCAAAACTGTTAGTGCAGCCGGAAGCATATGAGCCCCCCCCCTTTCCTACGGACAGGATTGGAAAATCTTTGTTATTGAATTCGAAAGCTGGCTGATTAAGCCCTCACCGAGGAAAAAAAAAAAAGAAATTACATAAAAAATGTAAGAGATCCTATTTTACTTCCATAAAATGGACATAAATTTCAACCAGCCGCTCTTATCCTCAAAATTGCATTAATCCGTGTCTGATTCGAAGTTTCCTTAGAATTTTCTTTTGTAACGATAACTTGAGAAGAAAAGAAAAAAGTCAAATCAATCCCCCTTTCTTTTAAACATGCGAATCGGTCAGTGATGTCCCCATAAAAAGGCGTTGTTTTAATTCAGATATCAATCATTTTAAAAGATCTTTAAAATTTCCCATGTTTAAAGAATTTTCTCGCTTGCCATCTCCTCTCAATGCCAGTTCTTGCTTACTTAAAAACAATACTGCTTTGATGGGTCATTGTCCATTCATAAGCGTCTATTCAGGCTTACCTTCTTGATAAATTCAGCAATATAAAGTGGAGTGTTTTCCAAACATATATTCTCCTTATCCCCTCCTCTCACTTCTTAGTCGAGTTCTCAAGTTCAGCCGCCGTTAAAAAATCTTACTTCGGCTGTATCAGCTGCAAACTCCCTATGCCGGAGAGGCTGCTTACGTAGTCGTTGTCATGGCATCGGTGCTGCCAATTTTATTTTCAGCGCTCTGGGCTGAAGCAAAGATTTTCCCAATTGAATTGCGGGAAGATTAAAGTGCTTTTTTTCTGAATGAGCGATCCGGCCACAATACTTTTTTTTTTTTTTTTTTTTTTTCGGAGATTTCTTTTAATTTACCGTAGGAATTCCACAATTCTAATCTGAATTTAGGAAAATGAGTAGAATAAATTATTTTAAAGTATGTGCTGATAATTTCAAGTGCAGCTCGGCTGTACTTGCTGTATCCCACGAGCCACCACTGGGGCAACTGCCCAGGGCCTACAGATTTTAGGGCCCAAAAATCTTACATCTTACACTTTTGTAATTTTAAAATAAAATTACAAAGGATAAAAAAAAATTCAGAAGTTAAATAATTTTTTTAATTATAAAGTATGAACAATGAAAATAATTCAAATTTACATCTGTATAAATTAATTTAAACTTATTTTTAATGCTTCGAAATGCTCTATATCGATATGGCATACCAATATGTAGGAAAATAACCACATTTGTAAAAAGAATTTTTAGCGTTAAAAAATAGCAAAATTTTTCAATTATTTATTATTTTAAGAAATATTTACAAAAATGACTAAAGTGTTTGTATTCCATACATGTTAGCAACTGTGACATAGCATTTCGAAGTAACGTTTAACTATCTGTTTCTTTGATTTCAGATTACTTAACACAAAATTTGTGTTAAGTAAGTAATCCCATTCTATATTTCCAAATATGGAAATTCTTCAAAAGAAAATACAATTATACTACGAAATTGATTTCAAAATCAGTCGTTTGTCTCGATTTTGGCCAGCAGTATTGCTCATGAGTGTTGCGGTACTGAAAGTTTTAAAACGCGTGCTGCTCTTAAGTTTATGTTATGTTTATTTCCCTATTAGTAGAGTCTCTAAATCACACATAACATTATTTTAATTTTGATGCATCCCATGGGAAAATAAAAGAAACAAATAACACATCGCCCACTTATCAATCTGTCGAGAAAACAGCGTGATAAGTCACTTCAAACTTTAGTCATAGTTTCATAAGGCTTGGTGGCTGAATGGATAGCGTGTTCGACTGTTAATTCAAGTCCGGGTTCTATTCCAGCCACGAACACTCGATGGAAACAGATTAAATTAAATGGAGGATATCGATATGACGTCATTTTTCCACCAACACGTGACCTTTCGGCTGTGTTGATGAGTGGCCCTGTAATCTGATTGGCTGAAGTGTATATTTTCCATCCACACGTGGCTGAAATAGCCTCGTCTCAGTATAAGTTTTAATAATTTAGCACTTTTTAATGGGAATCTTTGGAGAGATATCTTTTTGCAGTCATGTACAGGTTCCAAAGAGTTATTGAAACATTCGTAGGCAGCACAATACAGAGGTATAATTATTATTTTTTTGATTTTGCGCTTATTACCAGGAGTCCAGCACATAAGCCTATGGAGAAATGGTTGTTTGTTTTCCACCGTCACGTGACTTTTATAGCCTCGAACCCAAGGAGGCGATATCCTCCATTGAAATTTCAGCGTAGAGGGGGGAAATGCGTGGCAAAGTAAAATATGTGGGGCGAGTTCGCCGACCGGCACCCCGTGTATTTAGGAAATTTTTTTAAGCTTGAAATGTCAAGCTTAATGCAAGCTGGGCAAGTGTAAACTAGAACACTTGATTCAAGCTTGCACGCTTGGAATTTTCAAGCTTATTGACTTGATAAATCAAGCTTGCTGCAAGTTTGCTGTGCTGTCTGGGATAAATGTTAACACTTTGAAAATATGAAACTGTATATATGATGCTGAAGCAATCGTTCTAGGTTTAATCAAGAAAATCTTTAACTGGGTAATATTTTAACACAATACTCTCTAGATAAGGATCAGTAGAACAGAAGGTTCAAAAATATACACACATGAAACATGGCAATCTATAAGAAAACATAAAATTCTATAGTTAGAATAAAATCCTATAGAATTGCAGCTGATCCTATAGACTTAATATATTTATGTTGTGATTGTGAAAACAAAATATTTAATTGAATGGAAATTTTGAACAAACACTCGCATGCAACCGCTGAACGTAAACAATCTTAAATATGTATTCAACAATATATAAGAACACGGTGTGGTGTGATTTCACGTTTTTAACACCACTATATATTAAAATACTGATGTACAGGATTATTAAAAACGTATGAAATCTGAAAGTTAAAACAGCTTGAACAATAGGAAATTCTTTTGTAAATGCATTTACAAACATTAACACATACAGTGAAACCTCCTGTAAGTAAGGAACATTACCAAGGTGTTGTTTATCAAATCAACAGTACATAAAACTTATGCAAACAGAGTGTGATAAAATTACATTTCACGTACGTTCTAGAAGCTGTTTTTCAAAAGATCGGAACTTAACTAATTTAACATCTTTTAAATGAAGTAGATAGCTGTTAGAAAGTGCTAAATACAACAATCATGAAACTAGTATTTTCGATAATCTAACATCAGAGTTTTTTACCTTTTCAACACAATCGGATATTAAATACGTAACTAACAAGACGTGACTAACAAGATAATAGGAAGCATACATATTTCTTTTAATTTTAACTCAGTTGAGTCAACTAGTTTTTAACAAGGAAGTTTGTTCACACGAAACATTAATTACGTTTAGAACATTATTTACGTTACATTAGCTACGAAACTTTTTAACTTGTAAAAGAATGACAAAATACATCTTTTACATACTTCCCGGAATGAAATCACTTTCATTAAAATGCTTTCCACAAACAACCATCCGATTGGATACAGGTTTACCAATTCTCAGCACATGTATCCACTGTTTTCTACGTTTCCTCGTGGTTGCTTCAGATGCTTTGTCATCAGATTTTCTAACAGCTGGAAATTTATGAAAACTGGGTGGAGGAACATCATTTCCTTTTGAATTGCATTGACGAACACAACAATTCACCTTATTCACCATCGTGATAAATTTCACAAAATAAAATCTCAAAAAAAAAAAAAAACCTCAGAAAACTTCCTACCTTAGTAGCAATGACTGCTTGTTTTCTGCTCGGTCGTTCATCGACTCATCTAATTCAGTCATCGATAAGTGCACTTTTGTTTTTCTGCAATAGATGAATTTTTATTCATGGATAGAAGTGATATAGACGAGCAGTTTCGCCGATGGGAAACCGACAAACAATATCTTATCCGAAACTGCAGCTCTACAGTTATCGGGACTTGCAGGTGTCCCAGTGGTTTAATGTGCTTTTTCTAATCTAAGGGAAATTTTGAACAATTCTTGAATGAATGACATAATTTACTTCAAATTTCTTATATTAGGGTTGAGACGGGGCAGGGGGGGTGATATCCCCCCCTTGCCCCCCCCCCCACAAAATTTAAATGAAATATTTACAAAAAATGTAAGTGTTTATTATATAAAATCGTTTGTAATATTTAAATAATTTAAAAAAAATGTGTTTAAAAAAAAGAAAAGAAAATCTCTTTGAGCGTCAGCTGCATTATAAGAATAACGGAAACTTCATTAAAATGAGCAACTCTTTTGAAACCTCCTTAATGTAAACAGCAAGAAGAGAAATCAGTTAATTTTTAAAAGTTATCCTAGAAATATGAAAGTTAAAATCACACTAAAATTCCTATACAATTTGAAATATTGATTTTTAATTATTAATTTTGAATGTTGTTGCTACTTACATACATTGGTAAAAAGTTAAGTGAATTTGTTACAAAAGTCCCAATCTGGGACTAAAATAACTGGTACTTCAATCTTTGGCTGACACATGATAAGTCTGGATTGTCTTGTGGTAGCGTGCTAGGCTTAGATTCTGCACGCTCAGGATTCGGGTTCGGTGGAGGAAGAATTTTTTGCATCCAAAAAACGAAAACATAATAAAATGAAAGGACATTTTTTGAAAATTTTGCTGCCAGTCGTTTATTTTTTATTAACAAATATATTTTAAACAGTTTATCGGTTTCTCATCGGTTCCTTTTAGTTATTACATCGGAGTCATCGGGAAACGATGATCGGCTTTATGGTCTCCCGAGCGGACATTTTGTACCAGTTGCCGATGAAATTTCCTTTTTTTTGTATGAAAAGCCGTGATCGGCCATTGCTTCTTCTCCTCGGATTAAACTCACCCGCCTCTCATCGACCGATGGGTTATTGCTACTAGGGTACATTGAACGATCCTCACTACACGTTTGCAATGGGAAAGAATAGGCCCGTTTACATGTGAAAATGGAAAATCCCGGGTTAAAGGGGAGTACAGGGGAAAACTCGCAATGCATCATGGGAAAGCGGGGTTGACTGTGCATTAACCCTCCTTTCGACCAGGAATCTTTCTACCCCACATTTTTTTTCCCTAAGTAGGGGAAGCGGTGTAGAAAGCAGTGTAAGTACTGGGATTTACTCCGCATTTTTGCACATGTAAACGGGCTTAATGAAAATTGACTTGAACCGGGTTTCCTTTAAGGTAAAGGCAAGTTTCCTTTAAGGTAAAGGAAACTTGCTTGATCTCGCGTGGCCCCGCTTGAACCCCTGTGAAAAAGCAGTTAGCAGTTAGACCGCTAGATGACGTATTCAGGTTCTGGGATCGCCAATATTAAGGCACGTAAACATCGCAGAGCTTTGAGTGGCAAAACGTCGGGCCTTTAACCAATCAGATGGAAGACTTCTGCCACTCAAACGCGCGCACAGGTCTTGCGCATGTTGTTTGTTGACACTTCTGCCCATTCCTATTTACTTCACTTCAATGCGAAAATTAGCAAAAAAAAAAAAAAAAAAAAAAAATCTTGTCCATGGTTCAGAAATCAACAACGGAGTAAAAAGTATACATAAACAATGAACTGGAGAAGTTATTATCCAAGCTGATGCATTTTAAATTTAATATGATTTTAATTATTTGTGTTGTCATATTCAATGGTAAATTTACAGGTATTTGTATTCGACAAATGTTATTCTGTTAACGTAGAAATAATCCCCGTTTATGTTGCTATTTTAATGTGTGCAGAGGTAAACAGGGGTCTGTTGAGGAGAAATTTGGGTCAGTTAACGGACTCTTCACAAAATCTTTTATCCTAAAAATGGATCTTTCACAAAATCTTTTATCCTAAAACGGACCTTTCACAAAATATTTTCTCTTAAAAATGGACCCTTCACAATATTTTTCATTTGAAAAACTGGCTGGCTTTTACCAAAATTCTTCCTCTGGTAAACAGCTTCCCTTATACAAATTTGAGTTTATATCTTTAATTATATATTTGCAAATTGAACGAATATTCCTAACATAAACTAATGCGTAAACAAAGCTTTCCCAGTTACATATATAGGTTTTTTTCATAGGACTTTCTTTAAAATGTCTTAAATAGGGACTTTAATTTAATACTAAATTTGTATGTGAAATTGCATATTTTTTAATGATTCACGAAAAAAAGACCCTATTTCCTCAAACGTAGGACCCTGGATAGAAAAACCTGATTGATCTCTACTTTCAGATTCCCAAAATGATGAGTAAATTTTTCACAATTTCATAAAACCGGACCCTGTCTGAAAAGTCGGGACAGATCCTTGGTAAAACAAAACACTTGCATAAATTCTGATTATTTATTTATTTGTTACGACTTTTAAAAAATTATTATTATTTTATTTAGATTAGAAATGAATTCCCTCCAAACCAATTATCAGGCTCTTATAACTGAAGAAAATGAAGTACCACACGAAAGTGTTATTTTTCATGCTGCATCTGAAGGTGGAAAACGTGAGTGTTTATGTCTAATTTTGGCATCTTTAGAATATTAATGTATCATATACTGCTTATAGATAATTTATTACATCAATGATTTGGGTGTCCCACAGCAGAACGCCTTAAAATTATTGACAGACCCAGGTTATTGCACGTTTACTTAGGGCATGTGCCTTGGGCACACATACACAAATAAGCCAAAAAAATCGAATTTAAAGCTATGTACAGGGGCACAAAAATTGAACCAGCTGTGTATCTACAGGGACATAAAATTCGAAAAGTGCCCTGTGCGTAAAAATGTTATAGTCAAAGTCAGGCCCTGATTGCACGGGCATCTGGGGCACATGCCCTTCGCACAGATGCAAGAAATTGGGCAAAATATTGTGTTTAGACCATACAGGGGCCCAAAATTTTGAGTCAGCTTATACAGGGGCACAGAATTTTAAAAGTGCCTTAGGCAAAAAAAATGTTATAGTCAGGTCCTGATTACTGCACAAGCCAACTAGGCCACGGCCTGAGGGCCCCAAAATTATTAAAATAGTTTGTTCTATTTCTAAAGGAAATGAGTTATGCTAAATTTTTAACAGTAATGAAAACAGATTAAGGGGCATTCCATGTCAAATCAACGAAAATAAAATAAAATAAAATTAAAAAAAGTAAAATAAAATGGGGTTTTGACCAGTGGCTCACATAGAATTTTAGTTTGGGGGGGGGGGGGAGGGCTGGGCTACAAATATTGCTGAACTTGGTTATAGTGACCTCTATTATAGTTAAACTTTCTTATAACGTCAAAATATTCTCTACCAGTCGACTTGCCCATAGAACTCAAGCCCATGGTCAATGCAGCTTATTATAGTCACATAATTACACGCCCGGACTGGGAGGGTAGGGGCCCGCCGGTCTCAAGTGAAGGGGGCCCCCCCCCAAATTGTGCAACTGATAAATAATAGGATGTGTTAAATTTCGGGGTATGGGAGAGGTATGATGTTATTATTAATTAATGCATTAATAAAATATTGATCTATTCATTGATATGCGTCATTCATATTAATAAATCCTTTGTTCATTCGGGAACCCTCACTCAAAAAATTTTGAGAACTACATTTAAAAGGAAGTGTTTTGAAGCCTTCTGGTGTACAATATCAGCTGCAAAAAATTTTTTATGTGTCAAACTTCATTCAAGTGCTATGAGTATAGCACTTTAAAAAAAAAAAAAATTCTTTCTTTTTTCTGTTTGGGGGCCCGTGCTCAGCAGGGAGGGCCCACCCGTCTGCAGACAGTCGGACACACTGGCCAGTCCGGGCCTGCATAATTATCTGATCTTTTCAGTGATGTTGTAACTGAGTTCTGTGTTTCATACTCTAACTGAAAGTTTTTTTATTTAAAAAACTTTTTTTTTTTGGTAAAAAGTGTGTTTTAGAAATATTTTGAAGACAATTTAAAAAAAGAAAAATGTAACTCATTAACGACAGTTTTCAATTTTCAATGCTTTTAACTTAGGGGAGGCTTGAGCCCCCTAGGAGAGTAGGAATAATAATAATAATAATAATAATAATAATAAAACATTTAAGAGACATATAATGGATGTTTTTGCATAGTCGTGTAAAATGACTTTCTGAATGTGAGCATTAAATAGTAGTAATTAAACAATTTTTGTAGTAGTTAAGAAATCTGCATAAAAACGGATAGCTATAGAAATATGAATAAAATTATTTAAAACAAACTTTTTACAAATTCTTAAGTCAAAATGCTAAAGTACATTTAATAAATTGTGACATGTGTAATAAATTTGTCCCAAAGCATAGCTTAAAACCTTTGTAAGCTGACCACTTGCAGAATTTTTTTTCGTCTTTCTTCTAACAACTTTTATAATTTTTTTTCTATTTATTGCTTCCCATTCACACTGGAGTACATAGTACAGTATGTACAGGAGACTTTATGTTTCCATCTTTAGGGAGGCTTGAGCCCCCACAGCCCCCTTCGTTTATGCCCCTATGGTTTTGACATCCATGTTCCTTCTGTGACGAATGTTCCTTCTGTGATAGTAAGAAATCCTATGAATTTTTTTTGCCCCTGGTGCTGATGGTTTTGGTTTTATGGCTCATCAAACTTTTGAAGATTTTAAATTTTGGATCATTTTTGAACAAGATTTTAAGGCAACACTTCTAAACAAAAAACCTTCTCATTTGTTCACTAATTATTTTATCATTTTGAAATTTTGTACCCTTGTTGATTAAAGTATAAGGATTTTAGAAATGTCTAAACTTGATAAATCTTTTCTTGTACTTTTTAAAAACATTACAAATTGAATTTTTAAGAAATTTTTAGTGAGTTCACTTAAAAGTGAAAACTCACTAAAAGGCTAATCTATAATCAAAAAACATTTTGTTCAGAAAAAAGATTATATATATGCATTATCTTTGGCTGAAATAAAATGAATGGTTCTTTCATTCCTTCAGATTAAAAAATTAGCATTTTTATAATTTTTGTTATGAAATTCTATGCACATTACAAGTCAAATTAACAACAACAACAAAAATCCGTAGTTGGCAACAGTGTTCACTAATTATTTTATTATCTTGAAATTTTTTACCCTTGTTGATTAAAGTTTAAGGATTTTAGAAATAAACGTCTAAACTTGATAAATCTTTTTTTTTTTTTAAATGTTACATATTGATTTTTGAGAAAATTTTAGTAAGTTCACTTGAAGTGCAAACTCATTAAAAGGGAAAGCTGTATTCAAAAAACATTTTGTTCAGAAAGAAGTTTATATAAAATATAAAAAATTTAAGAAATATATAAAAATTTTACTACACTTACAGTAGTTGACCTAATTGAAAAAGAACAAAATGGCTTAGTGACTTTAACATTGAGTGAACCCTTTATAAGTTGGCCGCCTGTCTGATTTGTATGTTCACCAGGTAATTGGGTAGAATTTGACCCAAAGCATAGCTTAAAACCTTTTGTAAGCTGAACACTTGCAGAATTTTGTCTGTCTTTTTTTCTAACAACTTTTAATTTTTTTCTCTATTTATTGCTTCCCATTCACACTGGAGTACATAGTTACAGTATGTACTGCCATACTGTTTGTCAATCAATAACCCAAGGTCAAAAAAACCAATTGGTTTTTTTTAAAAAGAATAATTTAAAATTCTGAATACTACAGATAGAGTATTTTCTGATATCGTTTAAAATTATCCTTATAAGTATCAACAATAAGTTTTATATCAATCTAATAGATACCTTACTGTTTTATCATTATTAAAAATTATTAATGAAACTTAAATTATAGGCTGCATTTTTAATTTGTTTCTAAAATAGAGGTTTTGTGATTTAACAACTTATTTTTAAACCTTAAAAATACCATTTTGAACAACTTATCACCATTATTACTGATGAATCTAAGTGCAAGATTCCACGTAAAATGTAGTAAACAATTACTATTGTATTATATTATATACTAAATATAAAAAATAGTATCTCTACATAAAATATTAAAATTGAATGATTTCTATGTCCACATAAGTATAGCAACAATTGTTTATTTTCTTTTTTAATTACTTTCAGAAGGAATACTAATTGTTATTTGAATATTTTATAATTAATTTTATTTATAAGTATGTAACAGTAATTAGAAAAGGTTTTTAAAAAAAAACCTGGTTTAAACCAAAAAAACCCGGTTTTTTGGTTTTTTTCAAATAAACCGGGTTTTTTTCCAACCCTGCATGAGAGTACGTTATAACCGGTGTCTACTGTATATTCACAAAAATAGGACCCAGGCTAGAAAAACCCAATGTAATGCTAATTTCAGATTCACAAAATTATGAGTCGATTTTCCACAATTTCACAAAAACAGGACCCGGTCTGAAAAGTCTGGACAGATCCCTGATATAATTAATAATATTTATTCATTTTTTTCTCAATTTTCTTTCATATTACATGTATCAGTATGGATCATCCATTGTCTGACTAAAACAAGAGAAAACATCTTCAAGTGAATATTTTACAGAGCTTTATTATCGCATGGGCAAATTGGGACTTTGCCCAGGGCCCCCGGTTCGAAAGAGCCCCTGATATCAAATGTTGTTCTGAAATATTCTTTTTTATACCAAAATTTATGAAAAATAAAGCAAATTTCATAAATGGGAGTCCCCCAAATTCATTAATGCCCGGGGCCCCAGTTGGTCATAATCAGGCTCTGATATTTTAGACTATTTTTAATGCAGTAGATAAAGGGTTCAAATTAGCAAATCATAATTATTTATCAAGACATTGAAATCTTTTAGCGTTATACAGAAAAGACATTAAAAAAAATATATATATTGGCTAAATATATCATTTTAATCAATAGTTGTGAAAATTCCTCTGCTCGAGCACTCCCTCTTCCTATGTAGATATCCCTTATGTAGGTTTGCCATAACACAATATACACACACATTACCTAATAAAATTTTTAATCAGCTTTTTAAAATAACTAATATCTTTTTACAAAAAATATTTGAAAATTTAATTTCAAAAGTAATTTCTTGAATTATTTCTAAAAAGAATTTTATTTTTTTGCAAGACGAAAAATAAGATTACATTGATGATAGTTTGTCCTACTAAGAATAATATAATGTTAGCTCAAGACACAATTTGTTTTTAAAGTTTAGAAGAGATATGAATTGAATCTTTAGAATACCAAATCTTCTCAATAGTTTGCGTTATCGAATTCTACAGTTGCTTGTCTTTTTACATAAGCAGATGACTGGATGATGCTAATTTTGGCAATAGTATCAAATATTGCAAATGCTGTAGTAGCAAAATGTCATCAGAGATGCCACTCTTCTGACAAAAGGCAGATTTCCTCTTTTTTATTTATTTTTATTTTTTATCATTCTGTATATTCAGCAGAATTCTTCTAAAAATTCCATCGTATTTCCACTTTTTCTTTTTCTGGCAGTAATTAAGTTTTAATTTCCAGCATCTCAATTTGAATCTTTTCCCATCCATCATGAAAATTACATGAAAACATTTTTCTTTTAGCATTCCTTTATTTGAATTTTTAATGCTGTAAGAATAAAAATTAACTCCTATTTCACATGTAAGTTATTTTTTCAAAAGAAACCACTAAAGGTAACAATAAAAAAGGGCAGGTTCAGATATGAAAGAAAATGGTGTAAAATAGTTAAAGTTGAAACAAAGAATATTTTGTCAATGAAAAAATAAAATGTATATACAGATATTTATGAAAGCAAACAAAAAATGAACGTAACATATTTTTTACTTTTTCCCCAATACTTGTTTTGAATTTGCTTTTTCAGCTATGTAATAATATATCTAGATTTGTAACTTCCACTTTTTCTTAATTTTTTCATTTGCATGGAATTTCCTTTTTTTCTTTTCTTTGTCCTTTTTTTAAAATTCATGCACAATTTCCTCTTTTTCTATTTTATGAGTGGCATCACTGTGTCATGAATGGCTCCATTTTCAGGCCAATTTCCAGAAATCACAAAATTTCCATATTTGCTAAACTTAATTTTGCAAAAATGTTTCCTGCTACATCCATAATATATATGCATAGTAAATATCTGTGATAATTATAAGTAATATATGTAATAACAAGGGTCGATACAGACGAAAATTGGGTCCGTTTTGCAGCCCCTTCACAAAATTACAATCAGTTAAAATGGCCCCTTCACAAAAATACAATTGATTAATATGTCCCTTCATAGGCATTTTAATCTGTTTTATCAATTATTTTACCAAAAAAGGTTATTCTTATTAAAATTGGTCTGAAAATTCACAAAATTAAGTAAGTACTGAAAATCATAAAAATAAACATTTTTCACAAAAAAAAAAAAAAAAAAGGACCCTGGAAAAAATTCCTGGCTCAACCCCTGAATAAGAAGAATTGTTGAAATGAATAATCGATTTGAAAAAAAAAAAAAAAAACTTGCAAATTTACAAAACAATGAATTACAGACATCGAAAATAACAATAACTTTATGTATACTATAGCTGTCTGTAAAATATGGCTGTATTTGTTTAATAATTGCCTATTACGTACTTATTTATGTAACTATCCATATTTGAGGATACACAGTTGGAATCCACCTGAGAATGTACAGGTAAGGGGCCATTCATTAACGACGTAAGGATCCTGAGGGGGGGGCATTTCTCAGAATCTTTACATGCACTTATCTCCGGAGGGTGTGTGTGTGTAAAAGCCATTCTTGCATAATGCTTAAAGTGACCATATTATTTTTTCCTTCAAAACGGGACATCTACTACTTTTTCGGCAATAGTGTATTTATCTTCTCCCTCAAAACGGGACAGCTACTGTTTTTAAGGTAATAGTGTAGGGAGACTAAATTTACAGATCTGGGTATCTTTTAGTTGAAGAAAATGCGCAAAAGAAAATGCCGTCGTTAAGAAAATGCACAAAAAGGTTGTGTTAATGTTAATATCAAAATAAAACAAAAAAATCTTTGCTAAAACATACATATACTATGAAAAATAGTGCAAGACGTACGTTTCGGGTGATACAAGGGGTAGGCCCTTCTTCGACTTCAAAAACACCATTCGACACAAGGCAGGAAAGTAGGAAAGTGAGAAATGTAAAGAAAAAGACACACAGAAAAAAGGAAGTTGTCATTCGGAAACAAAAGAATTCTTAGAAAACCAGAGTGAAAAGGGAAAATAAAGCGGAAATCGGGGAGGGGGAGGAATAAGCAATAGAGGAACATGACATTAAAAAAAGAAATAAAAATTAAATAAATTAGAATAGTTGAGCATTAAAAGAACAAACACAAAAACAATACACCCCCCCGGCGTTTTATTTGCGTCTCAAGAGGGGAGGGAGGGAGGTCAGTTTTTTTTTTTAGACACTGCCGTTGGATCATTTTATTTTTTTAGCGGCCTTCATTTAAATTGTTACCGTGGGTTGCTCTCTTTCTAAGAATGGGATATTGCAGGGGACATTCTCTAAAAACGGGATATGACGGTGTCCCGAAGCTGTGTTTGGGGACAACGGGACAAGCCACCTAAAAACGGGACCGTCCCATTCAAAATGGGATGTATGGTCACCTTAATAATGCTGTATATGTCGAAATATACTATTTCTCAAATAGAGCTAAGTATTGGGGAAAAAAAGCTCTGAGACCTATTTTTTATTTCTTAATGTGCAATTTTATTTTTCCGTCTATTAATAATATAATGGTATTACTACAAATTATGAGTATTAGTCTAATTAATCCTTTTCTAAAACCAGATGAACAGCATTTCAATTCTTAGGCACAGATTTTTTTTCAGATCTCATTTGACACAACACACGGCAGTACCAGACCATTTTTAACTTCATTCGCAGATCGTTTATTTTTAAATAGAAGGTAGAACTACTGCAATATATGTATTTGGGATAAGTGTTATGCAATCTTAGCTCACTTTTTTGACTTATGTTCCCAGAAAACTTTATAAATATTTATTTATTTTACGAAGTCAGTTTAATAAAATTCTCCCTTAGTGTTTAAAGCATATATTTTAAATGATTCCCTGCTGACTACAAAACATACATTCTGGGATTTTCCTAGATATTCAAGTTTCTTTTTTTTCTTTCATTCGTGCTGAAAAACTGTCCAAACCTTAAAATGAGTACATATACTGTACATACACTTATTTTTATACAATATTCTGGGATAAAAAAATAGGCACTTTTATGACACTTAATAGGCACTTTTTTTTTTCTTTTAAATAATACGACTGTTAAGGGGTTAATAGGTTGCATTACTGGGAAAGGTTTACTATTTCTTCTCAGGTTTTATGGATGGTAATTATGCAAAAGAGCTGTTTTAATGAATAATTTTTTTTTTTTAGGAGAAAAATAAAATTGGGACAATGTCAGCATAATCACTTATTTTAAAAAACAATTTTATATGGAGAAGCAATGCATGAAAACATGCATTCTGAAATCGATATAATTTTCTAAATTTTTATATTATGTGCATTAATGATATTCATTTTTTCTCCACCAGCTCACTGGAATCATATTGGAGACCTGGATAGCTTCTTCAAAAATATATCCTTTGAAAATTTTTGCCATCTGTTTAAATTATATATATTTTTTAATGTGTGAACTAAATAATAAAGTATTTTCAAGGAAAATATTTGAAAAACTTTTATTCTATTGCATAGCTACATTTTTTAAAAATTGGTTATACAGATGTGTGCAGTAGTAGTAGCTCCTCTTTTGGTTTAAAATTCAAAGGACAGGGAGGCTACAGAACCTGGAAATCAGGGAATTATCAAGGGATTTTGCATTTCTGAAGAACTCTGGGAAATATAAGGGAATTCTGCAAAAATGACTCCTAAATCAGGGAAATTCAAAGTTTACTTCAGCATTTGTTGGCAACAGCATACGCTATAAAATCATTTTCGCTATCGCTAATCAATAATGATATATTTTTATAATATTTGTTTGATTTAATTGATTTATCAATCTCAAAATACTCAAGTCAGTGATTTTTTTTTAACAATGCATACTAAATGTCAAAGTTTACTAATTTATTTGAATTTATATTTTTTGCCTTCATGGAATCATCTTCTACTCACTAGAATTTTTGATAAAAATTGAAAGGTTTTATTATTATCTTTTGATAAACTTGAATATAAAGAATTAGAAAGTGCATAAAGAGTTTGCAACTGTATTTGTCTTTTAATTTGCACAAAAGGCAAAATGCAGGATATTCTATCCACGAAGTCATTGACTTTTACTGAACGGTTAGCTGAAATTTCGGGCTCGGGCTCCGACTTATGTAACATCGCTGGGACTCAGGCGGGCTCGTCAGTGATTCTTAAAAATCCTTGGGCTTTAAAAAATGAGCCCGAACTCATCTCTACTTGCAATGGAACCGCAGATCTAAAGTTGTATCAGGAAAAGACTATAATTATAATAAACTTTTTAGTACACTTCTTGTTACAGCATACTGTGACAACCTTAATTGTTCACTATGACCTTCTGATTGAGAAACAATGGTATAAAAAGACAGAGGTGTGGAATACGCTTGAACATGTGAATGAGACTTGAGGGAAATGATTGCCGCAGTGTATGTAAAGAAAAAGAACAAGGAAAATGTTACATTTTCATAGAGATGCAGTTGGCGCATTGTGCCTCCCTAGCTCACATTCCCCAGACATCACAGCAAACTTGCAGCAAGCTTGATTTATCAAGTCAATAAACTTGAATTAAGCTTAAAATTTCAAGCGTGTAAGCTTAATGCAAGCTTGAATCAAGCGTTCAAGTTTACACTTGCCCAACTTGCATTAAGATTGACATAGCAAGCTTAATTTAAACTTTTAAAATTTCCTAAAAAATTTTTTCCTAAATACATGGGGTGCCAGTTGGCGAACTCACCCCATATATTTTTTTCCCACACATTTTCCCCTCTACGTTGGAACCTCAAGTTATTTTAATGTTTACGTCTAGCGTCCGTGATCGATCTTGGGACCTAAGGCGTGAGAAGCCAGCTTCCTAACCAGTATGCCGATCTCACTCGAGGTGACATGACTAAAGTTTGAAGTCACTGTTAGGGTTGTCACGCCGTTTTCTGGCAATATCAATCAGTGGCCGATGCCGATTTGTTTCTTTTATTTTTGCATGGGATGAATCCAAATTAAAGTAATGTTATGTGTGATTTATAGACTCTAGTAATAGGGAAATAAGCATACTATAAACTTAAAAGCACCACACGTTTTAAAACTTTCAATATCGCGACACTCCTGTTGGGCCATATTGGCCACAATCGAGACAAACGACTGATTTTGAAATCAATTTCGTAGTATAATTGTATTTTATTTTGAAGAATTTCCATATTTGGAAATATAGAATCTTTTTTTTATTTTTTATTCTATGGTCCAGTACATTTATGACTGGCGATACATTATTTGTTATGTGGATGTGGGTTTCCAATTCAAGCAGTCATCCAGTTGTATTCAAGCTTGACAGTTCAGGTGACTTCTCCAAGCTTGCTGCAAGCTTAAACTGAATTGAACTGTCAAGCTTGTATTAATACGTCCAATTCAAACAAATGTCAAGCTTGATTTAAGCGTGCTGTCTGGGTCCTCTAGAACATTTTTTTTTTATTCTTCTACAATAAACATCGAGTCGCCTTTTGTACAAAATAATGTTATGGGTAAAGTTTGCATGCAGTATCACTTACTCCTTGCCTGTTTTTCTCACGCATCCCTGCAAACTCTCTGCGCCCCTTAAGGACAGCGCACCCCACCCGTTGGGAAACACTGATCTGGTCTGTTGAAAGCAACGGTTCTTACATCCATTCCCTATTTTCCATCTACACATTCAAAGGAATGTAGCATGATCCCTTGAGGGAAAGGTGAAAAATTAAGCTCGCTCCCTTCTCCCCTCCCGAAGGCAGGGTGTCTACAGACGACTAAAAAGGCAACTTTTTTGAATAAAAAACATCATTTTCGTATTATTTTCAAGATTTTGGCTACTTGTACCTTACTGCAGGCAACTCATTTGAAAATAAAATTTCAGTTTTTGTCAACTGTCACTTCCTTTCTAAGTTGCGATATGTTGTTCATCAAACATTGTAATCTGTTTTTTTAATCATACTATAAAAATAAATGTACTATATGCTCTGTTGATATAACGCATGAAGTTTTTTAATTTATCATTTTATTCATTCCTTATTCATTTCCTCTTAAATGAAGCTAAATGACGTATCTTTATTTCTTAACTACAAAATCATCAAAAATGCTACTATTTTGGCAACTAAAATTAAGAAAATGGCTACTCAACGGGCGACTTTTTTATGTCCGTGAGGCTACTCATGATGCTATTTTTGCCTCCTGACATGAGTGGACGCTAACTTGGGGCTAACAATGGGACTTCTAATGGTCTAGTCTAAGCATTGCACCATCCACCGGGGCTACTTCAGTTCTTACTTTAGACCAAAAGGAAAAAGACGATTTAAACTTTAAAATTCAAGAACAAATTGTGATCAAACATTGATAACAGGTGGCTGAAGGTAGTATTTCGACAATATGCTTCTTCTTAAGCCTATTTTTAGATTGCCTCATAGGAAAAAGTTTGAAGAATAAGAATCTTCACATGTAAACAAATGTTTATAAAAATACTCTAGTGTTGCCAGTCCCAAATAATCAAATTGACCCTCAAACAAGTATGGAGCGACCTTCAAACGCTCTACAAAGCCATTTTCAAGCTCCAAAACTCACTATTGATCATGTATTGCTTGTACAGAGCAAGTCCTTCTTCTTGTTGGACAAAGTAGCCCCATTGAACAGTAACAATAGTCATTTGAATTATAATAAAAATTTAAGGCCTGAAAGAAAAAAAGTTTTGGGGAAATATTCGGCCCTGAATAATTTTTTGCATTCTCTGTAGAATATTGTACAAAATGTTATTCAACTGGTTTATTTGAATGTGTAATGTAAATAATTTTTTTGGATGGATTGATACTGTTGTGATGCTTGACTCTACTACATTTATGAATATCACCAGAAACATGGGTTCAAATGTATAGTCATTGAAGAATGCAAAAAGACTTTGTAAGTAACATTTTTATTTCTCATAAGCATTTAGTATATTATCACTACTAACACTTTTAACCCTTTGCAGTTTTTGAAATTTATAGGTAGATGTTCATGCTGGTTGCAATAAATTTTCTTGAACAATTAGAAGGTCCAAAATCTGCATAGCTGTGTCCAAGCCCTCATATGAATTTTGGAATTTTGCAGATTTCGGATCATAATAGAAAAATTATTCTATTCATCCCCTCTTCTTCCACCCTTAAAAAAAAAGAATATATTAAAAAACAAGGAAAACAAATCACATGACTTATCAGAATCGTATTCTAAAATCCTACCATATAGTTACGCCGATCCCTGACTCACTGACTCTCGAACAGTTCCAGGCAACCACTTCAAAATAAAATTTTTACTGCCATTATTCCAAAAAGGTTTAAAAGTTAAGCACATAAACCTCTATAACAACTACACTGTTTGTACGATCTGCTTGAAAATTTTCATAATTATGCATAAAAAATATAGAAAGCAATCTGCGCTGCTTTAAAAATCTGAAAATCCACCCGTTTCCTGATTTTTAAGCAATTTTTTGCTTCTGAATCTAAAGTTCAATTTTATTTCCGACAGTAAAAAAAGTTAATCATTTGCGTTACAAAATTTGCTGTCACAATCGATAGGACACCAAATTGCATGCAACAAAATCACGGGATTTTAGGCTTTAAAGGGAAAGTTGTGATTTCGTTTTAAACAGTTTTTCCAGATAACATAGCTTCATTTATTTTTCATAAAATTGATTGTCTGCTGTAGCATTGATATAAGAAGGTCTGTTTACACAAAACAAAATCGTTCAAATTCAAAAGGTTTCCGCATGTTTCCAGGAGAGCATGAAATTCGATTTAGGTGTATAATAAAAACTGAATACGAAGTTATTTATTTTAGGTGGATGAAGGTTAAGTAGATTGAGAGTAGATGTATTTTCGTCCGATGATTTTTGTAGCGCGTGCCGTAACTGCCTCCACAATGATCTTTGACTTCTAGTGTAGAGGAATAATACCACTATATCAGGGGTCAGCGCAGATGAAAATTGGGTCCATTTTGTGGCCCCTTCACAAAATTGCAATTTATTAAAACTGCCCCCTTCACAATACATTTGATTGAAACAGCCTCTTCACAAAAATACAATCGATTAAAACTGCCCTTCATGGCATTTTACTCTACACTTTAATCTGTTATATCAATTATTTTAACAAAAAGGTGACTTTTATCACATATTTTATGAAAATTCACAAAAATAAGTGTTGAAATTCACAGAATGAAGTATTGAAATTCACAAAAATAAGCAATTTTCACAAAAATGGGACTTGGGGAAAAAAATTCCTGGAACAATCCCTGTGTATACAAAATTATGAGATTATGCACAAATTTTTAACTTTCTCCTGCGCAAGCACTTTTATCATCTTTTCTCGTTTTTGCAGATGCCTCCAGTAATAGTTAAATTTCCGATATCAATTTACTGAAACATGGATAAATTTTCTGTAAAATATGCACCACATTTTTAGAAATATAATATGCCACTTTATCTCGTATTATCATTTTGTGCAAATTTCATTATTATTTGGTAAATAGACTGAAAAATTGACTACTGCTTCTGAATTTTCTCATGTACACAACATAAATAGGTGGCTAGAACATCTAACCACTGCCCGCGAAAAGGGTTAAACACGTGTTGAATGACAGTTATTTTTTAGGCTCTAAGATGTTCTAATTTGAGTTTTGCATATTGTATACCGTCATTATTTCTTATTTGTAGCACAGCTTTGCTGCTTTGAGATGCTTCTCTCCCTTTGCCAAACCTTTATGAAATGTTATTTTACCAGTTTTTCAAGTATCAGTTGTCACTGCCAGAGTCTGTATATTGTGACTGCATTACAGTATCAGTTATGTCTCTGTCAGTCATATGAAGGTTCACATGACATTTATGACAATCTAATCGGAGTTCATAAGCTCTAAAATATGACTTTCTTCAGGTGGGAATTGCTAATTTTGAAACTTCTGTTTGGCATGATGCAGTAACTCATCCAATTTAGCTTTGTTAGTTCTAATTTAGTTCTTTGAGACCAGACAATTCGGGATTATCATAAATTTCATGATCTTTTTCATTTGTGACATCAACACTATCTTGCAAAATCAATTAGTTTTACTATGTGATTTTAATTAGGTATCAAACTATAGTTTTATAAAAATTTATTTTACTTATAACCACGTAAAACTTATGTTTTTTTAAATCGATTTTTACGATTTTACACAAAAATGTCCATTTTAAAAAAACTTTTTAATTAATTTAAAGCTTTTTTTTTACTTTAATAAAATTTGTCAATGAAATCGTGCACTGTATTTTGTTTTAAAAAAATAATGTCTTAAAATGTATCATTTGTGAGAGTTTCCCATGGTCTTGTTTATTTTAAGATAACTGGATTTCTGACCCCCCCCCCCCTCCCACTTCCAGATCGATTAATTTTGTTTTATTCATTAAAATTCTTGGTAGGAAAAATTTTGTTAAGCATTCATAGCATCCCAATGTGAGTCTTTTTCCATTCGTCTCGAGAACAAGTATTTTCCTTTTTGTGTATTTTTATTTGAATCTCCGATAGCTTTAAAAATTGATTCTCATTCTAAATTTTAATTATTTTTTAACCATTTTTTAAATTTAAAATAGTAAAGAAGAAATTTCATTGAAGTGGGCAGGTTCAAATATGGATGAAAATGATACAAAATAATGGAATTGAAACAAAAGATAGTTTTTATTTAAAAAAAGATGGTTATGAAGGCAAGCAAAGAATAAACATGGCATTTTTTTTTTTTCCAATTCCTTTTCAGGTGTAGTAATTTCTAAATACTTTCTTATGCATTATGGAACTGCTCTTTTTCTTCCCTAATGCGTTTAAAATTACATAAATTGTGTACGAATGTTTTTAAGAAAGTTACTAAATTAAACTTTAGTTATTTTATTTAATATTTTTTTTCTAGGACTATAAATGAATGATGTGAATTTAGTACCTTATATCTTGACATATAACACACACTTTCAACTTGAAAAAATTACTTCATTTTAGAAAAGAATCATTATCAACTATTTAATTGAATTTTTTGATACATGTAACACTATAAAATAAAACTTATATGTAAAAAAATATTAAAAACTTTAAAAAGGTGAATTACGTCGGTTTACAATATAGTTGTTACATGATAAAATACCTATTACCGCTGTATTACCATACGACGGTAATAGGTATTTTATCATGTAACAACTATATAGTAAAAAAAATATTTATTCACCGTCACTTTCTTCTAACCATAAAGAGTCATCTACTGTTCCTAGTGCATAATATTCCATATATTTCAAATGAATTAGTCATTTCTGGTTTTATTTCACCTCATGCTGCAATAATCCATTGATTTTGGTTGGGAAAATAACATGCACGTTATACAGAAGTAATTGCTTGAAAATACTAGTAAGATATATCCTAAATTTACTGGTACGTGTTGTATAGTATATACAGTATTTATTGTTATATAAATATATTTTTAATATTTTATACTATTTAAAATATACAAATTGGCAAAACTTTAGAGTTTACTTGATGAAAAGCAAAAATGCATTTCTGTGTTATTTAGTGAAAATCATTGAAAATGTTGTTCGCACACTTTTTGGCAAACATCACCAAAAATGTCATTTGCATGCTACTTTGGAATTTCAAAAGTTGGCGATTATGGGACCCTGTCATGTATTCTGTAAAGCTGAAAAAAAAAAAAAAAAAAAAAAAAAAATGACATTAACTTCATTTTCAAATAATTTAATAAAAGATAGTTTAATTTTCAGTTTTTTTTTTTATAGTGGTGGAATGACCCTACATCTAATATTGTGTTTGCACTAGAGATGTAAAAAATAGTGATTTGGAAGAATAGCTGAATACTAAATATTTGGCATATAGTTTAGGTCGAATACCAAATATTAATTTTTTTAAATTTCATTTTAATTGTAAATAAAATGTCGCTTTTCAGATTTGTAATTAAATACTAAATGAAGATAATTAAAATTCATTTTATAATATTTATAGATACTTAAAAACACACAACAGCATAATATCTGTAAAACTGAAAAGTTTGGGGCATGAAAAAATATCTTTTACAAAGCTAAACACTAATGGCAGCATATTTATATTTTAAGATATTCATAATTTAATAAATAGGCTATAGTAAATGTGATTAATTTGGTAATGACGCATAATCCCATCATGCTTTGCGTTTTACAGCCTCTGGGCAAAACATATTTTGCAGCTTTTCAAAATTATGTTTGTAATTGAGGATCTGAAAAGATTCCTCCTGTCCCTATCTCATAAAGAGAAGTAGAAAACCAAGTCGTGTCACATAGTAGTAGAAAAGTCTGCATTTATGTAATATTATTAAATACATTAGATTATGTTTCATTCAGCTTAAAATTCAGTGGCTTAGGATAATATGAAATTAACATTTTGAAATATAACGAAGCAATATTATTTGTGAATGCATTTAAATACCTGTTAAAAATATTTTTTCTCTTTGTTCTGAAATTATTCAGCTGAACTATTCGCACAACTCAGCACAACTATTCGGCCAAATACCTGCTCAGTATTTGGCTTACTGAATATTTGGCCTACCGAATATTTGGCAAAACAACCTAATACCGAATAGTTGCCGATTATTCATTACATCCCTAGTTTGCACCCATTGTTGTTGCATGTAAGTGATGAATATCTTTTTATTTCAGAATTCCTCTTTTAATTATATTTGGGTTTGTGTATGTGATAAATGGCATCAATTTTAACTTTGAAGATCCATCCTCTCCACTTGCTAATAAGACAGACGTTGAACTGAAAGACCTGTTTTTATCTATACCAGACACTGTGCACAAGTAAGTTTTTGCCCTCATCCAGTGGTTCTTACCAGATTTCAAAAAAGATTAGCTTATCAATGTGTTGGAATCAATTTTTTTCTTTGTTAAAATATATATAAGTATGTAGGTTTAGCAATAATTTTGTACCACATGGGCCAATTTCAATAATTCCTTTTTTTTATTCAAGAGGGGGTATTTTATGTGTGGTCCCATATTAATTGAGCCAAGTTCTGATATTGTCATTCAGAAAATTGGGGAAGAAAACTGGTTTTAAACCATTGCCTAAAGGGTTGCCACTAGAAATATTTGTAATAATGTGCCGAAAGTCACCAAGGTTGTCCCCTTTTGGTGATTGATCACCAAGTTTCTTTTCTTTTTCTTTAATGACACTACAGCCCAGGGTGTTTCTTAGCCTGCTAATATTAAAGTCAGGGACAGAGCTATCGGGAGAGACAGCTCTGTCCCAGACTTTAATATTCCAGTTGGAGATCTTCTTGTTGTTCCTAAAAACTTCCAGTTGGAAAAGTTTTTAGGGTCCATCAAGACATCATCCATCCAGCTTTCCTTGGGTCTACCTTTTGGCTTATTACATATTAGGGTGGGCCGAAAATTAAAAAAAAAAAAAATTCATTATTCTATTAGTGTGGAAAAGGTTTGTTGGCCGGTCATGAAGTCATTTAAGTTTTCCTAAAAGAAAAATACTTGCTTTACCTAAACCTTCACGATGCTCGTGTTTTCCAACTCTCGAAACGTGTGTTCAAAAGTAAACAAACACGAGCGAGTCTTTTGGATAAAGGTGACGCGATCACTGTGATCGCTTTAGCAGTTTTTGCCGGTAACAGTGACTAGTTTTTCTCCCGGTTTGTGCGTCAAAATGACGTGTTGGCTCTGAGCCAATCCGGTATTTTTGTTTCAATCCAAGTTTGCATTTGGCAGCGTAGTTATGCAAATTTACTGCACTAGGAAATCGAATATAAGTACGGCGGGAAATGAACATCGCTCATGCTTGCTTGTTCTGTTTAGATTGTCATTTGACAATATCGTCGGTGTACCGGCAAGGCCGGGTGAAGGGCTGACGGGCGAGGTAAGGTGTTATTTTGTAGTCTGCCCGTCGGGTAATTTAGTACTTCAAATTTTTCTGCTTAATGTTTCATGAATATTTATAAAGTATGCTACCTATGCATGATGTTGAAGAGCGAACTGAAATTTTTGGTGTTACTGCAGAATGTATAAAATCATCTAAGTGTGCTGTGTATGTGGAGCATTAAATCATCTTTAATAAAATATTTGCTCTAGAAATCTTGTCATTATTTTTAAGTCTTCCACTGTGCCAGTCCTAACTCTACGTTGGTTATTAAAGTATATTAGAATAGCCAACAAGGTTCTCTCTGGATTTAATAAAAATGGTGTAAAATATTATTGTGATTGGATAATATCTTCTGCCCCCACATCGGACTTGAATGTTCGGAATTTGGATAAAAATAAACACTTTTTACTCGGCGTAAAAAACAATTATTTTTTCCATATTGTTATTCTAATAGTGCAGGAAATGAACCAACTGGGTTTAATAATACAGTGAAACCTCTCCGAGCGGTCACCCTTCTAAACGGCCAATTTTTCACAGCACGGATTTTTTGGCTCATAGACTTAATGTTAAAATAACCTCTATCAGCGGTCACCCGACCCCCTCTAAAGGCCACCGAGTGGGATCGCCCATCTCATTTTTCGGGAAATTCTACTCACTCCATGCTGTCATTTTGAGCAGAAAAACTCAAGGTCAGGTTTAGGGTCCAATATAAGTCCCAGAAATAACTGGAATGGAATCTGTTCTCTCTTTTGTATTCTCCCCATACCCTTAAGATGGAGAATCCCTTGGACAATCAGGTGTTGAAATTGTCCTACAAATGAATTTTTGTCCCTTTCAGGCGCTCGTTCCGTCCCTGACGAGGAATTTCCCCATGTTTGTAATGGCGAGCAAGCTAAACTTTCAACACAAGCGACTTATGGGAAAATCGATGAAATGATCGAAAATTCCGAAGTGGTTACAAACTAACCGGTTAGAGATCCGCTTTTTAAAGTAAAAAACGAACTAGAAAAAATCTGGAGTGAATCCACTCGACTTTCCGAACACTTACGATCAAGATCATTACCAAGCATTTAAATAAATTTTAATCGATGAAGAAAGCATTCAATAAAGTTCTATTTTCTCTTTAGATAAGTTTTATATTTCATTTTAAATAAGGAATATGTGCCAGACTTGTTTACATTACGCATTTTATTAATTATCTTATAATAGTAAATGAGAGCTGCCCTTGAGAGCTGCCACCCCCTCTGAGCGGCCAAATATTCTCGGTACGGTAGGGTGGTCGCTTAAAGAGGTTTTACTGTACATGCCAAAATTATTTTTCCGATCCAATAATATCTTCTGCCTGCTGATCGCTGTTAAGTCATGTTGGGGAACTGAGATTATGTGTCTGTACTGTTTATCATGCTTGCTATTGAGTCTATGTGCATGGAGCACTAGAACTGATTCAATCATGCCGTAGTCATTTAGAAAGGTTTCAAATAAGTCATTACCTCTAAAGCTTTAAAAGAGGAAATCAAAGCATTTGTAGCATACACAAAGCAACAAATTTCTTCGAACTTAACTGAATATTGTGAAGGGATATGAAGAAATATTTCTGAACAGCTAACAATGGACTGTGACGTCGTAACGTATAATACCTCATGGAAATGTGGCATCCTTCGGAATTTGGAAACTGAAACTTTGTTGGGCTTTTGCAGTGGACTGTGTGTCTCCTTCATTTAAATGAACAAAATGTATGTCATCTTCGATCGACAAGCGATTAACATTCATGCAGTACTGGAAAGTTACACATTATAAGTGTAACATTGTTGGGGACCCTTTTCAAAGTTACTAAAGGCGAGTTAGTAACAACTGTAAAGAGTTATTTAATCAAAGCTACATATTACAAAATACATCAATCGGTATGAATGGGTCATTATTTTGATGACTTGCATAGCATAATCTTGTACCATTATTGCATTCATACTGGCTGATCCCTGGGAAGCAGAGGTCTGGCCCTGTCTATTACTTCTCCAAGGCATTGAAGTTGAAGCAAATCTCTGAATTTGTGATGAAAGTTTATTTGTCAAACTGGTTTAAAATAAATTCTAACCATTGGCTAAGGGATGGAGCTTATTACAGTGCCAGTACTATTTCTAGATTTAAAAGTTGCCTCCAGATATCGAAAATGTCATTGATGGATTAAATAATTTATTGAAATTAGAAATTTTCACGCACTTGAAATATCTTCCTATGCATGCTGAATAACAAATGAACATACTTTCTGCTAGTTGTATAATGAAAACTAGTTACAGAGAGTCGCCTTTCAATGTAAAAAGTCTGTAACTATCACTTATTATTACTTTTCCACAATCCCATATTAAATTTCTGTGTAAGAAAAACCTAAACTACGTTTATTTTCCATGCCACACGCATTTTTTAACAATGTGTGAAATGGGTATTAGAAGCATCTGCAAACAGTTGGTGGAATCAGGCTTTAATGCTTTAGGACCTGGACTTTTTTGCTTTATTTGCACAAAAAAGTATTTGAGTGGAAGATAAATTTCCTATAAGTTATTTACTATTAATAAATACTTAATAAGACACAAATGAAAAGAAATATAAGAAATTATTATCTTATACAGGATTCATTTCTTATGACAAATAGTATGTTATATATGAAATCGACTTTGTAAATGCGACTTACATTCGAGTACTTTCTGAGAGAATGTAGGTCACCTACACAATTGTATAGGTCAGTGATTAAAGTGATAGACGACGTCATCCTATCTGCATTTTTTTCTCAACCCATTAAATCCGATTTAATCCTGAGGATTTTTTTAGCTCTCTCTGTAAATCAAGTGCAAGTACTGTTTTCACATCAGAATGATGCAACATTTTATAGTTGTCACATACTTACCATCTATTACATTGTATTGTTGTGATATTGCATTGTATTGTTTTATGGGAAAAAACGTCTTTCGTCCAAGGCATTCCTTCCTCTGTAAAGTAGTGCTAGTAGGGCCTTAACGAAAAAATAACACTGTAGTAATTAACAATTATTTAATAACTCTCAATAAAATATTTTTTTTTGTATAAAATTCATGAATAGTGAGTGTTTGTACTCTTTATTTTGCATGTTTCATTGTCTTTCTATAACACACGAAAAAATGCATTTTTTCATAAAAAATTTCAAAATTTCAAGTGCAAAGCGAATTCAGAAGATATTATTGGAACGGAAATATAATTTAGGCATAACTTATCAAACCCAGTTTACTCATTTCTTGCCCTATTAGAATAAAAAAGGAAAAATAATTATATTTTTTACGCCCAGTAAAAAGTGCCTATTTTTATTCAAATTCCAAAAATTCAAGTGTGATGCGGGAGCAGAAGATATCATCCTATCACTATAATATTTTACAACGTTTTTATTGAACCCAGAGAAAACTCTTTTCGCACTATTAGAATAGTGATTTGAAAAAAAAAAAATTCGGCCCACCCTATTGCACATGGGACTCCAATACACGACTTTTGCTACTCAGTTGTCAGGTGATCTTTCTATATCCCCAAGCCATGTAAGTCTCTGTGCCTTACTGAATTTTACTACATATCTATTTGACACTTATAATCGTCTAGACCAGTGCTCCCCAACCATTTTTTCCAAAACAAGTGGTCAGAAGACCACTTGTTTTGGAAGCTGTAAATGACCCATTGATTTATACAAATGATGATTTATACAAATTTAAAACTCTGTACAAAACCTACTGTAATGAGTGTGTTTTTGTAATACAGTAGAACCTTGATTATCCGATATCATTGGAATCAAACCTACGTTGGAGAATCACAATTTGCAGATATTGAAAAATTTTCCCACCAAACTTGAGCTAAAAACGAAAGCCAACTTTAAAGAATGCCGAAAAGAAGTAAAGAAAATCACGCAGGGTTTCTACAGACCTGGAAAGTCAGGGAAATGAGTTTTGGTCAGGGATTTGGGAAAAAAGTCAGGAAAATTTGAAGAAATTGAAGAAAGGTCAGGAAAATGAAAGAACATTTGAATTTTGAGGCAAAACCAAGAAAATACTTCCTGTTTGAACCTAATTGTAGAAATTGTTTTATTTTCATTTTCTTACTTAACCTTATAAATAATTTTAAAATGTGTCCTTTATTAACATATCTTGTTCAATTGAAATATTCTTAATTTTATCCTAAATTATTATCCAACATGGTTTTTGTTAGAATCCAGTGATGTCCAATAATATTTTTGTGTATACTGATTTTATTATTATTATTATTTGTAAGAAAGGGGCAAAATATATAAAAGTTATATTAAAGGATGTAATATTAAAAATAGAAACGCAAAATTCGAGAAAGCACGCTAGATAAAAAGTCAGGGAAGCAAAAACTGTGAAATCTGTAGAAACCCTGTGATGGGATAGACCCACTTTAGCCAACACATCCAAAGAATGGTGTTAACGGGCATGCAATCTAAAGTAAATGATTTTTCAGATTGTCAGTCTATACAAATAATGCTATTTGTGTTATAGCGTTACCTGTTGATGAATTTTTGTACTATTTTTTAAATAAATGGCAAGTGCATCATTTGAATGATCAGTAGTTAAAGTTTATCTCATTTGGACCCATAAAGACCTTTAAGTGAAGTCTTTGGACACACCTAAGACTGCATTTCAGCTGTATGAAAAGCATCCTCTCTCTCTTACGCACTTTACTGAAGGGACATACACCACACAGCTCACTGAGACTGTAGTAGAGTTGCCAACTCTCCTGATTTAGGCAGGAGACTCCTGATTTTTCATTGATCGCCTGCCAACCTGATTTAGGATACATTTCTCCTGATTTTTGATTATTTGTGCATTTTCTCCAGATTTTTGATCATTTTCTCCTGATTTTTATCATTCATCACATGAATAATGCGATTTTTTGAATTTAAATCTTTTCTTAAGTTTTGTTGTGGCAAGGAACCCTTCTCAGCATTTCCCCCTTTCCTGTAATCAAACCAGTTCCAGCAACCCGCACATGTGTGACATCAAAAAGTTCGGACTTCACTGACAACTGTACAATAGTGAAAGAAGTGTAGCTTCATGTTCTAAAGCATTGAAATTTCTATCTTTTTCCATCATTCTTAAAAATGATTATTTTTCGTTGACATTGTTTTGTTTAATCCCCCAATGCCTTAAGAGTAAAAAATGGACCCCAATTTTTAACTTTCTATCTTAGCATTTTTCATGTTGCTAAATTTTTTACAAGCTACTGACTACCTAATAGAAGACATGACCCATAATTATTATTATTATTTTTTTTTTTTGTGGTCCAAAAATAGCTATCTGGCAACAAACAGCAAAAGATACTTTTTTTCTCTCTCTCCAAAATGTAGTTTCAGCTGATACAGCTCTGATCTTTCTTTGAGTCTGTTTGAGCAGTCCAAAAGTTCCCTTTTGATTTTTAGGCCTGTGTACTGGCTCTCGCAAACAAAAAGAAAATTTTAATTTTTTGCAAAGAGTTTTTAAAAAAATTTAGAAAATAAGCAACCCCCCCCCCCCCGGGAAAATAAAAAGAGGAGGGAACCTATGGGCAGAAATGAAAAAGTTGGGGGACAGCATCCCCTTTGTCCCCCGTGTCCCCCTTTGACTACACCACTACTGCAATCATATAGGAGGGGAAAGACAGAAAAAGTATTATTCATGCACTTTTTCTGATTAAGTTAAAAATCAAAATATCATGTTGTTGATTGAAATTGCTACAAAATGTATGTATACGGAGGAGAAGTTTGTTGAAATTGGGAAGAAAAAGATAAAACAGGTATGATTAGAAAAAAAAGGAAACCAACTTTTGACTATGGAAGCTTGGATATTGGCCACCAAGGGCATTCTCTGGTGATTCTTTGGTGATTTAAGCGTGCGTAAATGAATAATCATTTTCTATTATGGTTGTTATACATACAGAAGATTGTGTATGTTTTTATGCATAAATTGCAGATGGGTGCATTGCGTACTGTGAAATATTTCAAGTAACTGTGGTGGCAAATATCCAAGGCTTTGATCAAATTATTTTGTCATTACAAAAAATTATTTCTGCGGTGGAACAATGTATTTTGGCAATTTCTCATAGGGTATAGAAGATAGATATCATGCTGGGTTCAGTTTTAGAAACTTTTTTTTTTTTTTCACCAAACAATGCGATATTAAAAACAAGCTTTTTTAAAATTCCTTTTCAGTTTTCAGAATGATAATATCATGAGAATGTGACCAAATTAATATGGGACTGCCCCATAGCTATCCTCTTCTGAATAAAAAAAGAATCATTCAAATTGGTCCATTTGTTAAAAAAAATATCACTGTACATACATTAAAAAAAAAGCATTAAATGTATAGTACTTCCTTTTTTGAAGTTGGTTAAAAGAAAACATAATTTCATAACAGTAAATCATATGTCCAGCTATGCAATTATGTACTAATTATTTATGTAAGGTAAATTTTTAAAAATGTAAGCTTAAAACAATTTTTATGAAAAAAATTTTAAATTATAAATACTTTGATGATAAGTTGGTTGTATAATTAACCTAGATAATTAAAGCACTTTTTAATAAAAAACAGGCTAACGCTGTGCGTACCTGCCAGCTCTACTGGATTTTGATAGTTTCTCCTGGTCTCCTGATTTTACATTAAAATCTCATGTTTTTCTGACATTCTGTAGCTTTAGTAATTGACATTTATATCCCACCAGTTTTGGAAGATGACCACTATCAGGGTATATTCATTCAATATGGACCCATATACCTTGGTGTTTTAGTCCAAATATAACGATATCTGTGCTTATGTTGATGACTCATTTGTGAAGATCCTTGGAAATTTGAAAATTAGATAGCAAATCCTTTAATTGTGATCTTTGGAAGTGAAAAGCCCCCAACATTTTTTTTTTTTCCTTTTTTTTTTTTTTTTTTTTTTTTTTTGTCAAAAACAGATATTTTGTAAAATTTTAACAAGAATACAAGAGCTTGAATTTAAGAAAAAAACTTTTCTGGACCTATAGAAACATTAAAGTTTTATTTATTTCACTTTAAAAGAATTTTTTTTTTTTTTTTTCCTGAGCTCTTTCACAAATTCTATTTGTAACATCATGATCTTATGTGAAACTGAAATTTCAAACATAAAATGTTATAAAAAGCAAACTGCTCATTTTAAAAATCATAACTGTGTGTCATGTCAACTTTTACTAAAAAATGATACATAGAATGAATGGTGAAATTTAATGTGTGTAAAGGTGGCGAAATTTTTAATGTTAGTAATTATTACTTTAAGATTGTGATGCCACATAAATGTACTGGATTTTTATCACTAGATGTTGGCAGGTATGGAATTGTGCGTGCGTGTGTATTTTTTTTTTTGTTAGAAGAGAATATTTTAGAATCTTCCTAAATTTTTATAAAATTTCTGTAATTTTCATTCTTTAAGGTTGGCAACTATGACTGTGTATTTAATTGCTGTAAATGCTTTTCTTTTGAGCTGTTGGCAGACATCCATTTGTCTTGAATATCCCTAAAAAATCCTTGCTGGTTTTTTTTTTTTTTTTTTTTTTTTCACATGCATCAACAGTAGAGACATTTGAAATATTTTGTTAATTGTAAATTCATTTTCTTCTTTGAAAAAAAAAAAAAAAAATCATGAATATTCTCAGTTAATCTGAAATTCCCTTTTTTTTTAAAAAGCATTTATAATAACTGAAAATATTGTACTTAACTGCCAATGTTTACTGTTTTCGTGTAACATATTTTCATTTCAGTTCAATTGAAAATGCCATTTTTTTGTTTTTTTTTGTTTTGTAGTTTTGGAATTGGTTCCTGGATTGGTGTAATAATAGGAATTTTTATGGCTTTGTGGAAGTGCTATAAATTTTGGCAAACCTACACTACTTTTGATGATATTAGACGTTTTTACTCGACTGCCATGAAAATAGATGAGGTGAGTGTTGCATCTTTTCTGCATTACAGATCCACGTTATGTCTCTTTAAATTTCAGTACTAAATTTAAGTACTTCTTAAAATTAAGTATTAATGTAAGTTACACATTACATTAATAAATATGCTGATTTCAGTCTGGCTGTCCGTGCTCTAAATAAGTATCGACTGCAACAAAATTAGTATGTGGGATATTCCTTTTCAAATCAAGGGGGGGGGGAAGACTTTGGCACATTCCATGTTTTTCCTTGTAGTCACTTTTTATATATAAGCACAAAATTTTTACACATAAAAAAAGATAAAATCTATTTTTTTGGTATTATTTCTATATTAATAAAACTTCATTTCAAGTGAGCTAAGCATGACCATATACTGACCAAGAATTTGGGATTGGAGGTTATACTCACGAGTCAGTGAAAATAGTGAAGTTAGTACAGGTTTTAAGAGAAAAGCTTTAAAATAGATGGTTTCCTATGCAGAGTTGGGGGTGGGCAGCTTCCCGAGCTTTTGCTGTGTACTATATTATTTCTATTCATACAAAGCATCAGATACTATGTATTTCTTACAAAGAATAACGTAGGCTGTTTAAAGGGATAATTTTTAACATAAAAAACGGCTGATTTCAATGTTCCGGTTTGTCTAAATTTAGTTAAAAGTTACTGTTTTATTTCTCCTGATCTTCCTGCTTTAACTTATTTTTGTTATTTTAGGACCTCATGCAGAGTAGCAACAGAGCTATTGGGAAATATCAGGGAATTTTATAAATTTGGAAAAATCCTCCCCCCCCCCCTAAAAGGAAATTTACAAAGTTTGAAAATTTTGGATAATCTTGTTCTCGGTTTTTCTAGGATGGCTAATGATTGAAAATTATCAAGGAAAAATCGGAGAATAGAGTAAAAAAAATCTTGAAGCTTTGAACCAATTACCTAATTCCCCATGCAATATCGATGATTCCATTGTTAATTTCAAATGCTGTCTTCTTGCATCCTTATTGTGAATAATTATATTTCCATTCATTATATGCACTGAATTAGCAATTATAAGAAGAATTAAACTAACTATATTTTACAGAAATATGATAATTTTGCAAAGATATTTCATGTTAATTTATTACTTTCATTGTATTTTTTATTTTTCTGGAAATTTTTTCAGATTTTCAATACATTAAAAGATAATTTATTAATGACAGGTGCTTAGTTCTCATTAACAAAGAATTTTTTTTTCTAGATTTTTTTTTTTAAAGTAACCTCAAAAAAATTATTAATTCCCATAAAAGTAAATAATGTGTATGAGCATGTATATACATTTGAATTAATTAAAATGGTATATATGTATATATATTTTATTTTATCAAAATTATTACTCATAGTAATACTAGTAACTAGTAATATCATAGTGCTAGTAGTCCTTGCCAATTCGTTTAATCCAGTTTGTACATGACATTTTCTGTTTTTATACTAATAACACCCGATGATTTCATGTTTATTGAAGATGTATATTTAATTTCTGACTTAAAAATGTAAGAATCAATTCTTGTGCCTATGAGTAATCTGTAAATTTAAATGTGATGTATCTCTGTAACTTACAAACGAACAAAATAAATGTGAGGCTCTTTGCATTTTTTAATTAGGACTGTAAATTTTTTATGCTTCAGAAATCTAATTGATATTCTTTTGTGTTGCCTGTCCATTTTATGTAAAATGGTAATGTCTCTATTCTTCATGACCTGTGTTTAAGAAATTATTTTTTAGGTACAAATTTAAAAATATCAGCTCAGCTGACACCCTGTATCATTAGTGTAAAAAAAAAATCAAATGTGTTGCAAATGTTGTGGGTTGCAAGGTCTCTTTTTAGTCTCCTTTTTCTAGAATTGGGTCCCTCTAGAGATATTACTAAAAACAGTTGTGAGCACTGTAAATACAATGAAAATTTCTTAGTACAAGTCACGGTGAAATTGTTGTAAGTCAGTGGGTTTTGTTACAATTATATCCACACCAGTACTATAATTTTAATGTAAAAATTAGAAAATGAAACAAATTTTTTAAGATAAAAATTAAATGGTTATTTTATTCACAGTTTTTTCGTTATTCAATCTTAACTGGAGCACGTTAATAGTAAAACTGCTTTTTTGAGGTTGTGCCTAAAATTTTGTTGATGATACATTGGCATATTGGATGGGTAGTTTTTTTTTAAAGTGTTTTATAATCAATGTGTTTGGCATGATTTTTTATTCTTTCCTTTCAATTTCAGAGCAAAGTCAGTCACATGACCTGGCATGATGTACAGTGCCGGTTGAGAGAAGTTCAGCACGAGCAGCAGATGTGTGTTCATAAGTCTGATCTCACTGAACTAGGTATGTTCTCTGACTGTAGAACAAGCAAACGGTAGGGAGTCTGCTGATTTAACCTGATCACTTCTATTTTTGCTAAGTTTTTCAGTGGACAGAAATTCTTATTTTTTTTAACAGACCTGGTTGTTTTCCAGGTCTACCCACGATTTTGGGGGGTTTTCAATGACCATTCCAGCTCTTCAAACATGCCTATACAATTTTTTTCCCCTCCCTTTTGAATACCTGCCAACTTTTCCTGAAGTCTTCCAAAAAATAGTACTTTATGATATTAAAAAGTTAAAAATACACATCTAAAATCCCACGGTAGCAGCTTTCGGTGGTAGCCACCACCTTCCTCAGCCTTTGTTGTTTCCTGTCTGCTCTGATCTCTTCCTCCACGCCTCGATTCATCCTGGATCGATCTGCGCATGTGTCATACTGTGGAATTTTAGATGTGTATTTTTAACTTTTTAATATTTTAACGCATGTCCTTCTTACTACTTTTAATTAGTACTTTAATGTTTTCTGTCCATAAAGCAAATCTACGGATATCTGCATAAATTGGCCTTTTTTCAGTTAAATTTGCATCCGTTAAATTGAGCAGAAAATTATGCTCGAGTTTTTCAGTTTCGGTTGTTTTCCATCCTTCTTAGAATGTCTTAGCATTCTCCTGTTTAAATCTGTAAATCAGTAGGATTAAAAATAATTTGTTTCTAATTTTTCACGAATTTATGGTATTAAAATACACAAACAATTTTTGAAAGTTAAGAGTTGATTTTTAAGATTAAATCTACCTAAAATATCTATCTGCATGCGCTTGTGATTTATTCATAAGATTTATTCCTAAACACAAAAAATCATCCACTTTCCATTGACTGTTTAAAAATAGTTAATAATGCTCTTTTCCAATAATTTCAGCAATATATTTATTGTTGCAAAATACATTTGTATGGTTACAAATTACATTTGTATGTTTATTACAAATGTAAAAAAATATCTTTGTGATTCTGTAAAGTTGTAAACATTCATTTTTTTATTTCAGATATTTCACATCGAATTTTAAGGAATAGAAATTATCTTGTAGCCATGATGAATAAAGACATCCTGCCAATAAAATATAAAATCAAGTTTGTCGGAGAATGGTATGGAGCCATTTTGGTTGTCTATCCCAGTGTATTTCAAGTATAGAGCATTTCGATGAATCTAGTTACAAACACTCATACAATTCTTGCAATATACACTGTCCTAAGAGTTCCTGCACTGATGACCTATGCAGATGTGCCAAGTCTTAGGATTTATCTTCATTTCCTTCAGAGTTTATTAAAAAATTGAAACTTTCCCCGATTTCCTTCATGAGATTCACTAAATCAGTTTGTGTTTCTTTCATCTTACTGCATGAAGCTTAACAACCTGAGGGCATTTGATTTGAAATATTGCATATAAAGTTGTCCTAAAAAATGACATCAACAAATTTTCATTATGCTCATTATTTATGTACTACACTAAAATTTTCAATGATGTATGATGTCAAGAAAAGTGTTTTAAATATAAAATTAGATATTTTTCAAATTTTAATGTTATTTATCTTTATATAACTTTTAGGTATGAATATTTTGTCCCATGTATTTTGATTGAGGTTTTGTATTTTCCGATATTTTTTTGGCAAGTATTTGAAATTGAATTTATTTGCATTATGCTACTGAGCACTATCCTATTACTTAAGTTTATATGGACACACAAGGCATTTAAGAAAAGAAACTATGTCTGTATGGATGATATATCCATTTTATGCTGAAAATAAATGCATAAAAATTCTCGGGCTTTTTGACATTAAAAAGACGGAAATCCCAGGCAGTTTGATTTTGGAAAGTTGGCATGTCTGCATATGGATATCATTTGGATATTCATTGAGTGAAACATCTTTGCATCTTTTGATACATACTTTGCAGTATGTGATTGATGGTCAAAATAGATCAAAGGGAGTGCAATTCTCCGATTGTGGGATAAATTTGTTTCACTATGAAGGACAAAATAATGCATAACTTTGTTTGAGTTTGAAAAGACCCCAAGTTTGAGTTTGAAAAGACCCAAACAATAAAAACTAAAGAACTGCTGCAGGGATAAGCAGACACAGGGTTCATACACCTCCTGGAAATCCTTTAAAACTCCTGCATTTCGATTTAAAACATTAAGGGCCCTGGAAAACTCCCGGATTTTACTCATTTTTCTGTAGATATCCTGAAGTTTTAGTATTGACTCCTGGAAATATTGTTTATCTTAGTTTCTTTCTAGAATTTAAAGTGCAAAAAAAATTTTTGTAAGTGCGATCTGCCGAAATTTTTTTCTGACTCGTGTTTCAAGTGTAATAATCTACTGCCATGTTTATCGATGTTCCTACCACGGACTTGGAGACAAGGATTGTAATCACTTCAGTGGGCTGAAAGCTTACCTCAAGAAGTTCCAATGATGGCGCAATTCGCTGTAGACATTCATCCAATATTGCTTCATATCCAATAATTTCGTTCCTGTACTAAGCCCTTTGGTGTTTTCAAACTCTTTTATCGCTAACGGCTAGCTCTTACGTCACTGCGAAAGTATCTCGTGATGGGTGTATGAACTGTATGCTCTTATCTCTACTTTGGTACACGGGGTACATGTTTACAAAGCTCACCGTTTGCGGCGGTTGTGTCGGAAATAATCTGTATGCATGTGACAATAGTAAAATTGTAAACCATCCTGAAATTTTCATCCTTTTCAATTTGCCTAAAGATGCCTGGTGGGAAATGAGTTTTCAATGATGCTTCGTTAGAAAAGGTATTTATTCCTGGAACTCATACTGCGAGAAAGTGTGGGAACCCTGCAGACAACAAAATTTAATGATAATAATAATAATTAAAAAAAAAAAAAAACGATTAGTGAGTTTGTTGAGCTAAAGTGTATGAACTTTTAGGACACACTGTATCAGGGAACGGAAGAAACCTGATTTTGAAAAAAAAAAAAAAAAAAAAAAAATGGTATTCAATTCAGCTTGAGTGGTTTTAAATACAGTCAGACCCTTATTTACAAAATTTTGCAATTTAACAATTTTTTGTTTTTCTTTGATTAAATTGAAGGATAACCCCCCTATTGAATGAATAATAAACACAGTTAATAAATTCACTTGTAAGCTGAAATTTTTGATTATTATTATTATTATTTAATTTTGGCTTAGGGAAAATGTAATGATATATTCATTCTCAAGTTGAAATGAAATTTTCAAATGAAATACTGTCTTGTCTGTAACAGGGAAAAAAGAGAGAGAGAAAGGAACTGGTGTTAGAATGTAAAATTTGTAAAAACTTTGTGTAATAACACACATAAATATACTTATCCATAAAATAAGCTTTTACAAATTTTACTTGTAAGTTGAGTTGATTTTTTAATGATAATGCAATGAGTTTTTTTTTGTTACAAATGAAAAAAGTTAAATCTGGAAAATATAACAATATTAAAATGAGTTTTTTTTTTTTTTAACATAATAAGTATAGGAAAATATTTGGCACCCATAGAAAATGAGGTCATACTCAAGAAAATGTAAGCGTCCTATCAGGGGTGTCACCCTATGTACTAGTAAGAGAATTCCATTGGAAAGTATTTTAGGATCCATGTATCCATCATGATTTATCTTTTTTGTCAATTTTAATATTTGTATGTTGTTTAAACTGTAAGTAATATTGGATTGTTTTAGCCCATCACGTGGCATGACTTCAAAAATTGGTATTTTTGGCATAATTTCTGGTCTTGTTTCTTCGAGGAAGTGTAACGCTTCAAAGTACACCACTGAAGAAAGTGCGCAAAATAGTAATCACCACACAAATTTAGATTTTTGAAAGTACTCATGTAGGAAAATGAAATAAAAATACGAATAAAAATAGGGTAGGAAAAAAAAAAAAAATACAGTAGAACTTCTCAAATCGTGATCAATGGCTAATTTACGAATTCCGGATAGCAGAAATTTCTGGATTATGGAAATTCTGTGTTATAAAAAATCATATTAATCGTGTAGTCGTTGATAGAAAAATGGACTTACCTTTCTTGAATTGCAAAAAACAAGACATGAATGAAGTGTGTTTTGCATCATGACAAGCCTACACAATTCTTAACACATTCTAACTCATATGCATATTACTTCTGAAGAAAACCAACCCTAACTCCAGACAGTTAGATCAACAGCCGCATGCCAGGCCCAAATGTGGGATCTTCACACTTTGGCCGTCTGCTGTTGGCTCAGTACTTACTAAAACTTGAGTTTAATTTAAAGTTAAAACATACTCTTATATTTTCCAGTATAGTACATGTATAAGTTATTCTTTTCCACTTTATTAACTTAACATTGTAACTACTTTAAAAGTGCACTTAATGTTTCATTTGCATTCTCTCCATAAAATTGAGAATGCAAACAAATTTTCCATAAGAACTCAAGCATCAGCGAAGCCATCCTGTTGTGACATCACATTCTTGGAGTTCTGGCAGAGTATTCAGTGTTAGGATGATGTCATGTGTTTTATAGCATGTTTGGATGGGTGTTTGTACATACGCAGCTTCGCCACTCAATCTGAGTCGAGCTGTTTCTCTCATATTAGTCTGTGGCGGATTGTTTAAAAACAGCTGTCGTACATGCCAGCATTAGTTTTGTTTTAGCTTCACTATGCTATTACAGCTCATCTTGTAGAATGTAATTGTTAAAGCTGAGTCTTTAACAATTATATTCTATTCTAATACCCTCTGCCCTGAGAGGGTATTTTCTTTTTGCAATTGAAAGAAATATCGCCCCTTTTTGTATTTTATGAGAGACAATTATAAATTTCAAGATGTTGTTTACTAGAAATATGGCCGTGACATGTGAAATAGAAAATAGGAGAAAGTAATTTAAGATTTATAATTGTTTCAAGATATATTCCAGGATCCATCAATATTTGGTATGTACTCATTCATAAGAGTCAATGTCTTGTACTGCCATGCCTATTTTTAATTTAGAATAAAATCAAAAGGTTATAAATCAGTAAATTAACATTGTTGAGTATAGTAATCTGATATAAAATAAACGTTAAACTATTTTCTAAAATTAAATTATCTAATAATTATTGTAATTGTTATCGTTTATTTTAATTGTTAAAACTAAAATTTGTTTTAACTTCTAATCTGAATATTGAACTCTCCCAAGCTTACTTCTTTAGCTTTGTATTTGAAACTTCAACTTGCAGGTCCGTAAGAAATTTCAGTAAATACTGACATAGTATAGTCGATAAATAACTCTGCTTAGTTCTTTCTACTTAAAATTTAAAAAGTTGAAATTAAAATGACAGAATATTTTTACTTAACCCTTTTAGAATATTCAAATTTTTATCACCCATCATGTTCAGCTTCTTATTCACTCAGCCATGGTATGGCCTAGATATTAATGAAAAATAAAACACTCTTATTGAGGAATTATTCACAACAAAAAGATGTTGTTTATTTGAATTTTCTTACTGTAAAGGGTGTAATCAGCAAATTATTTTTATTATTTCGAAAGTGAATTTTGTGTGGATTATAGAAATTTCAGACTTTGGAAGTGTGAACTTGAAAAGTTCTGCTGTAAACAGACAAGAAATAAAACTATAAAAAATGGAATAAACTTTATATTAATAGCAGCTGATCTCAAGGGTTACCACATGAAAGAAAGAACATTTAACTGTTTATCACCCTGTTGGCAAAGCAGTGGGTTAAACCAGGATTCAATCTAATATTTTGCTTGCACCTTATGTATTATTATTCTTATTATTACTTAAAAATTTTTATTTTTAGGATCTACATGACGACTGCTGTTGAATATGTCCTGTATTTGATTCTTTTCAGTGAGTCCATTTTTCTTCCATCTGTTTAGGAAAGGGCTGCACAACCCCCAAATGTTTGAAAAAAAGGGCAATACTTAGAAATAATCCATAATAATAATAAAAAAGTTAAATGCTTAAATTGAGATGTGTTCTTGAACAAAAATTTCCACAAAAATATATGGAGAGTAACTATAGCTCATATCACATGGGTGAATAACAGCTTTTGCTAAAGAGGAAAAAGGCCTCAATAAGTATTTTTATGTAGAAATTTGCAAGTACCTAATTATAAAACCTAATTTCTGGCACTTGTTAATCCAAAATCAGAATCTGAGTGCACAAGCTTTTTGCTGGTTGTATTATGGTACAGTGAAAGAGAATATCTGTGTAGCGTGTTTCTAATCAAAGCTTACAAGAGATTTGTGATGAAAAATTGGCACTCTTGTGATGGCCAATTTCGGCAGACCCAAATTTTGTTTGTATCATTCTTTGTACATATTCATTTACTTCTTTAGAATGGGAAATAAAAATGTCCGCAGAACCATAAACGAAAGTGCTACATGGAGATAGATTTTTCGGAGAGTTCCCGGTCCATTTGTTGTGCATCCCTGGCTGTAATTTTATAGTACAGTATTACATTGTGTGCTGTTGTCCTTCAATGCCTAGTGTATAACCTAATGGATATGTGGCTTTTATTTTATTGTTATATTAAAATGCCAGTGTTTCTTTCACTGGTACTACAGATAGGCTATAAATATGAAGTGATTTTGGTCCATCTGGGGCACTGTTAATCATAGTTCACGCCTCACTCACCATTTTAACTGAAACTGAACAAAAAGTAAGGTGGTGCAGCCATTTTATGTGTACGAAATTAACAAGCATGCTTGTTTTAAAACGGATCATTTTGTGACAAAAAAGTCATTCTGGCTAAGATAAAGTCTCTTAGACCCAATATCTTTTAAATTATCTATCCAAAAATCTTTTATTTTCAAAGAAAATTTTAAAATCATTAATCCTAATTATTATCTAAATCTTATTAGTTGATTAATTATATTAATAGAACTATATTAATATCAACATATACTTTATGTTATATAACAATACTTTGTAGTTTACGTTATTGGATCAGGTACGCTAGAGGTTTGATAACAATTGAAGTAATAGAAGATAGTATTGTTATATTGGATAAAAATGGATTGCACCATATCCATTTTCGATGCAGTGCAAATACAAAAGGATGCAGGTGCATCACATTTATTAAAAAAAAAAGATCTATTTTCAGTATAAATATTTGGTACCAAAGTGATCAGGTTAACCAGGTACAAACTTTTCCTAATGGATATAAAGTTTGTTTTTTCAGACCCAGTTTGGTCTACCTCTGCTGGTACACATTGTCAATGGATGCATAAAGTATGCATATAAATTACTTTTTGAACCACTTTCTCTCTATAGTATTCTTAAAATTAACCCGTTTCAACTCAGACAGAATAAAAGTAAAAAAATTGTGCCGTATGTTTATGACATTTCAGTTGAACTGAGGCTATAGTGTGATCTCTTGGTTGTGGTGAATGTTTTCAGTAGTCCCAACTGAATGCCTTTAATATTATCACTTCCTTGTATACAAAGTAAAGGAAGTATTGCACTCACAAAATTATTATTGACAACTCTACGGAGGCTAATTTTCAGTCTTGCTTTTTTACACACTCTTCATTTTATGGGGCTGCTCAGCTCATTGACACAAATGCTGCAGATAGATGTAAATTTAAAAAAAAAAGAAAAAAAAAGATTTTTGATATGCCTCAGCATGTCTATTCCTATTTATTAGATAATCAATTAGCTAAATACATTTATTGTAATAGTATCACGGTAGAGTTGAACCTTGCTATAGTGAACCCAAGGCATTTGTGAACTCTCATCTATAGTGAATGTTTTTACTAATCCCAGTGGAAACTCACATCACGGGTGTTTGCTGTCTGGGTATACTTGGAATTCCGGTATTTTCAGCAAGTGATAACAGGAGTTCCTTTTTTTCTTTAAAGAAAGAAAAAATTGCACTGAACCTTATGTTCGAGCATTCCAATATCAATCTTTTCCCATCCTTCGTGTGAATGATTAATTTTGTGTGAGCATTCTTTTATTTATATCTCCAATGTCATAGGATTAAAAGTAGACCTTTATTTTTTTATTTAATTAATTTTTTACAGATTTATAACAGTTCAATACACTTATGATTTTTTGCCAAGTAGGATTTGATTTTTAAGGCCAAGTTTACATAAAAGATCTGCATGCGTTTGTGAAACATTTATTGGTAAGAGCTAATGAAGATTATAATAGGCTGTTTCTCAAGTTTAAAAGGGAACAATGTATTATAATTTTAATATTATCGATTAAAATTAATCTGAAGTACTCTTATTAAGGCAAGAATCTGTTCAGAGTAAAGGATTTTTTTTAATGTTTGTAGTAAATATTTATTAATAACATATCTATTACTTGATTTTTGACAAATTTTATTTCAGTGTAGAACTATATATGGAAATACATATTTTTAATAATGTATTTTATATTTGAATAAAGGTTATTAATTTGTTCATTGATTGTTGCTAGCATAAGTGAAGAATAGAATAACAATGCTATTTTTGCCATGCTCTTTTAAGGGTTTTTTGAGAAGTCTCACAATCACCTCTGCCCCATTATTATTGAATAGTAAATTAATATTACTTAAAACAAGTGATGAGAAAATAAAAGTCTGCATTAAATGAACTTAAATGGATGTGCCATTTGCAATTCATGTTGACAGTTTATGGTTAACATACTTGCATATTCTTCTGGCAGTTTTTAAAGAATACTTTTTTTGACTATTTATTTTTTTTAGGTCGTTTCTCTCCTGTTTTTAAAGAAACTGGTAAATTAAGAGATGAATACAAAAGGTATGCTAGGAGAAAAGAAGCCGCATCCAGGTAGGTTTTTGAACGCGCCTTACTGACAAATCCAAATTCGGATTTTAAAACCATTGTTTTTAACACCTGTTAGTTATATTGTTGCATACCTGCCAACTCTACTGCATTTTTCAGCAGACTACTGGATTTGGATTAGGGATGCACCGAATACCCTATTTTGCCGAATACCGAATATTCAGTTAAAATTCTAACCGAATATTTGGCCGAATACCGAATACTTGGTTAAAATTTATTAAACTTATTAAACTGTTATTAAACTTTGATTGCAATGATTAATTTTGTTTTTTCTTAAACAATATTTCATAGGGTGTAAAATTTCAATAATTAAAATGCTGCAAAATGTAATATCCAAGTGTGTTTTCTTTATATATTATTAACTTTTTTAAATATGAGTAAAATGCTGGTCATTTTTTTACCTGCATTGTTTATTTAAAAAAATGAGCAGTTAATTGACTCTACGTATTTATGAACACTTAATGTTATGAGAATTTTTTTTGCTGCGGACTGTTTCAAATTTAAATCAGTCGGTAATAGCAAGTTTAATGTAATGTGACATAAGATTTAAGAAAAATTGAAAATCAGCAAAATACAAATTGAACATCTGAGTGTTTTCTCTTATATTAAAACTAATTTCATTGTGATATTAGTTTTTTGTGTGATTGTGGAACACTACGTTAGGGCTATCTGGATGGGGGTGCCTTGGAAACTGGACTTTCCAAGGGTTTCTAACGCTTATTCACATGTGATATTAGTAAGTAACAACTTGAATCCCTTTAGTACTATGGTACTATACTGTATCTTTCATTCACGATATAAAAATATGTATTTGTTTACCGATGGGTGAATACTTAAATTTGTTTACTATTCGGTTGCTGAATATTGAAGTATTCGGCCGAACCGAATATTCGGTTTGTCTGCCGAATAGGCAGTATACTGAATACCAACCGAATATTTGGTGCATCCCTAATTTGGATGGTTTTTCCTGGTTTCCTGATTTTACCTTAAAATCTCCTGATTTTTTGACATTTTGAAGCTTTAATAATCATCCTATTTATTTCCCTAGTTCTGAAAGATGACCACTATCAGGGTATATTTATTCAATAGGGAGCAATATGCCATGTTATTTTGCTCCAATAATAAAGAAATGGATGCTTATGTGGATGACTCATTTGTAAATCCAATTTTCTTTCTTTTTGTTGTTGTCTAAAAAGCAGATATTTTGTAAAATTTTATGATGCGTAGAATAGATGGTGAAATTGAATGAGTGAATTTGTGAAACAAATAAGTAATTATGACTTTAAGATTGTGATGCTACATAAATCTACTGGATTTTCTTCACTAGATGTTGGCAGGTATGGAATTGTGTGTGCATGTATAGTTTTTATTGTTAGAAAAGAATATTTTAGAATCTCTAAATTTTTATAAAATCTCTCTATTTTTTTCTACAAAATCTCCCTAGTTTTCATTCTCTAAGTTTGGCAGCTATGTTGTTGGAAACAACTATGTTTTTCAAAATCAATTAAAGCTCTAAAAAAAAACTGTGCCAGATCCTATACAAGTTAGATCCACAGATATGTATCTAAAAAAGGATAACTTGTTTTTATATTTGCGGATACAGATTTGAAAATGGTACATCAGTTTCTTATATCCGCTGATACGGATATGAAAATGAATCCTTTTTTGTCATATCTACAAATAAGGGTATGGATCTTTTTGCTTTGATATTATTTGAATCGTTAAGTGATAATTTTAGGCACAATGTGTGAAATAATTTCCAGATTGATAACTTTCAGATCTTGTGTAATGAAGGGATTAAAAAAGTAATGTAGTGGTTAAAATCACATTTTTAATAATCTTAACCGGGTTTTACGAGCATTTAATTATCAAAATGCTTCTACCAAACCTAGTACCTTTTCAAATCTACAGAACCTCTTGTTGTTTTCTCATTAAGGTAGTAGTTCGAATAAACAATGTGGTTTTGGTACATAAATATGACTATGTCAGACACCAGACAATTTTTATGAAGTCGCTTCATAAGCTGTATTATGTAATAAAAACAAATCTGTGCCTGTTAAGAAACCTTCAGGAAAAAATTTGTATCACAGCATGATGGTGTTCTTGTACTGAAACATTAGAAATCATGAGTCATTATGGGTAAATACCATAAGCTAACTATGGGGGCAGGAGAGCTAAGTACACCCAAGAAAGAATTTAGCTCTGCATATGAAAATGACACTTTCTGTTGCAAGAGATGAGCCCTTTAGTGTTTGGTGGGTACATGAAACCCACCCTGTAGAAATATTCAGTTGTTAAGTAGTTACGTCGATAGTAAATGCATGCTAATAGCTTTAAATTACTAATTAAAACACAATCTTTAGCACCCTTGTTTTAACTCTTAATTAAAACAAGGGATTTTTGTGCTAACGATTTACTTAATAATAAACAGTAATTATTAAGTTTTAAATAATAAAATTTGTTTAATGACAACAAAAAAATTCATAGAATAATTTGATTTTTTAATTTCTTTGACTTATTCTGAAGAGTCATTAAAAGATCCGTGTAAGATACGCTGAAAAAAAAAAGTTGATCCGGATAATTTTCTTTTCAAGCCGGATCTGGATAATGTGGTTTTGCTTACACGGATATAGATCTTTTTTTCTTCAAATATCTACGGATACAGATATCTGGCACATCCCTAAAAATTTAACACATATAAAAAGATTCTTGGCAGAATGATCCTTTCGGGTAGTGCAAGTGGTCTACACACAAAAAATTTACCGACATTACACAGGCTGGAAGGTTAGAACTCTAAGAAGGTTTCCGACCATGGTGAAACTCTTTTTGTCAGGGTGCACCCTATGTGTTGCTCAAAATGATTGTCTTCCAAAGTATCTTTTCACGTGTTCCTTTATTTTACTGAGTTTTAAATTAATTTTACCTTTAACAGCAACATTTTTGTTCATTGTTCTTGTGAACTCGTTTAGTTATTGCATAGTTTTATTTATTTTTAATATGTTCCAGCAAGGTTGAAAATTTTTACGATTTTAATTTGTCTGTTTGTCCATCCATCCATGCCCTTACTGTCATTGATGACTACTCAATTTATGTATGTGATTCGTATGTACTACTTTTTGAAAAGATCTTATGTGAAACTTATAGTTCTTTTACAGAAGTCCCCCAAAAAATTCTGATAGGGGAAGTCGGGGTGCAATGAAACAAAAATTACATTTTTTCTTTCCTGTTCACAAATTTGCCTGTACAAAAATAAGATTAATGAACACTTTTAACTTACTCTTTTTCCCTTCTAAATGAATTTTTATGAGTTTGTAAATAGCATCTTCCTATTTAAAAAATTGCAAAAAGTAAATGTGTGACAGTGCTTCGTTGTACCCCATATACCGGGGACACTTAATAACACTTCTTGACCTCTCAAATAATAGGAGTCAAAATTCAAATTTTAGTAAATATATTTTATGTACATTTATAACAAACATTAGTGAGAGACATAAATATGAAATTTAAATGGAAAAAACAAATTTAATTAAACTGTTATAGCTTAAGACAAAATCATAATACATTTATAATGACTGTCATTGTAAATGTATTATGATTTGTCACTGGGTCACTGGGCATAATGGTCATTATTGTCACTGGGCATAATGACTGTCTTTGTAATTGGCGAGTTTTTGGCTCGCTATTGATTGTTATTCAAGTTATATAAGTTGATTTCTATGGTACCATAGAAATCAACTTTACCATAGAAATCAACTTTAACAATAGCCAAAAACAGTCATTATGTCCTAAATATGGAAGCCCTACAGATTATAACCACAGATGGCGCGGTGAATGATATGACGCATGCGCAGATCGATCCTGGGTGGAACGCCCTCCTGAGGAAGAGAGCTGGCCATTTAGAACCAAGACCTGTGCTGAAGAAGGTGGTGGCTGCCACCGATAGTGCTACATAGCAGATTTTAATGTGTTTTTACCTGTTTTTAAATGATTTTAACTAATGAACTACAATTTGCTTTTAAATTGTAGTTCATTTATTTATTTATTTGTTTGTTTGTTCAACATCATCATCGTGCATACTTTTCAAAATAATGATCTATGGAAATTGAATTTTTTTTTGTTTATTTTTTCTTTATTGCAGTTCACATAAACTCCAGATTTTATTTATTAGATCTATGCTGTCCTTTAACTTGACATATTAGCCTTAACTTATCCTCACTGGTGAATGAAAATGTTTTTCTTTTCTTTCATTTTGAAAGCCTGGAGCGGTTTCTGATTATCCTGGCCGTAATCAGCACTGTCCTTGCCGTGCCTCTCATTGTGTACAGTGTGTCAGCCGCTTTTTTCAAGTATGCCGCAGACATGAAGTACTATCCCAATCGCCTCAGCGCTCGACAGTGGTCGAAGTATGCACGATGCTACTTGAGACATTTCAACGAGCTGGACCACGAATTAGAAGTAAGGTAATGGCATCTCTTTTTTCTACCGACTAACTTCACAAAGGCAGAGGTTATCAGTACGTTGAAATCTTTTCTTTGCATATGTATGCTCAACAATGATTTTTCACCACATGAACCCATTTCAATAATTCATTTTTTATTTGAAAGTAGGTGCATCAGGATGGATTCCATAAAAATTAAATTCGCATGATATTATCGTTAAAAAAATTAGAATTTTTTCCTTTTTTAAGATATTGCTTCGAGTTGCTAGTATTAGCCATGATAGAGTATGTCAAGGTTTTGTCTGTTCCCTATTAGCACTGTTAAATGTCAATACAGTAGACACCGGTTATAACGTACTCTCATGGGACCTAAAAAAGTAGCACGTTATAGCCGAAGTACGTTATAAGAAATACCGCCGGTAAGATTCAATAGGACACAAAAAAAAGGAAGTGGGCTCATCATTTCACTGTAATATGTGCTTTAAACAGGTCTGATTTTTTAAAATTTAAATTAAATAAAAAAACAGAAAATTCTTATCACTTACAATTTTTATTGAGATAAACAATCTGTCATTTTCTTTTGTTTTAAATGAGCAGATGCTACCTTAAAAATACCGTTTTGGATATCCATAATAGACTTCTGTAGAGTCTCTGCATCATCACAGCGGCATTGAAAAAATTGTGATGCTATTTTTACAACATTGAATGCGTCGGGTATGCTTGGTATAGGCTCCTCTGTTTCTTCTTCACTATCATCAGAATTATTATAGATAAAGCTTTTCAGAAAGCATTTACGTGGATGAATGCCAAAGAAAAAACTTGGTCTTGTTCTTAGTCCTGCCTAGCAGGGGAAAAAAATAAAAGATCGCTCCCTTCATTCATACACCATTCATCTCGCCAGAGAATCTGAAAATGGACAACGCGTGTTTCTGATTGTACTGAAATTTATGCAGAAAAGGAGATAAAATGCTTAAGAAAAGCAAAATTTTATTCTTCGATTTGGTATAAAAAGTACGTTATAGCCAAAGTATGTACTTTTGTTAAGTACGTTTTAACCAAAGTTAAATAACCTTATAAATATAGGACTTCCATCGGGACCTAGCTTCTAGGTACATTGTAACCGATAGTACGTTCTATCCCAGGTCCGTTATAACGGGTGCGCATTGTACTTGAGGAAACATAGGTTTGAGTTATTGAAAACGGCCGTAACTGAAGTGTATTTTGAAGAGAAGTGATTACAACAAATGTTGAAAGACATCCACTTTTATTGAACTGCAATTAACATGGCGAAAGTATCACAGATTGTTAGTTATGCAAGTACTGGCAAAAAACTTGAAAAGATTTCTGTAAAAAACTCATTAAACATTCTTATTAGCTGCTGTGAAAAACTACTAGAATACTACTGCAAAACTACTAGCACCCATCCTTGAGAATTTCCATACAAAATTGGGTAGGTCTACGATCACCCATCTCGGAGCTATGCAAGACACAGACAAACTAACTGTCAGACATTTTACACGTTGTTTTATATAGATGCAGAATTGCAATGACTCATTTAGGTAGTTCTCCAAAAATTGAAACAGCCACCATGGACGACAAATATCCAAGCTGTGCCATAATTTGAAGTCTGTTTTCTTAAAGAAACATGTTTGTTATGCATGTGCTGTTTGTTTAGGTTTGTTGATTTAAATTATTTTTGATTGTTTCCAGGCTGGCTCGAGCTTATAAACCAGCCAACGAGTACATGAAGTCATTTTCATCTCCTTTGGTTATTATTATTGCACGGTAAGGTTTTTTTTTTTATGTATGATCATTAAAAAATTTCTTTTTCTTTCAAAGCCTATTTTGTTATGTCACCAGTGTTCATGTGCTCCTTGAAAAATTGTGAATGCAGTTTCCAAGGTACTTGTAAGTACCTAAAAATTGTATTGAGTCCTTGAAAACTCCATTAGTTTTCAGCCATACAGGAGTTTTTTTTTTTCTTCTAAAAGTACTGTATTCTTTATCAAATCATACTTTTTCTTTCTTTTTCAAGATTATCCTTTTTTTTTTTTTGTGTGTGTGTGTGTGTGGGGGGGGTAGGGGTATCAAAAAAGGGTGTCATTACCAGAATGCTGAGCATATAGATTGTGTGATAGTTTTTTTTTCTCAGTTTAAGTTTTTCCTCAGGTTTTATTGATAAATTTTTATTTCATCAGATCATTTTAATATCATTATATAGATGTAATTAGCATAGTACCTTAATGTGAAATAGTTAAGCACTGATTATCATCTATGTTTTCAGTAAAACTCTGGGAATTTCATTTCAACCACTGGATAAGAAGACTGATTGTAGGAAAATTAATTTTTGTAGTCAGGTGGACACTTTGAGCTTTAAAAAAATAGCCTCAAAGTAAAAAGTTTGGAGCAACTCATTGCAGAAATGAAACATTATTCAGTCCATCACCAAGTAATTTCTCATTACTTTCTATTGATATTTCACAAAGGAAAAAAAAAATGTTTATGTTTATAAATGGAATAACATCTTAGGTAGGTGGTCTGGCCATTATGGGCCTCACAGACATTAGCCAATAAGAATAATGAGTCGCCAGACAAATTATCCCGAATTGTGCATGCCACTTATATATAAGTGTGAACAATCTCTTATCCCCAGTATCCTATGAAATGTCGATGGAAACTAATAATAAACAAAAACAAAAGTCATAAAGCTATTCACAGGTAGGCGACTTCATAGTAAGATAATAAAAAAACTACCTATGCACACAATCCCAAACTATCTGCATAATCAGTAGAGTTACCATTTTTGTTTGGATGTTTTCATTGTAAATGTAAACAATAATTTCACTCCCTTAATTCTTCTCTGCAGAAACGGTATTTAACCTTTGCCGTTAAAGTAGGGCAACTGCATTTCATCTTCCTTAAATGTCAAAAATTCAATTAATAGCTCTGTATAAAATTCGCTCATTGCAACAAGATCATATGATTTGAACTGTATCTCATCACCACATGTATTCGTTATCGTTGCTGCATTCGCATCGACAAGCTTCGAAAACAGGACGCATGCGCATGCTTTAAAGGAGGTTTGTTTCTTATGTCTCGTTACTGAACTCCTCTGTTCACCGAGGAACAGTGTGAGCAGACTGTTGGTGTCACTTATCCTTACTACCCTGTAGAATTTAATTAATATTATCATAGAGCTAGTCTGTATTCTCCTAACAATGTTTCATATTTCCACAGTGTGGACTTCAAAAAGAAGTAAAATAGTTTCTTTTCTGTTCTAGAGCAAAACCATAAAACGATTTTGATAGGATTTTTTTTCTAGCTTGAGTCCTGCGACAGTGTTCTTTCCATAATAAAATTTATTAGAATAGACCCAAAAATCCTTAAATTATAATTTGGCCTTGCACAGGGCAATCATTAGTCGTATTGGCTTCATCCCTACTTTGCTGAGCAAGGAAGGTGCTCTCAGGTCGTTAATAGTTGAAAAGAAAAAACTCAAGATTCCCAAAAAAGGAAATACATCTTGTTCTTATATCTGCAATTTTCCTGATATTGTCAAGGTATTGTTCTGTTTTAAATTTTTGTGCTAAATGTAAGGGCTGTACTTAGTTTGTTGAGTTTCAGATCATTAATATGTTCGTTGTTCCTTTCGTTTATTTTTCTCTTTTATCATTCCTTCCTGTTTTCTTTGTTTCTTCAGAAATTTAGTTAATTTTATAAATACCGGGGTGTCTAGTAAATCTATTAAATCTTTGTCTAAACGTACTCCTTTGAAAATGTTTTTATTTGGTTTAATCAATGTCTATGGCCTTGTTTGTAATGCTAAAATATCTCATAAATGAAAAAACACATAATTTTCTTAATGATTGAAGATTTACAAGCAAATTTACAAAATTTCCAGTTTACAAAATTTTCAAGCTGTGAAGGTAATATGACCTTCTTTTTGAAAGAATTGAAGGCCAGGAGACAAATTTACAAAAACTAATATGTATTGTATGAAATTTTTAATCAAATATCAATAGCAAAACACGAAATAAAATAACCAATATAAAAGAAAATAATTTTGAGATCAGTCTAAATTATTTTAGAGGAATAAATAAGAGGTACATCGCATAAATTGCACTTTAATTCATTGCCAGCATTGTTTTTGTCCACCCCAGCTTAGAGTTTCCCTGTATGAAATATTATTTCTTTTCAGTCCCTTGACATAAAACCAGGGTTCCATTATATATTTATTTGGTTTAATCATTATCCATAATCTTACTCAAATTGGCATTCACGATTTTCTTAGCAGTATTACGGCTGTATGGTATTGCGGAAAATTAGTTTTCCCTGCATTGATCCTTTTTTATAGTGTTAAATTTCTTTATTCTTTTATTAAAAATTTATATATTTTTAATGAAAGAAAATGTATTTTTTTGACTTTTAGGGTTATTTTTGTGGATTGTAATTTAATCACATCTTTCTATGGTTTACCCTAAATAAATTGTAATCACATGTTTTCTATTAAGCCTAAATAGTCTACTGAGAAGTCCTCTCAAGAACTAACATGAAATAAATGGCTTACGTATCAGTTCTTTAAATCATTAAATCATTTTCTATTGGCTCTTCTCCTGATTCAACCTATTCAGGATTCTATTTCATTGGATAATTTTGTGTACTCATTTAAACCTTTGCATAGTCAGTTTACTTTGGTGTCGTTAGTTTCATGTACTCATTTGCCTTTTATGTGCTTGTTAATAAATTCTTATTTTTACATGGATTCATCTCTTTTGGCAATTGATTTGACAATGAATTTAAAATCATATTTTTTGAATCCCTTTTAAACTCTCTTTTTCTCCTTTTCAGCAATGTGAGTAGGGTGTTTGGTGCTGTGGCGATGTTTTTCCTAGTGTGGGGTCTCGTGAACGAGAGGCTGTTTGCAGTCCCGGGAGTGCTCATACTGATGTCTGCATGCTACTTTATGTATGTTGCCTTCTCTGCACTCATACCTGAAGAGGTAAGCGACTGTCTATTTGTGACAATGCACTTTATAGAGTGATTAGCTTGTTGGTGCATGAGGCAATTTTTTTTAAAAAGCTCAGTTGGGGTCATTATAACCACAGGAATTTTTAAAAATCTGTTAAAACGTTTTTGCAAAAATATTTGGCATAAAGCTTATACATATATATATATATTTTCATGATAAGTATCTTTCATCATTAATATTAAGTGTTTTTATAGTACAGGGATGAGATTCTTTAGCTAAATCTGATTTTCAGAATTTTTCAATGTGTCAAAACTATTCAGTTTTTCAATTTTTCAAAAATTTTCAAAATTTTTAATTAAGGCAAAATTGTATATAAATAGGGTGCATTTAATATCAGTAGCCATTACAATATTGATTGTCTCGATGAAAATTCAAACTTAAGCAAGTCATTTGAAAAACATAGCTGCAACTCAAAAAGTAACCAACAACTCAATACAGTAAAATGTCAATCTTAAAGAATTAGCAGGATACCGGAGAAAAAAACTTTCTTTTAAAACTGTTAAAGTATCTTCAAACTGAATGAATTATGCTGCCATTTTCATAACAATCACAGCCACCAAGCAGCTCTTTTACAAAACTTGATGAAATGTCGTTAATTATCAATACCTATGACAAATTGAGCCTCAACAATTTACTTAGAGAGGCTACTTTTGCACATTTCTCTGAATTTTCACTTTTTTTTTTACATCATTGACTATCATCCCCCCCCCCCCCCAAAAAAAAAAAAAAAAAGAAATTGTGCTGATTGGTGTTACTTGTAGAGTTTGTAGAGTTTACAGTATTTTCTCTGTCTTGCTGATATTTATTTTAGGTTTTACCGAAGTAAAAATTGTTGTGACTGTACATTATATGTTACCAAATTGTTCGTGGAAAATTTCACTTCCAGCAACCCAATATTAATCTTTTTCCCATCCCTCTTAGAAAGAATATTATTTCTTGTATTTTTTTAACTAGTATTTTTTTAACTAAGACTTAAAAAAAAAATCCTTATTTTATTTTACTTATTTACTTATTTTTACGAGTTTCTGATTGTTAAATACATGGGTTTTTGCTTGTTTGTTTGCGTTTTTATATTTTCAGAGCACAAAAAACATTATTTTATACTAGTTTTCTGAATTAAAATAGATGTATTGTATATCAATATACCATTCATGCTTGTTTTTATAAAATAGTAGGGACTACTCTAATCCTTCATAATCTATGGAAGTGTATTCAGGACCATTGTAAGCATTTGTAAAGATCAAGCATTGACTGTATTAAGTATCAAACTTTATCATAATAAAGTGCTAGTTTAAGACATAGTACTGCTAAATGTCCAAGAAGTCAATTTTTCAAAAGTAATTTTAGAAAACAATTCAGACTGTTATTTTAAAACAAACCACATCAATCTTAAATTAGAATGACATCTGCAGCCATTAAAAGGGTAAAAGCTAACACGGACTTTACCTTTAAACACCGTGTAAAGAAACTTGATTATCTCAGTTTCTGATTTTTACACAAGATTTCTTAAAAAGTTATGAAATTTTACATGTAGATTGTGAACATAGATATATATTCTATGAACTCGGATTGGATGATGGGTTTTATTTTATAACATGACAAATCATAAAAATTTCAATCATTTTAAAGTTTTATGAAATTGTTATTAAAAGTTGCATGTTGTTACATTTTAGCGCATGCTTATATGAATGAAGTGCTACATGTTAGCATTCCTACCCATTTTAGTTTAGTCAGGAGCATATTCTAAGTTAGCAGTTTGATTATTCAACTCTTTGCTTATCTGAACTAATCTGAATAGAATATACAGCGACCTCTCACTTATATGATTTGTCGGGGCCATAAGAAAAAGGCATATAACTCAGAGAGTTGTATAAACGAGAGACCGTCTTAGTGTACAATTTTTATATACATAAATTATTTTACCTGTATTAAAAACTAAATTTTGAGTACTAAGAACATAGTTTACAAAATTTATAAAATACATTATAAAATAAAACACAAAATAATTATAAAAAAGTTCACAAAATACAAAGTTGTAGTTTACTGATCTCTATGTTTATTTTAAAGATCTACAGATCAGATTTTTTTCAAACGATGAAATGACATTATTTTGTCTCTGTCGATGGAAAGAGAAAATGTCTTTTTCTAAGTATCATAAAGCGTTTAAGCTAATTTGGAAATAATCATTTTGATAAACATACACCCACCCCTTTCCCCATAGATTTCAATCTTAATAACACAGAAATTTAGATGACGAATGTTACTCATTATTTGTTATACACTACAGTAGTGAAAGGATAAAGGTAAGAAAATACAGGATGTGTACTTTAAAGATAATAAAAAATGAATTCTCTTGAATGAGAAATGTAAGATTGCCGAACCGTTTTAAGCATCGCATTGTATTAGTAAGAGAAGAGTCCTATAACGGAGAGAAATTTAACATTATTTTCTATAAAGTGTGGACGGGACTCAGCGATTTCTACATATAACCAAGAGAGTCGTATAAGTGAGAGGGGACTTAATTTATTTTCAGAGTTGCTAACCATTGCAGAATGTTACAACCACTTTTTGTAAACAGTAATTTTTTTTTTTTTTTGGCTTAGAATATAGCAAAATTTCTCAGCATAATGTATGAGTTGATTACTATTTTGAAACACAAATATTTTAAAAATATACTGTTTCCAAAAAGTGGTTAGTTATAGTCTGTGAAGGTGGGCAACTCTGAATTTCTCAAAAAAGGAAAAGTGTCCTTTTTTTTGGTTCGGAAATTTGAAAAAAAAAAAAAAAACTGACCAAGAATGGGGGGGGGGGTTAAGTAATTGTTTGGCTTATATCTGAGAGTTTTAATATAAGCATTCATGAATTGTGTATTAATTATTGTTTTTTCCATGTAGAATATTGTTTATTTTCCCAAGCGTCTGATGAAAAAAATAATTGCTGAGATCCACTATGTTCCCGATCATTTTAAAAACAATGCCCACTTGCCTGCTGTAAGGGATGAGTTTAGTCAGCTGTTCCAACTCAAATTCGTAAGTGTCCTTTTTTCAGATTTTACTACACAGGAGACGAAAACGTTTCCTCAAATGTAAATTTTAGGAGAGGAGAGAGAAAAAAAAAACATTTCCAATCTTTCATAACAATGCCGTTTCTTTTTGTAAATTGTTCCATTATTTTGCAGTGAAACATGGATAGCATCCTATACCCTATTTACTCATGCACTTTAGTTGAAAGCAATTATCATAAAAACCTAACATGAAATAAAAAGTTCCGCTTATATTTCAAAATCAGGGAGCTTTCTTTTTGCCTAGTGAACTGGATCATTTTTAACTGTCAATCTGTTGCGCGGCTCTGTTCTGGATCACACGATACTCAACGGATGCACAGATACAGACATTTTATGAATCCGAAACCAGAATACAGATCCTACGAGAATATACAAATAGGAATCCGAGACTCAAGTGATGTAGGCATTATCACTATACGAATCCTAAAAAGCGCATGTATTCGGACTTGTTCGAAGATGTGGATCCTACAAGAAACTGGATATGCGAATTATATCGGCATGTGAATCAATTTCACATGACAATTGCTTCCTGAATAATGCCATAGGTAAAATGAATGGTTAAAGATGATTTAGTCTTCTACTGCACCATTGTGTTTTTTAAAGTGATGGGACATTGGAGTGATGCCAGCTAAGCTCCCCCGCAAGACGATTTTTTTTTAACAGATAGTGCTCATTTTTAAGCCTTTTTACATATTTTTTAAAATTTGAAACGATACATTGATTGAAATAAAATAAGTTGACTAGGTGACCAGTTTATTTGGATCAGTCATCCCTATGCTTAAAATTGAACACTAGCTTTATAAAACGAGGAAACTTTCTGCTACATATTGTCTTTTAGTGTTCAACTCAATTTTATGTTTGGATTTATGAAACTGAACTACAATTTGATTAATATTAAGCATTTTTGTGGTTTTCTCTTATTTATTTCCCTATATGAAGCATTCACCTGTTGGTGCCTGATACACAATGTTGATTTACATGAAAGATTATGGTATGTATATAATTAGTTCTGGAAATTTGATAAAGATAGTCAGGGAAATCAGGGAAAAATCATGGAAACTTTTTTTCTCAATTTCTGTAGCCACCCTGTTTTAAGCACTTTCTTCTTCCAGGCATATCATTCTCACACTGCATTCCCTTTCTTCTATTTTTGTATGGATACTTTGCTTGTTGTCCAGGATCATACATCGCCATCTGTCATCTATGTATGCATGTCATTAACAGCCTTGGGAGTAGAGATTATTTTTATTGCTTCACTGTAAAATCCATAGTTTTTATTATGGTATTTAACAATTTTTTTGATATTTAAATCTATTCTTATGTTTCCTGTTTTAGAGGCACAGCCAAGCCTCGATAAACCACCATCTTGGGTTCCTTGTATTTTTTGGCATCAAGCAAGGGTGGCGATTTGAAAAGGGAATTTAAAATTAATTTGTTCACGCTAATGCTATGAATATATTTACTGTTAAGAAAAGCACATGGAGTCAGTCATTTTCCATCAAAGTAAACTGTATTTACTCAAAGGAAAGCAAATGAGCTCGAGAAAGTGATCCAAGGATATTAATTATCCAGAATTAAGAAAATTATCCATAGTAGTCTGCCTTTGATTTGTCACATGAAATGAATTTATACACTTTTAAAATGTAACACCATACAAATAATCTCCAAGTCTTCTTTATTGGACACATTCTTTTTCACTATTTCTTCCGTTTCAGATTTACTTTCCTCTTGTTCGGTGTCTACAGATGGTGTCAGTTACATTATCTCAACAATTGTCCTATTTTCAGAGACAGGTTCTTCAGAATCCACATTGATAAAATCTTCTGCTGACATCAAAGTTATTAAAATTTGCGAACAAGCTTGCACCATAGCTATCTTCAGCTCTATTTCGGCCCCACATTCATTTTCTTCAGGGACACTTTCATAATTTATGAACCCATTGTGCTACTGCTTCCAAAGTGTCTTTGTCTCTTTGGTAACATAGTCCCAAGCCTTTAATGGCATCTTTTAATGTCACGCAATTATCTCTATCTTCGTTTGTGTCGTTGACAGATTTTTTTACCACTAAAAATCTTCTGTGGTATGCTTTAAACGATTTTATAATGCCAGCATAGCATCTATTGGTTGTAATAATCCTGTAACCTTCGGGGGTAAAACTTCAATTCAGACTTTATTCATTTCTATTTTTGCTGGTGTGATTGCATTCTATAATGGCAACAAAGGAAAAGCACCCGCCTTTGAAAATGGTTCCTGATCAAAGTTTCATTGCCCCTGTAGGTGATCCTTCTTGAAAACAGACACTGTCGTGAAGGGCTTAGTTCAAGTCGAAAAGATGCGATTAAGTCTTATCACGTTACACCCACAAATATTTCACGATATGCTTTTGGAAATCTTCAAAACTTTTAGGTAAGGTCTTTTGGTAAGACTGCCAATATCTTGTTTCAATTCAAAATAATGCGCTATGCTGTGTTGATTGAAGTGCCTCATTTTAATCCTCTTGTGAAAAAAAGGTTGGAATGGGATATCAAAGCTGTATTGCTCTCAATCCTATAGGAGGGATAACCCGGAATGATGGATTATTTGTTTGTGAAAAGTTTATCCATTGATGTTTGGAACTTCACTTTTAGCAGTCATTGATGGTTTAAATATCCAGTTTTGCAATCGAAAAATCAACTTTTTCCTAAAACGTGAATGGCAGATGACAGTAGTAGAGGGGGCAGTTTATCAAGGTAATTTTGCATTAGAATGCATTGTAGTAAATCCGTTTTCTCTCTGAGTGGGTGATCCAACAGGACAGCAGTTTATGGAGGGCTGGTTTAATGAGGGTCAACTGTACAAGATAAGGCAGTAGTTAGTTTTCTGCATTTTAGATTGGCAATGTATTCCTTTTTTTGTTTTGTTTTATAAATTTCTTTTTCATCATTTTACTTGTGTCATAAGTTTATTTTATAGACGCCAGCTGTTTCTTCTTTATCAATTAAAATCTAACAGCATCCATTCTTTTAAAAAGGGTCCTATTCATAAAAGAATCCTTACTTATAAAGATTTAATTGATAAAGAAGAAACCACTGGAATCTATAAAATAAGCTTAAAATTGAATGACACAAATAAAAAGGAATGTTACATAGGAGTGACGAAAAAGAAATTTAAAGAATGAGAAAAGGAACACATGGTTGATCTAAAAAATAGAAAGAAAACTACTGCCCTAACTCATATCGCTCTTAGAGAAAACATAACAAACTCAGGTAGCTCAGAGACATTGGCCAATATCAGAATTGCAATATTGGCCAACATTAAATGGACCCCCCCCCCCTAAATGATATTTGTGAATATTAATTTTTTGATGTCGAGAGATGTTTTCCGACATTTCTGAATATTTTCAGATATTCAGGAATATCTTTTTATGACATTCTTGAATAACATTTCCAGATACTGAGAGACTTATTTCTCCAACATTTCTGAATATTGTTTTGAGGTACTCGGGCATATCTTTTATGACATTTCTGAATACTATTTTCAGATGGTGTAACTGGACAATAAACTGTAAGGGAAAAGTTTTTTTTTTTTTTTAACTGTTTACAGATTGTAGGAGCTTGCAGACTATTCAGGCTGAAATTGAATCGCATGCAGACCATACCTCTTATCAGTTGCTGCAACCAGTGATGAAAAATACATGGGTATTTGTTTTTAAAGATAAATACGCATCGTAAATACCTGGGTATATACACTAAAGGGGTATTTACTACCTGGATATTTATTTATCAATTAGCACCATGGTTTAAAAATGCTTGTATTGATGTGTAGTGATATTACCACACATATATATTGAGCATAAAGTAAGATAAAGATTAATGAGAAACTTATAAACCCCTTACAACTTTGTAATTTCATAAATATTTTAAAATTTAAATTAAGGAAAGAAGCTACGATGAATGCTGTTGAATATAATCCTTTTAAACTGAGTAAATAAGGAGCAATGTGTTTGTCAACTTTAAAAAAAGCGAAATTCAAGTAAACTAAATATGTACATACAACAAAATCTCGATATAACAAATTTCAAGGGACCAGAAATCGCAATTCTAAAAAATTCTTTTAAAGTGAAAGTCGAAGAATCTGACAAACAAAAATGATGTAGATGCTTTTGTAAACAGTCATGTCCCGTCTTAGTAAAGCTTGAGATTAAAAAAATTCGCCAGTGGCCAGTGACCCTACAAAGTTCAGTGGCCACTTTGATATAGTTAGTGGCCAAAATTTTCCGTACTTACGTAATTTTTGTTTTCGACACCCTTGCTCCCCCCTTTCAGATATATGAAAATAATATGAGATTTTTTATTTTGTACATTTAATGATTCAATGCTTTTTTAGTAATAATACATGGCATGTTCCATATATTACATTCTGAAATAACTAGCTGTATTTAAAGAAATCTAAGTACTATGAATTTAAAATTTATTAATTCCTCCTGATTGGCTGCAGCTCCTTGTTAGAATCATCACATCACTGTCTGTGTCTATACTATATATAGGTACACACATGGAGGAGGCTATAGGAGCTTAACCCCCCCCCTCCCCCAAACCCAAATTAAAAGTGAAAATCTCTTAAAAATAGAGAATTGTAATAAAATTAATGATTTAAAATATTTTACTTTAAAATTTCTCTTCAGATTAATTCAAACGTATCTTTTACGAAAAATAGTTGGTTATTAAATAAGTACAGTGGACTCCCAAAAATCTGCCAACCTGAAATCTGTATGGCTAAGTGATATAGAATATTTTGACATTATTAGAAAGTTGTCACTATTACCAAGTACTTGTGAAACATGAAGCCTATGTTTAAAAAAAAAAAAAAAAAAAAAAAAAAAGCTTGAAGTGTGAAGAGGAGGGGGGGGGGGGGGGGGAGAAACACTTCTCTCTTCTTGGACAGCTGTAACGCTGATTAATGGAATTCTAAAGGCATGGAGATCTGTTTATTTAAGCTTTGAAGAGCGAGCGCTTTTACCAGTGATTACAAAATAAAACAAAATCAAGTGTTTTGTCTGTTTCTCTTCCCCCTCCCTCTCGCGCTATTGTAGAGATGCCAAAACTCTTGCAAAAGGAAAAGCGTAATAATATGAAAGCGGCTGAAATTAGATTTATTTAAAACTGAAAACGGTATGTTTATGACATTAGTTTTTATTTGCGTATTCGAATGTACAAAATAACGTTTTTGTTCGTTTTAAATAAAGCATCTTGCGTGGTAGTTTTCGATCTGCTGTAGCGTAAATCAGGATGCAAAGAATGCCAACCTCTTCATCGACCTTTCAAAAGCAGAGGGTTTGTTTATTGTTTTCAAGTTAATAATAATAATTTAAAAAAAAAAAACAAAAAAACGCACGTGCTTCCCGTCTACAGTTTTAGAAGGGTCATAGTAAAGATCACATGAAATTTTTTAAAAATACAATCGATTACTCTTCAGTTGACTGGACCCTGACTGAGTCGAACGACGGAAAATATACAAAGGGGAGTACTATAATTTAGAAAAATATTAGCTTCGTTCCTTCAGTACAATGTCTTATTAATGAGATACTTAATGCATCTTTCACATACAGTCATATATTGTATCAGTAGGCAAATATCAAATTTAGTTTTAAATAAAAGTCCTTTTCACTCTTCTCCTTTTATTACGGCCGTCTATTGTAGAAATTGCAACAAATTATAATTAGAATAATACTTTTGTTCAGATTTTTGAGACCACGTGTAATGTCCCACGGATATGCCTCTCTGCGTACTGGAATGTCGATGTGGATATGTAATAAAATAATGAGATGGCGTGAAGGGTCAAGGTCAACCAACGGGTCAGGTCACAGAGAGGGACCCTGTGTATTCTGTTTCGGTGCGTTCCTCCCCCCCCCTCAAATATTACATGTATGTTATCAGTTATGATGAGCTCCTCCCCTTTCTTCCCCTCCCATAGACGTCTGCAACCCTTTCTCCCCTGCTTGTCCATATAGCGCTGACATTCAGCTTTTCCTATGAGGCCGAGGGTGGGCGGGACTAAGTAAATTTTGCGCATCATCAATTTTATACGTTTTTTCAACTGCTTTGCTTTACTTTGCTCGGACATACAGCGTCGACTTTTGTTACGAGGACGGAAACGAGGGGGGAGGGGGGGGGTTGCTTGCTGAGTAAATTTTGCAGGTCGCCAATTTTGGCGACTGACAGACTGTTTTGCAGTCGCCAGGAATAATTCCACAGTTGCCACTGGCGATCTGGTGACCGCTAATCTCAAGCTTTACGTCTTAGGCTGGAAATTAGCCACACCCACAGGTCTGTGGAGGGTATGCGAAGTAGGCTTCGTTAGCATGGAAGCCCAAGTTTTCCCTTTTGTGAATAGAGAACAAAGGATAAATAACAAGGAATAAGTTTAGTTTTACGGATGGCTAGTAAAAGTTTACTGAAATGGGCACATAATTTCACAGATGTTGGTTTTTCCAGGTTGACAGGTGTGCTATTAACTGCTATTTGTGGGAAAACTTAATGAAACTTATTTAAGTTCCTTGCTTTTCAGGTTTCTATCATAGATGAAACTTTGAGCATTCTCTTTCTTCCATACATATTGTATTTTGAGCTCCGCCCCAAGGCTTTAGATATTGTCGACTTTTTCCGCAATTTCACGGTGGAAGTATCTGGGGTGGGAGACGTCTGTTCTTTTGCCTTGATGGATGTCTCTAGGCATGGTAACAACCAGGTAACTATGAGTTATTGTTTTTCTTAATCCTTCAGGCTGGAGACATAAAAATTTCCCAGGAATGAGATTCTTCAGCTTCTTTTGTGATTGTGGAAACAATCAAAGAAACATATCAAAGTGTTTAAATTAGGGAATGCAATCCCAATCCTGGGAGAATGGGATCCTGCTGGATTCCACACAAATGCTTGCAGGATTAGTCTTGTGGGATTGAAACCCAGAAATAAATTATTTTTATTACAATTTCACACTGCTTTCTCAAACATCCATTGGCCAAAATTTTTTGCATAAGATGAACAATAAGAGCAAGTGATCATGGATGCTCATACTTATTGGCAGGGAGCCCCCCCCCCCCCCCAAGCTCCCATATTGTTATGACTTATGTACTGGTGTAACGGAAAAGTGCTTCAACACTCAATATTGTATCTTTCTGTGACAGGACCCTTGACGTATCACCCCCCCCCCCAAATAAAGAAACAATCCTATGGCTGCCCATGCTAGTGATATCTTTGAAAGGGGGACTTCAGTTAACCATTCAAAATGTATGGCTCCTTAAGGGTTTCATACAAAAAAAAAAAAAAAAAAAAAAAAAAAAAGGAAAAAAGAAAAAAAAGTCTTTTGTTAAGTGCTTTTGTGTTCTCTATCAAAATTAGATCAAGACTAGGAAAATGCGTGCCTCTTTACATTGTCTTTTTAACATTCTTCTTTTTTAGCAACTAAAAATAACATCATAGTATATTATTATGAATATCATGACTATAATTTTCATATTTATGTAAAGTATATTGTATAAATTATCAAATACTATAAATTATTATTATTAAATTTAAATTGGATAGTGCTTACTTTTTCCTACTTTTATTATATTGAAATTAATTGAAATATAATAAAAGTAGGAATTAAGATTGAAATTAATTTTTAGTTGAATGAAATGTCAATCCCTCGGGATTGCAGGATACCACAGGATCAACCCATCTCAAACCCAAAATCTTGTGAAACAAAAAGAACAGTGTGAGATTGCATTCCCTAGTTTCAAGTAACAATAATGTTATATGAATCCATCATTGTAATTGTAAGTGTAAAATTTCCCATCCGTCTCACTTTATAAGTTGCAAAATCATTGTGCTCATGAAAAGGCTATTAGGTATAATTCATCTCGCACGTCTCTTGGTTGAATGTTGCATCTCAGTAATGTACAGAGGGTCGGTCAATGAGTTTGAATGACTCATTTTGTATTTTCTGAGCCTTTTAAAGTTTGTTAACAAATCTTTAATGTAAATGATTTAACCCTCTCGTCACCCTGAACCTCATAGGAGGCTCTTACTTCAAATAGCAATATTGAGAGAGAAAACAGTTGAATTTAGTATTTTTTTCTTTCAATGATATCCATATCATTCATTCATGTAGAAAGTATAGGAGGCTCTTCACTCGATGCATCCATCGTGCCTAGATTGCAGTACTCGTCCATTTAGATGCTTTTTTACAGTTTTCGCTTCATTGTTTCGGGAGAAAAATTAAGAAAATAGGGACACTGCTTTTTTTCACCGTTTTTTTTTTCTTTTTAAGGTAAGTATAGTTTTTTTCTTATTCCTCAACCTTTACCTAATAGGTGCATCCTTTTAAATTGATTTTAGCATAACACAATGCTTCGAAAATGCAGACATTAATATTAGAAAAATCTAATATGAATCGACATTAGAAAAAAAATATTTTTGCATAATTTATAATAGTATTTCAGATGCATTCAATGCTAGACAGATTTTTTTCTTTGATTTTTCATAATTCGGTGACGAGAGGGTTAATAATAATTTAGTATTTTTTTCCCGTTTTTTTAATACTTAACAAAAGACAACAATCCCCCCAATTAGACATCCACTCTAGCATTTTGGATCAAAAGAAGTAAAATGAGAAAACAAATTTCAATTAAAAAATGTGACAGCAAGGGATGCAAAACAAGCAGTCTTATTTTATGACCCTTACGCTATAGTGTTAATGAATAATCCTGTCATTTGCAGTGGCACGGTGGAGTTCATTCGAAAGCTGACCAAACGCAGCAGGCTGAAGGTGGGAAGACGGAACTGTCACTCATCCACTTTACGGTAAGTGAAACCCTCCCTTCATCATTTTGTTTACTTTTGTTCTTAGACCATTCTATCTAGGCTTGCCAACTTTTATATGTGAATTTATAGGACTTTGGGATCAGGCCCGGACTGGGAGGGTAGGGGCCCGCCCGACTCAAGAGAGGGGGGGGGCAGGTTATTGTGCAACCGATCAATAATAGGATGTGTTAACTTTCAGGGTATGGGGGGAGGTAGGGTGTTATTATTAATTAATTATGATTGATAAGTAATGCATTTATAAAATATTGATCTGTTCATTAATATGCGTCATTCATATTAATGAATCTCTTGTTTAGTCAGGAACCCTCACTCAAAAAATTTTGAGAACTACATTTAAAAGGAAGTGTTTTGAAGCCTTCTGGGCCGCAATTGCAGCTGCAAAAATTTTTTTATATGTCAAACTTCATTCAAGTGCTATCAGTATAGCACTTTTTAAATTTTCTTTCTTTTTTCTGTTTGGGGGACTGCCGAGGGTGGGGGCCCACCCATCTGCAGACAGTCGGACACCCTGCCAGTCCAAGCCTGTTTGGGATGTGGCTATAAAAAGTGGTATCAAGTTACAGGAAGACGAGAAACCAGGGCTCCGAACTGGAACTGTACTGAAAACTGGAAAAAGCTGTTATTTTGGTCAGAACAAAAACCACAACTGAAGCAGGAAAAAAAATATCGGTTTATTTCGGTTCGATATATTTCCAGCCATATAGTGACTGTAACCAACTTATCAATATTTCCTAATTGAACGCCAACCCTATAATTATCATCATTATTTCTGTTTTCGTTACTCAGAGCCTTCCTCCCATGGACGCATGCGTCACGTCTGATTCGATTTCATCAAAATAGGGGCGAGCGGTAGTTTAGCTACACTCTTTTATGTTTTGTTTTCACTTGAATTAGCAATAAGTAGAATAGTTTATGAAATTCTGAGTTGAAATAAAATAAAATGCAAAACATCATAAAAAGACAGCAAACCAGAATAAAGCTTCAAAAAGTACCCATCCCAGCCTATTACCCCTTTTCCAAGTAGACTACTCGGAACCAAAGCTGAATCGAAAACCATTACTTTTCGCGGAATGAAAACGGAACTGAACCGATATTTATTCTTTTAGTTGAACCAGAACAAAAACTGGAATAAAAAATATTGCACTTCGAAGCCCTGCGAGAAGCACAATTAAAATCAGGTTTAACTTTTACATTTTAAATTGTTTTATTGAATATTATACTTACTACTAATTATACATGCGGCATAGTTAAATAAAGTTAAGAAACAATCAGGCAAACTAATGAATATTTAATATTAATTTTCTCTTCTTTATAATCAAAACAGATAATACTATCACTTGCAATTAAATTAAATAAACCCTTTATTTCCTCTCACATAAACAAAAACAAAAACCTTACTTTGGTATTTAAAAAATAGTTAAAACAATCCATAAGTAGGTATCGATAGTATACCTTTATAAGAGGAACTTAGTCTTGTAACTTATAAAGGTATATTATGTACCGAAAGAACATTATCTACTAAAATTATGATAATTATTTATTTAAAAAAAAAAAAACCCTTAAGATATATTAAACCAGTCACAGAAATTGTAATATTTAAACAAGAAATTTTTAAAGTATACAATAACTTCTGCTGAGATCCTATTTATTTAAGAAAGACATTGACTGCTCAAAATCTCGTCTGAGATCATTTATCAAATTATTAAATTACTTATTCTGTTCCAAAAATGGGGCATTGGGTGTCCCATGCGCATCTTTCGCTAGATGTGTCCTCTAAACCCTTAGAAATGGCACGTCCTGCCTCTCGTGGGACGGTTGGCAACCCCAATTCCATCAGCCCAAGACACTTGTTCCATTATGGTGTGGAAAACACATATCCGCTTCTGCCAGTTCCATTTTGAAGAAAAGAAATGAAGGGTCATTCCATGGCAATAAAAAAGCTAAAAATGAAAATGCTTTTTGTGAATGATTATTTAAAACTGAAGTTAAGAGAATTTGTTCAGACTTTCAGCATGCCTGATGGGATCGTGAATACAGGTTTACTGGTAGCTAAACCAAACTTTAGCTGCTAATTTAAAGATTAAAAAATGCCATTTTCACACCATTTTCAAATAATGAGACTTTACCTCAGGCTACTCATTGGGTGATAAAAAGAAACAATTTATTTCTCTTAGCGAGCCTTATTTATTGACACCAGGGCTTCCTTTCTAGCCAAAAAAGAAAAGTGCCGGAGTCCTAGAAATTCTTGTAGAGCTGTTGTTCATACTGAGTGGCGTACGGCAAGCCCCTGCGACCGTTGCAAAACAGGACTCGATAGTACATTATTAAAATAATGATCATTCAAAGATTTTTCCATGTAATAGTACTGGACCTATTTTCATTATTTTGCAGAACAATGATGTGAATTCATTAGTTGAATTCGTGTCACGGAATTCACGTCATGAATTCATTAGCTCCAAGGAATGAGCATTATTTTTAATGACTTTTTTAAAAATTGATATGAATAATGAAGAATTAAAGTCTACTTCCAGCTGGATATTGTTCTGGAAAATAATACATGGCAGATTAGATTTCAATTATATCTCTTTGAAATCTAATAAATCTATAAGGATGGTGACATTATTAGATCTGTAAAACTGAGTAGACTGCGATTAAAGTCTTTAACCCTGTATTGGTCGCATTATTTTCAAGAAAATGGTCCTAAAAGTGAAATATTTTTATTCCAGAAAATTGTATAAAAATAAGTGCATGTACACTATAGGTATTCATTTTAAGGTTTAGGACATCTTTTGAGCACAGAAGAAAGAAAAAAGTTCAATTTCTAGGAAAAGCCAACACTCAGGGAGATGGCGACTGAATGTGTGTTTTGTAGTGAGCATGGAATCGTTAAAAATATACGTTTTAAACACTAAAGGAGAATTTTATTAAACTCACTTTATAAAATAAATAAATACTTGTAAAGTTTTCTTTATTGTAAGTAAAAGAAGTGAGTACAAGAAGTGGTAACATAAGTAAAAGAAGTGAGCTAAGATGGCACAATGCATGCCACAAATACAGGTATTGGAATACTGCTACCCTCTATTTAAAAATAAATCTGTGAACTAAGTTAAAAATAGTCTTGTACTGCCATCTGTTGTTTAAAATCATACATTAAAAAAAAAAAAAAAAAAATCAATCTGTGCATAAGAATTGAAATTCTCTTATCTTTCTGGCGTATAACATTAGAACACTATTGCCCAGATTTTTGATTTTTTAAAAATGACATCAGGGACTCAGTTGCATAGGCCATTTTCCTTCGTGCAGAGCAATATAAACTAGCCTTAGCAAAATAGGACGGGCACGAGAAGTAGAGGGAGAAAGCTTTGCCCACGCCTGCCAATTTGTACGGACCGGCTGTCCAGTGTACGGAATTGGGTTGTTTTATACAGCTCACAATTTTACAATTGGATTGTACGGATTTTCGAACAAAACACATTGACATTCATTCCGGAACATAAATTCTCTACCAATTTTTGCTTAAACGTGATATTTGTGCTGTTTCTGTGCTGAATATGGCCTTTTTTGGGGTGTGTGGAGAGATATGAAGTCGTTAACTATCAAAAAGGCTTCTACTGCTACCGATGTTATGGCAAACGGAATGCCATACTGCTAATGTGAACTCTCTTCAGCAAAAAAAAAAAATCCAACATGGCATACTGGTCGTGCTTGCCAGAATTCGTGGAATTACATATTCTAGATTATTTTGTAGGTCTGCATATTTTACTTTATTGCCCCCCCCCCCCCAGTTTTTTTTAAAGTCCCGAAAATTTTGATAAGATTTAATATCCTGCATCCCAATCTTTTTCCATCCATCTTGAGAATTAATATTTTTGCCTTGCCCTTCTTTTTTTTCAAATCTCCAATTCTTTTACTTTAATTTAATTAAAGTAAAAGTTGAGAGAAAGAATATTTGTCAGAGAAAAAAATGTTTATGAAAACAAAAAGTATTTATCAAATCTTTCTATATTATTTTTTTTAACATGCACTACATAACTTTTTGCTTTTTAGATGTGTTATGTATTAATTGCCACTCAGTATGTTTTATCAATAAAAGAAATGTTCTGGAAAGCAAATAAGAAATAAATTAAATATATTCACTCTTTTTTCCTGACATTTTAGATTGAGTCGGGTATATTTATTGCATTATTGCATCAGGGTGTTAGATTCGATTGTAAGGTTTTTCAAAAGTGGAATGTTCGTGGTTATGCTACCCATGATTTTGATGGGAGCAAGGCTTGAGGGGTTAACTTTCGCTACCTTTACTTAAAGTGAATCTGGAGTTATATGATTTTTAATTTTCTTGTTGATTTGTGTTTTGTTTGAGTATGACACAACTCTCACTTCCCCGTCACTTGATTCCATCAAAGAGTGCATTTCTTCCACAGAACAAGGAAAAAAAAAATATATATTAGTATGCTACAAGGAAATTTTGCATGAGAAGAGACAACTGACATAATTGCCAACAACATTGCCTTGAATTTTATGAAATGAAATTTCTCTGAAGAATTTTTAAGTGTGAACTTCTATTTTCCTTACACATGTGTTTATTTAATTTCAGCTAATGAATCCTGATTGGAAACCACCGCCTTCATCAGATGTGTTCATAAATGATTTCAGGCACAGAGGTATGTTGTTTAAGGTTATTGTCTCTTAATAATGAGGTCTAGAGGCTTTGGGTACTTTTCATGAACTTTCAAAAAATACTTGAAAGATGTAGTTTTTAATAGTTTGTTTGAACCCTAAACTTCAAACTGTTAACATTGATTATGCAGAAACTATTCAAATAGGCTAAGGATCAAAGTTTAATGAGAAATTGATTAGGAAAAGCCTGAAGTTTTCCCACTTATGAAAAGATATAAATTCAGTATTTTTTGAACTGCTGATTGTTTAATTTGTAATGAAGGATCTATTCCTACGAATCAGTGTTCAATAAGAAATGACTAAAAAAAGCACTTTAAAAAATTATTTTTAAGTTCCATTTACAAGAAAATAATTTTTTACACAAAATTTACAGAACTGCTTAATAAGAGCTTACCGAAATGTTGTATGCTTGGAAATAGGTTTTATTTATAACTAACATTATTTAGTAAAATTTGCATAAGTTACCAGACTATGACTACCAATGTTCCAAAAGTAACTGTTAATTCTAGATCGTTTCATATACTCAATTCTGTTAAGTGCTGCTATCTATATATTTTTAGCAACTAAAAAGCTCATAGATTAGGATTGAAAAGATGGCAGACATTATACAGTTGGTACTTTTATTGCTGAGAATGTTAAAAGTGACCTCAAAGTATTAAAGGATTTTATCACGCTGCTTGTTACTTAATTTTTTCCCCTCCCTTTAGTGAATCATGCCAGAGTCGAACAGGACACTGAAGATCCTTATTTTGCATCACTGAATTCTTTGTCTAGCATGGGCTCTAAGGTAAAAATGGTTTTCTTTTGTTTCTCTTCTCCCTTTTGAACATTTGGTGACTTAAAAAGGAAACTGTTCATTTTTAGGGCCCGATTCAAACGAAACGCTATCGGTCGTCTCCAAAACGATCGTTTTCTCTCTGGAAGTTCGATCGCTTTTACAAGCGATCGCAAAAGTGTATTCAAAGTGAAACAAAATAGGCGATCGAACTTACAGGTTTGCTAGATCGAAACTTTATCGCCACAGAGTGAAAACGCAACTTCCGGTGACGTAAAAAGTCGCTGTTAACCAATAAAAAAATCGCATCTTTCTCTGGAAAAAATTTTTAACTTAATGACGACGACTAACTGTTTATTTATTTATGTTTGAGCTTTTTCCCCAACAGTATTGTAGGTTAATGTTTTAAAATTTTAACTGGTTTAGGTTAATATTTTTTGTATGTTTATAATCATGGAAACGCATTTTTAATTTATGAAGATTTTTTTTTAGAAAATTATTGATAATAGTATTGTTCATCATAATTATCATGTCGAATTGTTCGAATGATCGAATAATAATTGTTCTCTAGTTTGCCTACTATATTTTATTTTTCTGTAGCAGAGAAGCTGTTTATAATTATAATGGAGGGGCAGAATTACTATATATTTCATGTTCTGATATATAATTAACAATCAAAGACATCCTTAATATAATGATATGAATATTTGTATTTGTTTAGGAGGGTTGCTAGGATGCTTATTTTAGCGAGAAATTATTCGTTAATGTATTTTTTCGCACTGTTTCAAATATCAAACATTTATCGAGCAATAAACGATTTAAAAAAAGGACTACAGATGGCGCCTGCATCGTAGTGTCTGCTAGAGTAGAACACAAAGGCCGACAGAAAATAAACCTTACAGATATTCTGTTCTGCGAGAAAATTCAGCTTTCCGCAGGCCTAAATCTTTTGCAGAATTCCCTGTCTGATAATTCCAACGGATTGCTTCGTAATTTTAAATAACGAGTCTTCATTGTTGTTGTAATCTTCTCATCAACCATCCGCCGATCGATCCGCCATGTTCGAGAAAACGATCGCTTTTGGAAAAACGATAGCAAAACACCAATCGCAGTGTCACTTGATCCAAAAGCGATAGACAGGTTTCACTTGAATAGGAAACATAGGAATCAGTCGAAAATTTCCGCGATCGCAACGGAAAACGATAGAACTCTGTTTCGTTTGAATCCGGCCCTTAATTCCTTGTCCCAATCCTATTATCAGAGAAACATATATTCTGTGTGAAAACAGGGTTGCCACTGGTCAGGGAAAACCTGGAAAAGTCGGGGAATTTCATTTTGTCAAAAAAAGTCAGGGAGAAGTTGGGGAAAATTGCAAATTTTGGCCCAAAATCTGGAAAATCATATAATTTGGACTGGAAAATAAGTGTTTGTAAGCAAACAACATTTAATCTTACTTTGGGAAGCTAAAAATATTAAAGAACATATCCAAATTGGATGTCATAAACATAAAAAATAGTCTGGATTTTTATCACATGATGGTCTGCAAAACCGGGAAAAGTCAGGGAATTTTTTTCAGAAATTGAGCGGCAACCCTGAAAGAATGAGCTCTCCTCTTAGTGAAAAGTAAACACTGGGTATTGGTGGGTTTTGTTAGTCTTTTTTTTTATGAATCTTTTACCAAAAAAATATTTTGGTCTCCTCAGTTTCGTGTTAAAACGTTTTTCACTGTATATCCATCCCTTAATGAAAGCATTGGAAGACAAAATACAAAAAAGTAATTTAAAATATGCCTCGATCTGAATTGGGTCTCTAAAAGGTTAAAATGTGATTTAATTAAAAATATGTCATGAACTGGATCTCGATGAAAGGAAATTATCCTAAATGTTCTATAATTGGGGTTTTTTCAACCTCATGAGCAAGATTTTCTTTCCATAGACCTTTAGTCATTTTATGTTGTTCTTGAAACTTAATGTTGAATTCAATGATCTTGTAGCGACAATGTTATCGTAAAAATTGGTAAAAATGTTAAGAGCATGGTGTTGGTCCATTGTCAATGAAAATATAGAGAAGTGACGAAAAATAAAATTGTGATAAAATTCAGAGGATCAGGATTAAAAATTTTCTAAGCAATATGAGATAAAAAAAAAATAAAAATAAAAAAACAAATAAATAAATAAAACACAGAAAAAATATATATAAGATTTACAGAGAATAATATAATAACAGTTTCATCTTTTGAAAATAAACACTCAAAAAAACAAAAACAAAACAAAACTGGTGTTAAAAGATAAAATAAATAAAAACTTTATGACAAAAACACGCATAAAAGGTTACTTCAAGGTGTAACAATCGTTTCGACTGAAAATTCATTCAGTCTTCATCAGACCTATGACGACTATAGAGAAATGACGAAAAATAAAATTGTGATAAAATTCAGATGATCATGATTAAAAATTTTCTAAGCAATATGAGATTAAAAAATAAATAAATAAAACACAAAAAGAACGAATTTTCGGTCGAAACGATCGTTACGCCTTGAAGTAACCTTTTATGTGTGTTTTTTTCACAAAGTTTTTATTTATTGCTGTAATTTTTTATTCTTGCTTTTTGGCTTTTAATGGGTTTCTTGAACTGCCTGCCCTCTTTCGTAATTTTGTGGATCCACAGCATGAGGACCCCAGAGGGATCCGTAGATTCCAGTTTAAGAATCTATGTTCTACAACAGTGAAAGAAATGCAGCTGTTATCCAGTTTTCCTGGATGACTCCCACCTACCTTCCCCCTCAAAAAGAAATGGTTATTATTGTTAGAAACAGCAGTGTAGTGTACTCCTTTGGACTAGAATTCTCCCCCCCCCTCCCCACAAATGTATATCCATAGAAAAGCAAAAAATGTCATTAAATACAAAGGACATGATTGATAATATTTTTTTTAATGTGTGAGCTTTGTTATAAACTGCACGAATGATGCGTTTTCTTGTGTTTGATCAGTATGCCAGCCTGGTGAACAGTATCCACGTGCCTCACCATCCTGGTGACATTCACCGGGAACACCACTACGAAGCGGAAGACATGAGGGCCATGTCCGGGGGACTCAGCCTGGCGGAAGGACCTCCTTACAGGGCACAGGGAGGATTCCTCACAAGGTACTGTGTTTTTAGTATTTAAAGACTGATTTTTATCCCTCCATAATCCTTAAAGGAAGCTATTTTCATGCGATTGGGTTGTTGCAACCCGTTGCAGAAACCTCTTTCCTGGAAATTTCCCTCGGTTAACTAGGGAACAATCCACTCCAACTTTTTCGTTAAGAGGCGAAAAAATGGCAGGTTGCTGGAAATCCAGCCAATCGTAGTGCTTCCTATTTCGACGTCACAACACAAGATGGCGGAAGAGTCAGCGTCCGCCATACCGTTCGTAGTGAAAGGGATGAGCATGTGTGAAAACAAAAGGTCCGTGAAATGGAATATCAACATGGAAATGGATTTAAGAAAACAAAAATAAATATCAGTCCGATCCGAAGATACATGAGGTATAAGCAACCAACGATAGGCTATTCATAATGACATGCCCATTCTGTGAATGGCTTATGTTTGTGAACGTAAGCAGGGTTTGTTGACTAGGGCAACCCTGCGTGCTCATCTGGGCTCCCTGACTTGCGGGAATGAATGTCAGCAACAGGTTTCTGCAATCAAAATGGCTCTCAATTTTGTCCGTGTAATAAAGCCTTAACTCAGAAAATTCACAGTATTCCCGCGGTCCTTGAAAATGACTCTAAATCCTCCGTGGATGACTTCAAGTGTTTGATAGGCCAGTCCTATTAAGAGTTCAGACACCCAATTTCTTATCACAAACTGAAAATGGATGAACGTGTTCAGCAAAATATTGAGTATAACACTCATTTGCTCTTGCGAAGTAGCAAACATTTTTTTGTATTAACGGATTGCATAAGCATTTAGAAAGATTCGATAAATAAATCACTCGAACAAAGCTTTCAAAAAATTTAAATATTGAAAATTAAATATTTAGGGTCATTCTAAGTGAATCCGTGATTTTATGTAGAAAGGTACATTTCTGACAATACTATCCAAACACACATACCCATACTCGCATGCATACAGGATAATCGTCGATGATGGCCACCGAGTCGTTTTTATAAATGATTGAATGGACACTTTCAACGTTTTAGTATAATTTATTAAATAAGGCGCCACATTTAAAATAAATAAGTAGGCACTGTCCATAAGAACTTATATACACAGACGAGCATGCCAGGCGTCTGTCCGAATGTCCTAATCCTCTCTGTTCTTTCACGTCAGAGAAGTCTCAATGGATTCATTTTGTGACAATAATAGTCCTATATTCACAGTAATATCCTTATAAAAAATAAATTGAGTAAGGAAGCATAAAATGTTAAAGTATTTTTTACAAAAGTTAGACCTTAAAAAAAAAAATTAAGTTTTGTTTGAATTTTTGCATTCTACATTTGTTTTTTTATATTTTTCAGCCACCACGGTGAGTTGGGAGGTGTAGAGGCTCTTCCAGCGGACACTGCAGAACTGAATCCGTTAGAGATTAGAGCAGCTGATATGAGCTTCAGTGCACTCTACTTGCACGAAGTAAGTTTTTCAAACAGTATTGGGGGGTGTGTAGAATCCATACTGAACCCTTTCACCACCAATTTTTTTTTTTGTGTGTGTGTGAGTAAAAAAGAAATAAGTATTTTAATACATCCATTACAATAAAAGCATCCGTGAAATGCCGTGGAAAAAAAAAAATTTACTTACCAGAGGGTTGTCGGGAGAAGGAGTGGGACAAATACAATCAATTCCGGTTATAGTGAACCCGGATATAATGAAATTTCGGCTATAGTCCCGATTCACTTACATTCGAAATGTGCATAGCATTTTTCGGTTTTAGTGAACTGGACTTTGGTTATAGTGAACCTAAAAGCAGAACTTCGAAAATTCTGGAAATGGCAGCGATGAAGTTTTTCGGTGTCTACATTTTAAAAGGTTGTATTCGATAAATACACTAAGAGATTATCAAACATCTGTTCCGAAATACAGGGGAATTGTCAGTGGCTAGGCTACCATGACGAAGGGGAGAGGGGAATCATAGCGTGCTAGAGAAAGGGCTTTTAGACTCTTGACCGCTGTGAAACCAGGAATGGATTCATTGCAGTGATGCATACTTATCTTTAGCTCTCCCATTCCCTTGCAAAGTAGCCTTGTGGTCAAAGTCTTGTGGTGTATGCCTCCTCGTACGCCTTTTGTCTGTTACCTCCAGTGCTTAAGTGCATAAGTTTATCTTTTTCACCCTGCATGAAAGGCCGTGACACCTACACCTCCACAATGAGGAAGGTAGCAATGACAATTTTTAAAAGAAACATGCATTTTTTTTCATTCTCATTCTTGACCCAAAAGAAAAGACCACGAGTGCTTCCATCTAATTCATCCAACTGTGTCCCTCCTAATTGTATTCCCACTTGCTATCCGGGGGCATCTGTAAAAGGGGCTTCCATTCTTAGTTGGTTAGAATCAATAGCACTTTTCCTCTACTAAACACTTAACAAAAAGTAGTGTACATTTCATGGTGAACAAAAACGGACATGTTCTTCTTATCTTTGAACATTTCAATTTCCATTCCCGGTGAAATAGCACAGTTTAAGGATGACCACTACACGTTATTGCTTGATTGGCTATAGCACTTTCCAGCCAACTGAATGGAATCTTCCAAATTATTGTAGCACTTAGGAGTCATAAGACATAAATACGATTCATTATGTTTGATTGACACAAATATTCAGTCTGGGTATAAAACACTATATTTTACTTATGTATATAATGTATTCCTTGTTTATAGGGGGATACTTTGCTTATAGGGACTTCAGATAGAGTGAACGAAATTGGCCGGTCCCCAGTGGTTCACTATAATGAGTCGATTGTATGTCCTATTAGTATTTTTTCGTGAAACACATTTATCCCAGTGACACTGGAATAATGACTAGAAATGCAATGGAAAGCTCTTCTACTATAAGATAGTAACACGGCCAGTACAGGAAAGGGTTTTTATCAGGACAGCTCAGTGCATTGCGTAGAATTCGTTTTCAAACGAAGGCAAAATAAGCAGTTAAAATTTGAAGAAATGGAATTCATATTAAATGGATCATTGTGGAATGATTCACTATTTTCTGAGTTCTTGGTTATTTGTAGAAACGGAAATGAGGACCCATTTTTCTTTATTTATTCTTCCAAACAAAATGACTTTAGGTTATGTCATAAAAGGAAGCCTTCTTATGTATTCATATGCAATATCGTATAACTGTTCTATTTCCCTATTTTAATGTATTATTATTATTATTATTTTATGTTTTCTATATTTTTTAAAATTCACATTTTTTTTTTTGCAGGTGCATCAAAGAATCATGGAATCGTCGTCTCCTTCCCAGACAGTTCACCTACCACCCCGACAACAGCCAGGCAATGAGGAATCTCCCTTACTGGAAGTGTGAGTTCTCATAAAAACACGCTTCCGCACGTGTGCTTTCGTTTCTTAGTCTTTCGTGACAAGCGGCCCATTATGATACTTTTTAGTGTGTGCCAATAAAATTAAATCGTGTGCCTGTACTGTACTATTTTACTGTCCAAGTCTTTTGTTCTTTCTCAAAATAGTCTTTCTCTCTATTGCTCATAATTTTTCTCCATCACTTAAACATTTTTTTTTTTTTTTGGTTATTCTTTGTTCCTTTCCTTTTTTTTTCTAAAATGGGAACCTTGTTTTTTGCCTATTCTTAATTTGTTCTTTGTGAAATGAGTGGGTTTTTTTTTTAATACTTACCTTCAGATGGAGGTGGTGGGGGCAATTTCTTTGCCTATAAATAGGGGATCTCCAGCTCATAGGATGGTGTTTTAAAAATGACCTAACCTCGCGTGACATCCGTCCTTTGGTAATATCGTGTTTCTTATTCTTGAGGATAAATATTTTGCATTATTTGTTAATTGAAATGCAATGAAAGAAAAGTTCACATCGAGGGTTTTAAAAGTGTTCTTCGTTAAATTAATGTTTAAAGTAAGTCTTGTAGTAAATATAATTTTAAAATTGCTGTTGAAAACCATAAAAGCTGAGCATTTCCGAGAGCCAAGTCATTCTCACGCTCAGTAGCCTATGACTTATGTCACATCTTGCATGGGTGACCAAAAGAAAACGAAAGGAAAGGAAGAAAGAGCACTTAAATAACATAAAATTTGCTCAAAAGCTCATCTAGGGGGGGAAAAAAAATCTTCCAAACTATGGCGACCCATTTTCCTCTCTTGGGCAGTTAATTCCTAAATTGGCGAGTTTTATTTTCGTGTCTTAATTCTGCCTGTTAAATGGTTTAAGAGGAGCATGCATAGTATCGTTCATTATTGCTTGCGATGTGTAATGGGAAAGAATAACTACAGAAAGAGTCTGTTTTCAGAAAATCAGATTTGAAAATACTATCACCAAGCGATGTGCAAATATTCCCCCCCCTCCCCCCTTTATTATTTGTAATGCATGAATTATTTATAAAACCATAGCTATATCTGAAAAGTACCCATTTCCTTGAAATAGTTTTTAAAAAATTGCAGTATTCATTTCGTGCTTTAAATAGTAAAAGTATTAAATATAAGCATGTTGTTAGTACTGGTTGGTTTTTAAATGTTACAAAACTTGCCTTTTTTTTTCTTTTCTTTTTGGCTTAAGCAAGCATCCAATTGTTATTATATCAGTTGATTCTGATTTATAGTTCACATTAATTACTTCATTCTGTCAGTTTTAATTTATATACATTTGTGCTGGACAATTCTAGATTTTTTTTCTTTTTCTAAATGTTATTAAGAATGAAGCAAAAAATTTGAAAAGGGGTCCAAAGAGAATTTTTTACAGAAAAGGGGAAAAAAAGACATCATCATTATTATTTTATTTAACAATCATCAAAATTTTAAACAGTGGGGAGGGGGGCGATAGGTGAGCACCTCGTAAATTTGTCTCCTTAGATCATGTAACTAAAGTTTTCAAAAGCATTTAAAAATAATATGTATATATATATATTTCCTTAATGACTGAATGTAGCTCAATTCAAGGGATACCATACATCATAAATAGACTTGTTCATTCATTGGCCAATTTCCAAGGAAGGAATAAATTATACTGTTTTTAATATATAGAACAGGCAGAATTATGTGCGAATGCATAGTTGCGTATCTAGAAGGTCTAAGTAGAATGGCTCTGCATGACAGAACTTTAAAAAATGATTGAAAATTGGATTGAAAGGAAAAACTGGGAATGCCCCAGGAATCTGTCCAGACTCTTTAGACAGGGCCCTGTTTTTGTGACATTGTGAAAAATTGACACATCATTTTGTAAGTCTAAAATTAGTATTCAATCAAGTTTTTCAAGCCAGGATTCTGTTTTTGTTAAAATAGGGTTCTCTTTTCATGAATTTGTGAAAAATATACAATTTTACAGATTTGAATTTAAAAACTATACATCACATAGGGTCAACCACCGGCCCGCGTTCCAGATGTGGCTTGCCACGGCTTTTGATTTGGCCTGTGGAGCCTATCAAAACCCCGCATAAAACCCATATAAACCATTCAAAATTCCATATAAATCCCAATTATATGGCCCGCAACTTCGCTAACATCCTTAAGTTTGGCCCGCAACTTTTCAAAGGTTGCCCATACCTGCTATACATATATGCATGTATATCAACAACTACATATTTTTATAAATAAACACATTAATGTGTATCATGTGTATAGATTTATATAACTACGATTTGGGATAAATTAATTTTAGTAATAAACACTGATTTGTGAAGGACCCGCTTTTCATAGAAAGGATTTTTTGAACTGTTTGTTTTTAAAATGAAAAATTGTTGTGAAGAGTCCGTTTCTAAAACAAAAAATTGTGAAGGGTGCATTTTTACGCTAAAAAATGTTGTGAAGGGACCGTTAACGGACCCAAATTTCTCCTAAACAGACCCAAAATCGATATTCTACGCATCACCAAATCAGTGATAAGATTTAAAAGTTATGGAAGTTCGTTAACCAATCATTTGAACCTTTTATGATGAGTTATTGCACTGGGATGATAAGAGTTGGTTTTGTTTGTGTGCCATGACCTTTTTGATAATTTCAAATTTCACGTGTTTTTCAGGGCAAATTATGTTCAGTGAGACTGTTGGAGACGTCATCTGTACACCACTCATGTTTTGTGACAGACTCTCCAAAAATGGCATTCACTTTATTTTCATATGTATGTATGGTCACTTAATGTGTTGTTTTTGCTTCTTTTTTCTATCACCTTTACAAGTGCCATACAATTTATGTATTTATTTTTTAACTTCAAGGTAGCCCCCCCCCCCTTTATTATATTTTCCTGATTCAAGTTCCTAAATATCTTTTGCAAAAGTATCTGACTGAACTGTAACCATTTTTAGTTTTCCATTGTGTATGCTGAATAATTTTTAAATGACAGACATGCAATTGTCATAGTGATTTTGCAATTATGTGTATGGATTGTACATGAGAGAGAGAGAGAGAAAAAAAAAAAATCCTTGATTAACCCTTTATCTACTGACAGTACATAGAGGTACTGTAAAAATAAAATTGTTTAAAAAGAATTATCCATTGTAATTATGTTTTTGAAAAATCGCTACCAAGGATCAGCTTTCATCATGACTGCATGATGTAAGATTGTTTTAACTGAATGCTCACTTTACAATCATGTCGAGTTAACAAAAAATAGGAGCATGAGTGTATTTTTAAAGGTTGCTTTTAAGATGAAAGGATAAGATTTTCTCAAAAGTGTGCATTTCAAAGCATTACTTAGCTTCCATTTTATTTGTGCTGACGCATATTGTTTGTCACTTGTATAGCTAGTGTTTATTCATTTTTTTTTTCCCCGAGTTTTCTTTTAATGTTTTTGTTAATCTTTTTGATTATTACTTGTCTAACTGAAACAGGAGAAAAGAAAGTTTCAAGCCGAAATTCTTGGCAATTTTTAGTTTGGTAGATAAAGGGTTAAAAAAATATGGAAAACTTTTTAACATCCTTTTTTTTTAAAAACAAATTCTAAAAGGCAAATCAACATAGAGAAACTTTTAAGTAGTTTTTGAAAAACTCATATGGTCTCAACATGCAGAATCACTTATTGCATATTAAAATAAGAAATGAAATAATAATAATGCTAAACAATCATATCTCCTACAATTGCTTGAAAATCAAGGGATCTGTGAAAAAGCTTGTTGATCAATCTTTCAAACAGATTTTTTAGAAATTGATGGACTTACTTAATTGAAAGTATTACAATTTTAATCCATCATTCATTGCAATATTAAGTAAAATTGAATGACTGCACGTATAATATGTGTTTTTAATGACACGATAAATTTTTCTCTTTATGAAATCATTGAGTACTGGTGACTTTTTTAAAACTCAAATTATTATTATGATTTTAGAATCTAAAAGAAACATATTTATTTCAATGAACTCCAAAACAATCCTGTACGATAGTTTTATTTTGTTTTTAAGCTTTCCTTGTTATATTTTTGAGAAAAAAATCATAGTTAATGAGAATATTAGGCTTGACCCGGCATTTATTTATTATTATTTTTCAATTTGTAGAGATTCACTAGACTGGGTGGACCTTTTTTAAAAATGATTTTTGATGTTGTTTTGAAAAATTTCTTATTTGTTTTATGTTCAATCCTTTGTGTATGGAAATAAACAAATATTCAGCCTAACATTTCAGTTTTTATGCTGTTAGTTGGTCATGCCTAGTGTCAATTGGGCAGTGATTATTTCAATAAGAGGTAAAACTTTTTCATTTGTACAGCAGAACTCTACTACTTTTTTTAGTACTATTTGAATGTTCCTTATTACTTGCTAAAATTGTTGAAATGTATGTTAAAATTGCAACTTCTTGCTGTACACTTATTGAGCATAATAAGGATTATCATCCTGTGAAGGCTGATTTGTTTTAACCCCCTCGCTGCGCATCCTGCGATTTCCACGGGTAATGTAGAAGTAGCAAAATGTGCACAACCCCCGATTTCCGCTGTATGCATTTTTGTCGTCTATTTAACTGTGCAATCCGCTCTTTCCCCATTCGTGGTTTCATTTTGGCTTTCTGTGATGTTTCATTGTTTATTTAGATGTGGGCTAACCGATGGCGTTAGCTGTCCGCATTTCTGCAAAATATACGAGAATTTTTTGTCACCATTTTGTGCACTTTTTTCAAAGCTAGTTTAAAAAAGTATGCACTTTTTGAACCTATTTTGATAAAAGAAATACGCAGTGAGAGGGTTAAGACTAATTTTGCACATTGTTTGTCTAACTGCACCACCGTGCGACACTTTCGAACGAGAAATAATGAAGGTTCAAAATGTAAGTTATACTCATGCAATGGAAATAAATAAAACACATTATTGTGAAGTGCACTACAATTTAACAGACATACAGTACACTATGCTACACGTACCTGCCAACTCTTGTATTTTCAATAGAGACTCCTGTTTTTTACCTCTTTCTTTAAGTATCAATTTCTTCCAATTCTCATTTCTCCCCCTCTTCAAAATGGATGGATACTGACTTCTGTAAATAGGAAATTGGTTCATCTGTGCCTCAATGGATGTATTTAAATGTTTCTTGATTGAAGATTTTCTTGCTCTTGGATTTAAAGTGAATGAATGAAAAAAATAACATTAGAAAATCGAGACTAGAGTTTAATGCCAATAATACAAATTTTATCTGTTAATATTAGCACAAAGTGTAAAGGAAATTATGAATAAAGTATTTTGATAACGTTTAGAAATCAGCATGTACCTTTACTAATTCCAAAGTGCGAGAGCTTTTGAGAAGGAATTCAGTTGATATAAAGCCGAGCACCACAAATCCACCGACCTAAAATGTGCAAACGTCTGAAATCCGCAGTTATCCACTCATGATGAAATGTGTTCTAAGTCCAGATAAATGCGATTCTGATGACAATGATGAAAACTTGGATAATCCTCCCTCCAAAAATTCATTTGATGAAAGTTTAAAGTTAAGAGAAGAATACCCTAAATTTTTAGAACTGCAGAGTTCTGTAACAAAACAAGAATGACTGATACTATGCAATCTCCCCCCCCCCCACACAATAAATAAATAAATAAATAAATAAAATAATAAAAAATTAATAAATTATAAAAAAAAAGGTTTTTAAACAAACCACAATAGAACATGTTCTTAAAATTTAAAAAAGTAAATTTTGAAGCCATGCATTCAGCTGGTGTCTTTATGTATTTTTTTTCTTTTTTCTCCGATGCTTTTGTATTTAATGTGAAAATAGAATGAAAGGGTTCTAACTGGGATTTTATTTCATGAGTCGTAGTCTGCTTTTTTAAATCAAAATTGTAACGATTTATCTTTTATGGCCTGAAATCCCAAAATCCACACAAGCCATTTTTTTCCCTTCATGCTGCAGCTCAAGTCTAAGTTCTTAACCCTACAGTGCATACTATAACCATTTGGCTACACTCTCATTTTTCTGTAATAAAAAGAAAAGTTTTGTATTTTTTGTATAAACATGCATTTAATATAACTATAAGACCATTATGGTCTGTTTACATTTTCCTTTGACAGATTTAAAGAGAGTTGATTAATCATGCATATTACGTAGCTATTATAAGTAGACATTAAAATGAAAAGATGATATCTAATCCATTTTAAGATCCATTATTCTTTCAATGATAACTCAATTTATCCATGATGTAAGGTGAATACTTTAATAATATGCATAGCAATCAAATCTACCTATTGATTCCAAAAGTATAAAATACCCTATTTCAAGTGCACCCATGAAAATTCACAATGGATTATTCTTTCAATATTTTAAACATGGATTCAGTAGTAGTTTATTTCAAATTTTTACATGGGTTCTCAGAAATTTTAATTTGAAAATTGTGTAAAAATGCAAGATTGAAAGAAAAATAATGTCATTTTAAACCCTTCATCAGGAATATTTTTTCTTGATGGATTCCCTGTATCTTTGGAATGGGTTTTATCAATATTGTACAATGCTGAATTTTCAACCAATAGTTGTTTTAATGAGCGGATAGTATGACAGAGAACGTGTTATTCTAGTCATTTCACTTTCAATAGACTGAAAACTTTCATTCTAGAAAATTGCGATGTAAAATGATTTGTTTACATCTGAAACTGATCCTATCTGATTATAGGAATTTGCAAATTAGAGGGAGTCTATTGTACATCCAGTTCAACTCGGTGGATGTTTGTCATTGACTGAGCACGTTCAGCTAACCTTCCGCTTTGATTTTCCAGTGGCATTTTGGGGGGATTCAGGATCCTTAAAAATGAAATACAAGAGAATTTTTGCAGAAAGGATGGGCCGTCGGCTGTCGAAATGCTCGAAGTTGAATGAGAGCCGCCCTGTTCATTTAAAATTATTTTGCTAGTGATAGGTTGCTTGTATCACAGCTTGTTGACAACAGATCTCTTGAGATAACACTAGTAACATGAAAACTGCACCTGTTTTATGCAATGACTTTTTTTTTTTTCCCCCGAGTGTCTTACAAAGAGTGTATTTTTTGACTCGTTTCATTATTTATGCATGGCAATATAGTTGTAAAAAAAAGAATGAAAAATGACTGTTAAGTCCAATTTCATTTTGATTGCTTATTTATGTATGCAAAGTACTTCTAAACAATTCCTTGCTTGCTGAACAACTCACGGAATTGATAGAGTTCTGAATGAGGATTTTAACCTTTCTGACTGAGCTCACTTTTTTTTTCTCACTCATTCCTTGCTTATTTTTAATAAAGTATAATATATCACTTTTAAAAATCATAATCACCCATGATTATTAAAACTAATAAAGAACTTTAGCAGTGACACACATCAATATAAAATGAAACAGTACGACCTCTTCAGGTGGTTAGAACTCTTCTTCAGCTGCACAAAAGCTGTCATTCAGAAAAAGTAGCAAAACAAGAAAGAAGGGGGAGGAGAGGAGAAGAGTAAAAGAAATGAGCAAAAAGAGGATACTAAGTTAAAATAAATGGAATAACCAAGCGACGAGGAACTTTTTTACAACATTTCATTCCATACGTATGTGTGTTATTTTACAAAGTTCTTCATTAGTGAGAGCCTGTCAACAGCCATTCTTTTGAGTTTCGATATTTTTTGCATCTCATGATTTTAGATGTACACTTTGAAAATAGTTTTGGTGTGATGAAATCCTATTTCTATGTCATCTTGTGAACGAGGTGTATGCAGTTGTTAAATTTCAGAGCACTTAAAAGAAACATTTGTGATATTATATATATTGACTTGGATGGTGAGTGCATACTGCCATTGTAAATGATTGCTGTCTGTATTTTTCTGTCTTTGCTTTTGTGTTCCTAGGTAACTCTTTTAGTAACTTTAACAATTCATCATTCAGAGTCAATAACTTTGAACCAGCTCCTGTTTTTTGGAATGGAGAACTTCCATTTTGGATTCAATTAGAACTCTCAACAAAAACAGCCCGCGAGATTTTCCCTAACAAAAATTGAGAACAGTTGAATAACAGGCAGAAATAATTCTCTACCATGACGGGGGATGGTCATTTTCACCCCATTAGGTGAAAGGATAGTATATGAGAATCCACTTTGGGGTCTGAGCTGTTTCGACCCCATCTCTCCCTGTGGAATTTTGGTATGTGTCCCAATTTAAAAACAAAAGCTTGGTCGATGAATATTTTGATAATTTTTGTCAACTTAAGAACTCGAAACTGTTCATATTCATAACGAAGGACCTGGCCAATCTTGATTTTAATATTCTGGGCGATTCAAAATAGATGTTAAAGTGATTCTCTTTTAAACCATAAGTGATCAAAACATACTTTCAATTAGAAAAGTGCGTCAAACAGACAGCAGCTTTCAGATAGGGCAATTTTTTATTGACCAGGGGCTGTATATGCATTAAAATAAAAAATGCAATTTGTATGCAGTCCCTCCTTTACTATCACTTATATTTGGGTGAAGAATGTTGTACTGCGTCTAAGAAAGTAAATAAAAAAAAAAAAAAAAAATCCCATGTTTCTGAGTGGAATAGTTACCGATATATCGTGAGTTAAAAATTTTGGGGTGGGTCGCCAAACACTAAGGGGTTGTCTCAGAGGTGAGAAAAATACAATTACTTTTGAGCTTGTATTAATTGATATGAGTGCTCATTCGACTTCTGGAAATCCTGTTTTAACTGGAATTTTCCTATAATGCATGTTTGGCTGTTTCTAGTGAAATTGAACCAACATCATTACTTTGTCATACTCTAATACAACTTGAAATTGCCTTCCCTAGAAGATGGACGTATTGAGTGGATAACCCCCTAAAAGATGAAATGATCCGTAATTTTATAACTCAGTAGCGATCCGTCCAAGTAACCTGTTCATTTCACGCTCTCGAATACGTTTATTTGCAATTTTCCAACAGAGAGATCATTTATTTAATTTTTATCCATTCATTGTGGTCCCCTAAAATAAAGATTTTTTTTCCCGCCTGTAAACGAATACCAACACAGAAGGTAAAGTAGTGTAAGTCATCAATTTTAACATTAAATATCTCTCTAAACTATTTTACTTACAGACATGGGATTTAAAAAATTTATTTTTTTTTAGGCACAGTGCAACATTTTTCTAAATATGAGTGATAAGAGAGAAGAGTTTAAAAATTAAATTTTGTTTTAATATGTAAACACCCCTTGTAAAAAAAAAATTGCCCTATCTGAAAGCCACTCTTCCTTGGACGCACTTTTCTTATTGAAAGTATGTTTGGATCCCTTATGGTTTAAAAGAGAATCACTTTAACATCTAGTTTGAATCACCCGGTATACGTATGACATTTTTAATGAAGAATGCTACTAAAAAAATATATTGGCTTCTTTCACATTGGATACTGTCCCAACAAGAGGGCATCACTCCAACTGTTTGGAGTAAGAACTGATTAAAGAAAGAAAGAAAAAAAAAATATATATATATATAATGCATATATTTTAAAGAAATCTTGAAAAATTCTCAATGCACAGGGAGATCAGTCCCCCAAGTCAGAATATGAATCCAAAAAAAAAAAAAAAAAAAGAGAGAGTGGCTCAAAGTTGTTCATTTATTCTAATTTATTGGGTGCTTAATTGTAAATATAACCTGTGTACATATAGGCAGAGAGATGCTTGTATATTTGAGTGATGTAAATTCATGTTGTGATAAGTCAGTACTGCAATGTGATTTTTTTTTTTTCAATAAAATATTTAAAGAGCATTGTTATTCGTTTTCTGTATGACCCCATACACATAGGACGAGGACCCTGCATGGCCCGTTGGAATAGGACACCTAACAGGGTACATAGCTCGAGTGGAAAGGTCCAGGGTTCTGGCCTGCTGTGCAGGTGTCCATCCAACAGTCTGGAGTTTTGGACCCTTTTCTCTGCATGTCCTGTGAATAGGCCCTAAAATCCCTTAAAAGTCCATATGCTGCATTTTTAAAACTCTGAATGCCAGGCAGTCTATTTTTAGACAATCGCAAAAAAGTATTGAAGCATTCATTTATTTTCCTGTTTTAATATCCCCGAATAATAAAATCTGATTTCCACAAAATGCTCAGCAATAACAAAGTAGAATGAGAATCTAACTGTATTATTCATATTTTTAGAAAAAGAATGACTTCTTCACTCGCCGGAAATGTATGGATCCCTTCTGGCATCCACATAAATTAGAGAATAGGCTGAAAAAAGTCTAGCATTAACAAGTCGAAGTTAAAACATAAGTGGATGAATCAATGGAGCATTTTTTTTTAAATTGGCATTTATTTTAACAAATACATACAATTCTAAAAAATAGATTTTTACATATATCCAATTAGGTCCAAACAGAGACATGAATTGAAATGAATTTTAAAAAACAATTCTTTTAAATGTACATAAGGAGATATTGGATAAACTATATAGATACTGACCTTTCTCTCTCTAATACAACAGACATTGCACAACTATTAAATATCCTACAAATCTAGTTTTAAAAAAATATCACAATTTCAAGGCCCCTTTCGAATGTGAAATTCAAGGCCATTCAAAGAGAATGCTGGTATTGAAACAAAGATGTGTGTCGGAGAGTATTGAAAGAACTGGGATTGACGACTGCATTCTTGACAACATAATGATGTTTCAGTTTGTATTAACTTAGACAGTATGCTTCTAGTTCATTATTGTCTGAAATTTAGAATAGTTTATGGGTGCCCACTCTAGATGTCAAAGGAACACATTCAACTAGTCATTCCAGGTAGTACATTGTGTATATGTTAGGATGGTTCGATGTTGCACAAATAAAAATAAAATAAATCCATGTCCTTAATTTCTGTAATATGCAGTACTGTTAAGAATTGTGATTCACTGTACCAATAAATAAATCCTGTGCATCTTGAGGAATCCAAAATTTTCAGTTTGCTGTTCGGCTCTAGCTTTAATACAGTATTTCATTTCATGGACCTTTATCTCAAGGTCTGAATTTTTAAGTATAGAAATAAATGAAGCTTCACCATAAAGTTTCGGATAGACTGGTTTAAAAAAAAAATCTGGCATTCTTTTGTAATGGCTTTGTATTTTCAGGAAAGAAAAATTATATATATACACACATATGGACTAGATAAAAATGCATACATACACAGCAAACACAATTCAATTTGTTCAAATGAGTAACACAATAAACAAAACTTAATTCGATGAGGGAACATATTTATAATGTTTCCTTCAGGGCAAAAAGGTAGGACAGGGTACTTTTTCCATTCAATGTACAGCATGCACTTATTGTGTTGACATCAAAGTTGACAATGTGTCATGAAGAAAGGCAGCGAGTCACTTTTCATCTGTTGGTTTTCCTGTTTCATTGGATTTAATCAGGCTTGTTAGTGGACTGCCTAATAATTTTTTTTAATTTGACAGGACAACTTAAAAATGAAACTAGGGTGTTGAGCATTTTATAATACTGTATTTCTTTAACCTTCTCATGGGCCAGTTTATGTGTAGAGTCGGGAGTACTTGGGATTTTTCTGGCTCTTTTTTTAGGATTAATGCAGGGGCGTAGCCAGAAATTTTTCATGGGGGGGGGTTATGACTACTACAACTCATATATATGTATACGTGTGTGTGATAATAGAGTGAAGAATATACATTTTATATGGCAAAAAATTTCTCATGGGGGGTTATGACCCCCCCCCCCCCCCGGTGGCTACGCCCCTGGATTAATGCATGTAATTTTCCTCTACTTCAATATCCGAAAAGGAAACAAGTGTCACGCAAGCACTTAAAGTAAGCGAGAGAATGAATTCATTATTCATGAAATAAAAATCGGAAAATTAAATGGTGTTTGTGCAGGGAAACTACAGTTTAACTAAAAAACAAAAAAGAAAGATTCTTCAACTCATTTTTTGATCCATCGTGTGATCTTTAAAAATAGATTCCAAAGGAAAGCTCATAATCTTAGCATAATTTAGAAGCTAGGTACGTTGCAAAATTATCATCAAACAAAAATCAGAAAATGAACTCGTGATTATCGAGTGTCTGCAGTCAGTTGGTTAGTATATTTAAAGTCACCCAACAGAGGGTTAAGAGAGAAGGTACTTGAACATGGTTACCCCTTTGAGGGTTATGAACACTTAAGAGATCCTTGTGCTTTCTTAGAGTCAGTGGCAAAAATATAAATCTCTGATCTTTTTTTGTTTATTATTTGTAAAAGACAGCAAAGAAAACATAATAGAGTTCAGAAAATCTACCGCACTGGTGAAATAACTCAACCAAGGTAGAGAAAGAATTCTTATAGACTGCAGCAAAAATATATAAAACAGGTGAACATTCTGATCCCTTTTCCATTTACTATTAGTCAATAATCCAGTAGCAAGATCACCCGTGTCATTTTATATTTTAATCCAACCCATGTATCTGAGAAAAATTCATCCGCTCCATGCTGGGTGGAGTTTCATATATGCTTTTCCTGGGAACTGTCTGACCCATCAGAATTAAGAATGATGAGTGCCAACCCAGCGTTTAAATGCTTATAATGGGGAAAAAAATAAAAATTAGCATAAACCCCATTCGGCAGTGTTACTGTTGCATTACTATTGTTACTGCAACTACCCAGGAATACGAAACGAGGATCTATTTTTTTGTGAAGCAGGGGTAGAAAATTTGACTAACACTTAGATTTTTTTTTTTTTTTTGTGACCCATCCTGAAAGTGCAAAGTGAGCTAGTTTTACATTGGAACCCCTGTGGATTCACCCTTGTAAGCATGATCTACACCCTCCCAAAAAGCACTCGAGTGCAAGACTTATTTCCTAAGTTGATTTCAAATATAAAAGCTTATTCGTTATTAGAAGTGAATCGGGTACAAAATAATCATTTCTCATATTTCTTTTGGGTTGGGTATGGCTCGAAAAACATGAGTTATTAACAAAACTGAAGTAAGAAATTTATCCTACACTTAAATACTTTTGTGTGTGTGTGCACAGCAAAAAAAGGTCAGGGTTCAAGGGGTTCAATAATTTGAATTTCCTGTTTCATTTTGTTCATGTTTTATACATAAAATTACGATAAGAAATTTGACTTGCACTTGTTTCTCCGTCCCCCTGGTGTACAAGGCTCACATACATTCCTATTAAAAAAATTGGATAGTATAAAACCGGGTGGGGGAGGGCGGTGGCAGAAATACAATGAACAGGTCTATCCAAGACCACAATGACTCACATTCAAACAATTGGAAAGAGGACAAGAGTTATTTTTATTTTCAAAACTCAAACCCACTTAGGCTTCCCCTTTCGACGCACAGTCTGCAAAAGGCAGCCAATGTTAGGCTGTTAACAGAAATCCGGAAGTAAAACCTCCCATGTTCATAGTTACACAGCTCAATTGTGTCAAAAGCATTTAATATTTAAAAGGGTGGATTATAACAAAAAAGTTATGTGGGGTGAGGGTAAGGCACACATCTTTCTTTAGCTAGATTTCTTTAAAGTGGTGTGAGGGGGTGTTGTGGCTTTCCAACAATGTCTAGGATAGGAAACATTCTTTGAACAGGGCAAGGCATGGCACTCACAACAAGGGGTCAACATCAACAGATCCATGTTTGACACATCATGATTCAACACAAAACTTTATAAAATTCTATTTACAGATGGCTGAAATACGTTTTATTTCGGAATGATTCCAGCTCAACAGAAAGAAACAAAACTTGACACTGGGACTGAAATGGGCCCTTTCCCCTCCTCTAAGGGGGAAAAAAAAGGGGATTTTAAAAAACATTGATAAGTGCAATGTTGCCTTTATGGGGGGGGGGGGGGAGGAAGCCTTTTTTCATTTTTTCCTCATGTACAGTATAGCAACTTCGTGTCATAACAAAATACTTTTCAAACATGCTAAAAGTAAAGCTCAATCCATTAAATGCAACTCCACTGAGTGTCATGTTTGCAGTATAATCCAACAAACCCGATTTTTCTTTTGTGTCATAAAGGCAACACTGGACGTGAAAAAATATTTTTTTAAAAGTGCATGCAAGATATGTAATACAATAAAATCTTAATGTCACTTAATTTTTTTTAAATCTTACTATGTTTTTTAGTTATGACAGGGTGTCCCAAAAAGGTGGTAACAGGCTTTCATTTTTTTTATCTATTAGAGAGAAGTGGGCAGTGTCCATTGAAAAAATGTTCAAAATAAGGTCGCAAAAAAAGACTGCTACAAAAAAATTCCTCTCGTTCCTTTTCAAAAAGGGACACTTTTTTAATTTGTATACAACGACTACAAAAAAAAAAATCCCAATGCGTCCAATGGGCCCCATGCACTGAGGAGGTGACCTACCAAATTTGAGAATAATACCTTAAAAAGTGTCAGAGATAGGAAGATATATCTATGCTGACTCTAACCACTTTTATGGAAGGGAAAAAAATTGTACCGAAGGATCGCATTGGAGGGGTTGTACAGAAAATCTTTCTTTCTACTCTAGCCATCAACGTTGACATTCAAAATGATGCAGGGTCCCCGATCCTCTTTCTTTTAAGATATTTCTGCGATGTTGTAGGATGAAAGGCTCTCATTGGGTACATCACCTCATGAGTGTGGGGGGCCCATTGGACTCACTGGGAATGTTTTTGTACGGGGATACTATACAAACTTAAAAGTGTCACTTTTTGTAAATGAACGAAAGGAATTTTTTTGAACGGAACCTTATTTGACATATCATTCTGTCTCATAAATAAAGAATGAAAGCCCGCTACCCTTTCTTTGGGACACCCTGTATATTAGGAAGACAGAATCTTTCAGATAACCCTAAACTTTTAACATGATTATGTTGAACCTATAACAGAGCTTCCAATGACAAAACATACAACGGATGGGAGTCTTAAAGGGTGTCCTGTTCCGAAACATAAGGATGGGTATCCTAATAACCGGACATCAGAGGGTGCTTTCTCAGCTAGAGGACTCATACATCGAATTTACGATCTGTGCATGTAAAAACAATATTCATCTTTGTCTACTTAAAAAAATAATAATTTTGTGGTTTATTTTTACATTAGTCATCATAGCTACAGAATCCATTATTGCCTCTCACCTACAAAAACGGGTCATTTTACTAAGTTCTTAAGACTCAAAAAATGAAAATACACGAATACAAAATAAATAAAGCATTCACGGACTTGTGTTTTAAAAGTACAGGACACTCCCTCTAATCCGCACAGGTTGGAACTAAGGGTTGTGCAGATTATAGGTCATTTGATAAACACGGGAAAAAAATGTGTATTTTACTAAAAATTAGTGGCAACAGTACACATATAATTACAGATCTGAAGCCAAACTGGTCGTGATAGTTATTTTGTAATAATAAATGAAAAATAATATAAAACATTTGAAATTTCATGGGACAATTTTGTATAGTAGCTTATTAATAGGTATTCTTTTGTGCTTGGAGACACTAGTTTATTTATGTATGTTTATTAAAAGTATTCAATTGTATTTACTAGTTTGTTTTTACCCATAAGGTATTTCTGTAGAGTAATGCAAAATTATACGAAAATCTAATCCCATCCCTTTCCATGTATCAGTACAAATAGTGAATTTCCACAAATGATTATTCTAGATACTCATAAATAGGCTAATATTTCAGTGGACTTCTTTTTCTGGTCTTTTTATTTTCACGAAAGTGAAAGTTTCACCCGTCTTTCAGAGTCTGTAGAAAAACTGAAATGTAAAATTATTTGTTTACATGTAAAATGTGGGGCAGATTATAAGCATTTGCAGATTATAGGGTTGCGGATTAGAGGGAGTGTGCTGTACTTGAACTTTTTAAGCTATTCCAGATATTTTTCATTTTACTTCCTATGCATGGGAGACATTTCCACAAAGCCTAATACTTGCAGATCACCTAGAGCTGCCAAAGTTTCAGCAGAGAAAGCGCCCTTGGGAAATCAGAACCCTTTCGAGAGGTTGAGTCCTGTGGATACCTATCCGGAATAATAATCCACAAGCTGCACTTTCAACACAGTTTAAATGTTTACCGTTGAGGATATTTGTTGGTACCTGTGGGTTAAAGCAACCACAGAGTTAGATCGGCGACAGATTACGCCGAGACAGTCGCTATCAGTGCTGCCAAGTCTCCGGCTTTTTCCGGGAGATTTCCCACCACAATTTTTAGATAGTTTTATTGTACATTAAATATTTGGACTTATTTTAAGTATAAATTTGTAAGTAAAAATGAGTGGTGGGAAATCTACCGAAAAAAGCCGGAGACTTGGCAGCTCTGCGCTATGTTTTAGGAATGTAAACATTTCACCCTCTAGGCAATATATCTTGGTTGTTGGGTGATGAATTTCAGTGGCTTCAGTCATCCACAAATGCCAAATTTTCTGTTAATAATAATAATAAAACAACTACAGGCTAATATGTGTCGCCCACAGTTAAGAAATTGCTTATAAAGTGTGATAAAACGGATACAGCAAATCATTTTTAAACACACAAAACTGAAGTCATGATGGATAGCCTGCCATTTTTACCCATTGAAAGTAAAATGGAAAAATGTCAGCTTTCAAAATAATTCAGAGAATAACTTGGGAGCCTGTTCAGAATTATCCAACAAAGCAATACCATTGGGCAGGCATGCGACTTCTCTCAAAATAAAGTAACTCAACACAACGGCATGATTTTCCACCTTTCAAGTTTGTATATACATATGCATAAACTTTATCCACTTACAGCAATCCATAGGATAAGTAGAAATTGCAATTAATCAGAGTCCTAATAAAACATGACAAAAAAGCAATTCATTTTTAAGGCGGTCTTTATATAAAAACAGACTAAAAAAAAAAAAAAAAAAAAAAACATGGCAGATTCTATTTGCACATCCCTTTTTTGTCCAATTATTTGAAACACAAGAGGCTTATTATTATTACTTTTTTAAAATTTGGTTTTCTACTTATAGATACACACCTGATTCTGTAACTCATGCACCTTTTACTTAAAAATGTATATTAATGTCTGCAAAGAAAAAAAAAAAAATAAAGCCCATTTAAAGAATATAATTTGGCACTTCTCATAAAAATGTATTATTACCAATTCATATAAACACACTTAAGGGATAATCTATTGCACGAAACACCTATTTTTATTTTATTTATTTATTTTTGAGGGGGAAGGGGACACGTGATCTTCGTAAATTAAAAATGACAGTTTTCTGACTAGCCAAATGTGTCTAGGAACGTATATAAATATATAAAAAGTAACTGTTTGAAAATGAATGGGTAATACACGTATTTCGTTTCCTATCTTATTTTAAAGCATTTTTGCAATTTACTTTGCCGACTTAGCTTTAACGGGACAAAAAAATATAAAATGCATTTCAATCTTTATGAAACAACCTGGATACCTTAATCTGTATCTCCGATAATGTAGTTGTAAGTTAATTTATTTTTTTGTTAAAAAATGTGCATGGTTACCGTCGTAAAATTTGAAACGAATAAGCAAAACTGTGAAAACCAAACTTTCAAAGAGTTTTTATAGCCTCTTGCATCTTTGAGAGTAGAGTATCGGAATGCTTTTTGTCTTTTTCTTATACACAAGAATCTTCTCTCCTCTATTTCAAGGCCATTTTGAGAGTCACTATACAACAATGAGCCTGCCAGAACAAACAGGACACGGGTGAAAATTTTCTAGGACCGGTTTCTCCACCAGGTTGGTTGTTTCGATCTCTGTGAGGAGGTCTATGATCTTCTTCGCAGTGGCAGCTTTTTTCTCAGGCTTCACCTCTTCGCTCTCCTCTTCGGAGACACCGTTCTCACCTGGCATTAGAAATACAAAGGGTAATGTTGGGATGAAATCAAAAGCAGCTTAAAAAAATAGGATTTCAATTTACTTAGCATTTTATTATTATCAAAGTGAAATAGAGTGACAAATTAAGGTTTGCTTATTCCTAGACATGCTTCCTAGAATTTGCTTTTCAATATTATACAGTGCATTATAATCAATATCCATTATCTTAGAAATTGGTATCAGATAATTCCTGATTGCTTCAAAGCAGGACAATGCTTCTGTTTAGGAAAATTAGAAAATTTTCCTAAACTGTCGGGATATCCAGAATTTAAATTTTTAATTACATAAAATCCAGAGTTCATTTGACATTAAAGTCGTGTATTCAAAATCAGGGCTTTGAAAAGTCAGCGACTTTGAAAGTGACGTGAAAACCGGGTATCAGGATAACAAGGAACAACTGTACATATACAAGGTGGTATTTATTATTAGAGATAAGTGGTCAATGTAAATTCAAAATAGGTTCAAAATAAGGTTGTAAATAAGAATCTGATAAGAAAAAAATTCCTCTCATTCATTCGCAAAAAGTGATACTTTTAAAATTTGCATATGGCCCCCGTTCAAAAAAATTTCCAGTTAGTAGAATGTGCCCCTATACAATAATGAGGCGATTTTCAAAATTTGAGAAATATATCCTAAAAAGTGACACAGATAGGAAGATAAATGTAATGCTGATTTAAACCCCTTTTCAGTAGCTCAACAACAAAAAAAAATGTCGTTGAATGATTGCATTTCAGGAGTCGTACAACAATTACAAAAGAAAATCTTTTTCACTTTAGCAATCAACTTTCCCATTCAAAATCATGTCTATCTCCGGATCACCTTTCTTTAAACATATCTGTGATATCGGATGAAAGGCTCCAATGGGGTACGTCACCTCGTAAGTTGTGGGGCACATTTTACGCAACATTTTTTAGCACATTTTACGGAATTTTTGTGTGTGTGTGTGGGGGGATACAAATTAAAAAAGTGTCATTTTTTGCAAAAGAACAATATGAATTTTTCCGATCTTATTTTGAACATTTTTAAAAATTTACACTGCACACTTATCTCTAATAGATAAAGAATCAAAGCCCGTTCCACCTTTTAGAGACTCCCTGTATATACAGGGTGTCCCAAAATCGTGGTAACATGCTTTCATTCTTTCGAAGCCAAGTCAGCAATGTCAATTAAGAAAATGTTCAAAATAAAGTAGGACAAAAGACTATGTACAGAAAAAATTCCTTTTGTTAATTTTCAAAGAGTAACACTTTCTAAATTTATAGAAACAAATTAAAAAAGTGTAACAACACAATTTGTGTAAACAATGACCCCCATACAAAAAGAAAAATAAATAAATAAAAAATCCTATTTAGTAAAATATACCCCACACACTTACGAGGTGATTTATTGTTTGGGACTTCTACTGTATATTGTTCATATTTCTTCATGCTAATTTCAGATCATTTATTATTAACCATTTTGTGAAATATTTAATTGTGTGATTATGGCAATGCTACTCTAGGGTGATCTGCCAAACCATGGGGGGTGTCTTGGAAGGAGAACTTTCTAAGGGGTTCTAACACGTATTCACGTTACATCTGGAAAAAAATTAACAAAACTCCAGAACGTTCGATCGACAGCTGCGCTCTGGGACCCGAACCCAGGACCTTCACACTTTGGCCTTCTACCCTTTTCAGTGACATAACCACTGTGTAATGGTGAGGCCATGAGGTTATATAAAAAATTAGAAAAGTATATCCTAAAAAGGTGTCAGGGATATGCAGTTAAATATAAGCTGACTTGAAGCACTTTTCAGTAACTCTTAAAGGTAAAACATTTATGTCGAATGATGTTTCAGAGGTTGGAGAAAAATGACAAAAGAATTTTTTTTTTTTTTTCCCCCTTTAACAATAAAGGTTTGCATTCAAATTCATGTGAAGTCCCTGACCGTCTTTGTTCAAAAATATATTTGAAACACTTTGCGATGAAAGACCGAAATTCTGTAAATCACCCCATGAGCATAGGGGGATCATTTTACTCACTGGGAATTTTGTTTTCGGGGGGGGGGGGGGGTGTCCTATCCAATTTAAGAAGCATAACATTTTGAAAATGAACAATGGGAATTTTTTTCTGAACACAATCTGTTTTCCAACCTTATTTTGAACATTTTTTTCAATTTGTATAGCCTACTTATCTCTAATAGTTAAAGTGTGTTACCACCTTTTTAGGACACCCTGTGTGTATCCAATGTACATTGGCTGAGAAGAAAATATCTGTATCAATTCTTCAAAATCGAAGAAAAATCCTGAGGTCCGAATTAGGATAAAAAGGCCCGAGACACAGGCCAAAATCCTGAGATTTGGCACATCTGAATCATCCTACCACAGACGGAGCAAAAAGTCCGACTGCATCGGGTGCCCTATCCAAAGAAATGCCACAGTACCTCAATGGAGATTCAAAAGAGATGCTGATACACATAAAAAATAAATAAATAGGCACATATGTTGGAAAGACATTTTCTCTCATTTATGGAAATCTCTCCATTTTATGGACCCTATACCAACACTCACTGGATCTTTCAAAAACATCGTCTTTTTATAATGGAACTCAAATTTATGCACATGGCGTGACCTCTTAAAAACTGTATTGTTTCTGTGACATGAATTTTTCTATCAAGATAAACACTGCTTATATATATATATATATATACAGAGTTGCCAACCTGGCAAGGTGAAAAATCAGGAGACTCGTTTTCGATTCAAAAACTAAATTTTAAAAGATCAGGGTTGTATCAGCTGAAACTATATTTTGGAGAGAGAGAGAAAAAAGTGTCTTTTGCTGTTTGTTGCCAGATATAGATATTTTTGGAACACACACAAAAAAAAATCAATTTTGGGTCACGTCTTCTGTTAGGTAGTCAGTAGTAGCTTGTAAAAAATTTAGCAACATGAAAAATGTTAAGTTGGAAAGTTAAAAATTGGGGTCCATTTTTTACTCTTACGGCATTGGAAGATTAAAGAAAACAATGTCAATCAAAAAATAATCATTTTTAAGAGTGATGGAAAAAGATAGAAATTTCAATGCTTTAGAACATGAAGCTGCACTTCTTTCACTATTATACATTTGTCAGTGAAATCTGAACTTTATGATGTCACACATGGAACTAGTTTGATTGCAGGAAAGGGAAAAATGCTGAGAAGGATTCCTTACCATGACAAAACTTAGAAAAAGATTTCAATTCAAAAACTTGCATTATTCAATTGATGAATGATAAAAATCAGGAGAAAATGAGCAAATAATCAAAAATCGGGACATATATATATCCTAAATCAGGTTGGCAGGAGATCCATGAAAAATCAGGAGTTTCCTGCCTAAATCAGGAGAGTTGGCAACTCTGTAGATATATAGGTACATAAAAGCAGTGTTTCACCCCTCTAAAAATGTATGCATCTTCTCCATTTAGCAAACCGTCTCAGTTCACTGACTCAGGTTGTTTGGATGGGAATGGAGTGAACAGACTGGGCCACAGAAGGCCAACTATAAAAAGTTAAACAGACATAAAAATTAGTAAATGCTTTGAGTATGTTGAAATAAGAAATAACTTCCATGAAAGAAAGTGAAGAGAAACTCACATGCTTCTTCTTTTGACACAAGCTGAACACTTTGGACATTTAAATCATCTGGGATATTTGCACCCTGGTAGAGTTTCCTTTCCTCTAAAAGTCTGAGGACAAGGCTCTGCAGTTCTCCCAACTTGGCCTGCAAAAAGAAACACACATGTCATCCAATAACCCATTCTGTTGGAGTTGCCAACTTCAGGGTGAAAACTGGACATATTTATCGCGTGAAGCATCTTCACAGATTTGGATTGGGAGAGTCTCCAACGGGCCCGCTTTGTCAGACTGCTGCCCTGGTCTTAATGACATGGTAGCTGAAAAAAATTTTAGTGTGTTTGGGTGTGTTTCTCATCGATATTGGGCTACCTGTAATAGACTATTGGCGGAGGCTTAAAAAAAAGGAAATACCAATTAATACTTTAAAAAACAGAGTACTTGATTTTTCCTTTTTTTTTTTAAATTATGAATCACAATTCTAAACAGTGCTGTGTATTAAAGAAATTAAGAAATGGGAATATCTTTTTCTTAAAGGGATTCATTTTTAATAAAAAAAAAAAAAAAATAAAAAAAAACAGCTTCCAACAGCCTATAGTTTAAATTTTTATGTTCCAAGAAACATGCACACATCAAGCAATGTGTAGCTTGGTAACAATCTATCGGATCCAAACTTCGGATTTTGAGTGTGAAGATGCCTTTTCTAAGGCTTATTCATGGCCGAATGCCCCGTATAAAAAGCGAGCATACTGAGTCTAGGTCTTAGCCCCTAGTAGTAAAATATATATATATATTATGTGAAGCAATTTAAAATTTTCAGAATGTCCCTTTACAAACTGTACTATTAAGTTGAAATAAATCCTGTATCCGTTATGAAACATATAGGGAAAAAAAAATTCACTGAAAATTCTGCCGTACAATTCTGTGTCAAAGTATTTTTTCTGAAACTTTCACGAAACACCTTATTTTTTTCATTTATTTCTGCGTGTAGTGCAGCTCACAAGGAATCATCCTGAACTTTTTTAAGTCCCTGGTGGAAATAGTATATTTCAATTTACGCGTCAAAATTGCGAGGCAGATTTCTTTCTTCAACATACACCTTTAATGCCATCTTCCAAATTGAAATCTTAAAAGAGCATTGGGAGCCATTCACGATGATGGGTCAGAAATAGTTTATTATAAAGTAATAAAAGTAAATACAGAGAATTTTTCTACGCTACTGAAAATTTTGATTAAGGCATAGCGACCTTCCAGGCTCATTCCAAAATACTGCATTCTATTCACTTATATTTCAAGGCAGTTCCAAATACATTTTTCTATCATGCGAAACAAACTGTTTTTCAGAAGATGGAATTGAATAAAAAGGGACATCAATGTATGTTTTTCACAGATTCTGCATTATTTTGGGTAATATAGAGTGATCCATTTAAGAGTACCCAATGGTTTTTCTCAAGTCCCTCCCATCGGACAGATGTGGCCACTCATCTAACACTGGAGTGTCATTGTTTAACCCTTTAACGCACAGTGATACCACTCTGGGAACACCCAACTCTGACATTTTGACTGTTGCCAATCACGAAGAATCGATTGGATTTCTATAAAAATAGTGGCGGGTGACCTAGTGCCACGAGAATCCTTTACTTTTGAGCATGTTATTTCCCTGTAAAAAAAGGGTCACGATTCTTTTTAACAGCACTAGCATCTGCTGAAAAATAGAAGAATATGAGAACAGCTGGATAGATTGCCCCATGCTGAAAAAAGGGCAGCCGTTGCCATCGCTCGACTTAACGACCAGCAAGAGGGTGGACGATCGAAACGTTCATCGCGTGCCACAGATCGAGAGACCCTTTTTTGATGCAGCTGGCTGTGCCGGCACAAGGGTTGCGCCTCAAAGGGTTAAGAGTGGGAGACCCTTCCCACTGTTAGAACTTTATTCGTGAGATCAAACAAGAATGGATATCGAATCCTGCGATTATTTTATTTTTGAAAAACAGGATGGAATTAAAATTTTTTGCATTATTATTCCTTATGAACAATGTTCAAAATGCTCGTCACCCTTTTGCATGCAAACAAGAAAACCATTTGGGCTTTCCAGAGAAATCCCGCAAACATCGATGCATTCAAACAAACCCCAACTGTAGAAAATTTCTTCAATAACACCCACATTGTTGAGAAGAGTTGGGAAACTCGGTTCGACGCGTTCCCGTTGGCAATCAAAAGGGTGATGAACCTTTTCAACATTGGCTGTAAAGAAATGAGAATGTCAAAAATTTGAATTTAATTTAGGGTCTCTCACATTGAAACAAGGTTCAAACAATGAAACTTCAATGTTGGTCTAGTGGCCCCATCCATGAGATGGGAGGGTCACAAGAAAAACCATCGGGTACTCTTTTAAATGGATTACCCCATATAACTCCTATATTAACAGTGTTTGTCCATACAGGTTGTGAGTGTTTTCATTGCTACTTCTTGAAACTTTAAAAAATGTTTTTAAAAATTTGTTTATCACTGGTTTCAAATGTATTCATTAAAAGTTCTTTTTCTGAAAGTTAAAAAGTGAAAATCATTGAACACGTCGCGATACATCCCATAAATGAGTGGTTATGTACAACACATGTGTGCGTGTCATATAGTATAATATTGGAGTTGTAGGTAATATATAAATATTTCATATCCAGAGATTAATAATAATTATTTTTTTAAAGGTCTCATAAAAGTTTTCTATGCACTCAAAATAAAGAATCCCACATTGCAGAATTAAACGGGTGACAGTCATCTGAAACAGATTTATTCCAATAAACAAGGATCGACTGTTTCGGGCCCATGGGAGGTATTGACTACCTCCAGGCATGCACAGGGTTGAGTTCCATAAAAGATAGAAAGACGCATCACAGACCTTCATGTCCTCCCTGTCTCGTGCCAGTTGCGCTATATATTCGTCCTTTTCTGAGGCTCTCTTATGCATGAGGCTTCGTTGAATTTGATACAGAGCAATGTAGTCACCTGAAAGTAACAAGAATCGAGGGCTCACTTTGCAGATCATGATTTTGAAACTGAAAGTACAGTCATTGGTGTAAATGGGTAAGTGACATTAATTAAGGAGGGTGGGACGAAATGTTTTCTAATGCAGAAAGGATTTCCAAATAGGCAATAACTAAATTTTCTTGATTTTTTTTTTTTTTTTTTGAGGTGGCGGGGGAAAGCAGGCAATTGACCCTTTTGCCCCTAGTCAGCTACAAGCTATGGTTTCAGTTTAGCTTGCGACTTGAGAGGTCCGTATTTAATTGTAAAAGAATGAATCATTCCATTTTCAAGAAAAAAATATTTATTTGAACAAGCGCATCATCATTACCTGTTCAGAGAGAACAGAATAAGTCCGGATGTCCCAGTGAAATGTGTCGCATGACAGCAATGAATTTAAGCAAGTCGTCATAGAAACCACAAATACAGTGCGCACCCATTATAACAGACCTGGAATATAACGTACTATCGGTTATAATGTACCTAGAAGCTGGGTCCCGATGGAAGTCCTCTATTTATAATGTTATTGAACTTCGGTTCAAACGTACTTACAAAAGTACGTACTTTTGGTGTTGTCACTATATTATCACTTTTCTTTGGTTAATAATTAATTTAATTTACCTCCACCCAGAACGCTTTAGTAATTTAAGATCTTTCTAGTTAAAAATTTAAATAACCACTGTGTAATTTCTTACTTTTGGGGGGCTGTTAATTATTTATTTTGTGTTGGCAGTGTAAAGTTTTCTCTTTTGTTTACCTTTTTTTTGTGATTAAATTGTCTCTTCACCGGCCGTTTTTTTTGCCTTCAGGGTGTTTAAAATTAATGTTCACCTTTTAATTGCCGTTCTGTGGGTAATCAGCACTTTAAAATATAGTGGCTATACTTCATATCTCCCTTTTCATTAAAGTTGTTTTGATGGGATTTTTTATTTTAAATTAATTTTCGTAACTTCCCGTAATCCTGCTTTTCCTTTTTTTTATTACTTTATTTCTCCGGTTAGGCATCTCCCTGTGAATTTTCAATAATTTTTTTCATCTTTTAAGTTTTGCTTACAATTTCATGCTATTGCATCATTTTCTGTGCCTGTTACATCAGATCTCAGAGAGGACGCTATCTTTCCCACGCTTTTCCTCCGAAATTGTTCTAGAAGCTTCTTTTTCCCCTCTTGCGGTCCAGATCGGACTATCCCGGAATGACTTTAGGTGCACTCTTGGCTCTGATTGGCTGAGGGTAGCGGTTCCGGAGAGAGGAGGAGAGGCAAGCGCGCGATTTTTGGGCAGTTACGCTTAGAGATGCAGACGATGTAGGTACGACTTGTGGCTCTAGGAGCAAAAGATCTTTTTTCTTGATAACCCCAAGCCTGGGTGACCAAGACTGACACCAATGATGTTGCCTTAAGCAACAAGTTTCAAAAAAAAAAAAAAAAAAGCTACGATGGTTCCTGAATAATTATTAAATTTTTTTGGGTGAAAGAGCACCCCAATGCCAGCCCAGTCCTGCCCTGATGCCACTTCTGAAATGAAGATCTGCTAGAAACCAGCACCTGTGTGCCCCGCCGATGGAGATGCTGAATTAGTGTGATTGCTTCCCACTTACCCCCGGAGCATGTAACCATCAGCAAGCCAAAATTCGGAGCATGGATTTGCCGTTCCGGCACTTGTGCTGACGGTGCTTCTAGATGCCACCCTGATCCCAACCCTCTGATGGTTTCTGCGCGCCTGCAAATGGTGAGGTACCCTTTTAAATTGCATTTTGGCAAGCATCCCGGCCGTCTTCTTCAACCACATGGGACTGTCGCTGGGGCGATCCACAGGAGTCAAAGATTGAATGACAGACACAGAGGAGAGCGGTGCTGACGTGGGTGTGCTTCTGCGCCATTTTTTTTCTCTTAAATGTACCCCCCCTTTTTCCTTTTACTTTTGTTTAGGTGTCATTTTGTTTTTTCCTTTTTGTGCCTATATTTTTTGTTTTGTTTAAATTTTTTTTTTTACCATCGGTCATCCTAAGAAATAAAAATGTGGGATTGTAGCTTAGCATGTTGAAATGTACCATTCTGTAAAGTGTTAATTCCCTTACAACTGTAGCATCTATGCTAAAATTTTGTAAATTGTGAATTTCAAGCAAAACATGATTTTCAACTTAATTTAAATTTTTGGTTTGCAACCATGGGTACCCAGGGGTTAAATTATTTTTTTTTTTTACCAACATCTATGAGTGCTGCCTGATCTCTTTTGCAGCACTGGAGCAGGTGTTAATTTGATCAAAATCTTTTGTAATTGTTTTAATTAAGCTGTGAGTTGTGCCATAGAAATGTGTGTAAATTTTCACCTCTTATTTCACGGTTCATTGTTATTTGCTGCTGAGACTTGCTTAAATTGTTAAGGTGTTCATTGTGCTGCATATTAAGTTTTAATATTTTTTTTTCTTGATCTAATATGTTAATTGGTTAAATAAAATGTTTCAATCCCATCCTTTGGTTCTCTTTACTTTGACAACGATCAACACTAAGGGCGGCAAGAAAAATCCTGGGTTATTGTCATTTTTCAAAACAACGCATTACTGATTTGATTTCTTTTTTTTTTAGCTGTGAAAATTTAATTGTGGTGTTCCAAATAGGAACAACACTACAAAGTGGTTGGACACAGTGGTTGGACAAAGTCTGTACATTATAATTTAAAGCTTCATTTTTAATTCAGTTTAATTTATTTCCAGGGTAAAAAATAACAGATAGACAGAAGATAACAAGAAGAAATAGAATACATATGTTATAAACTGGGATGTAGTGGGGCCGGAATGCACCAGAATGACATTCCGAAACTCAAGATTGTTGCTGTTATTATTGTTGTGGATTTTAACTAAATACTTTATTAAAATTTAAATTTTGAAAACATGTGTATATAATTATTTATCTATTAGAATGCAATTTATTAAGTAAGTAAGCAAACAATATTTTTTAGCATTTAAAAAAATTTTCCTATCCAATGTTGGAGTGTTGAGCGACCACCTCCTTTAATGACCAGCCAGAAGTTTCACTGTATACCCAAAGCAAATTAAAATTAATACTGATCTGCAACTCAAGGCAGGATTTAAAGAAGGCAAAAATGTTAGGAGCATCTATGGGTGCTTACCTATGGTGTCTGTTTCACCCTGAAGCTGCATCACTAAATGCTCCAGCTGCTGACGTTCATCCGAGAGTTCAGCTATTCTGTTCATGGTGTGTTTGAACCTCTCCTGGAAGAAAGAGAAATCACACATCGACTGTAAAACATTTTCCTAACTAAAATGCAAGGAAAGTGTTGTTATCATGAAACAATTGGACAGTGAGATTATGAGGTATTCAGAATTCATTTATTTAAATGCTTGTTAATGACAGGGTTGGGTTTTTGTCGTCAAAAACTGGTTTTTGACATGACAGAGGTAATAGTGTTTTTACTGGTAAAAACTGTCAAAAACCTACTTTATTTTTATTTTATGGTACAGCAAACAATAAATTTCTATATAAATTTTTCTTAGCTATTAAAAACTGTAATTAATTATAATATTATGAACATATATAATTATTTTATTGAGCTGTTAAGTCAAAAAATAACTAAAAATATAAAATATTAAGCTATTAAAAATTTTGAGACATACCTTTAAGTTTTTGCAATGAAATTTCAAATTGGAATTTTGCACATATAAAATATTATTACTTTTCATTTTATTTTATTATTTTTTTAAGATACACATGGATGCCTGCATAATCTTAAAATATTTATCAAGAATTTATAACCACCCCAAATATAAACTAAATAAAGAACCACTGCTACTTTTATCGAACTAAAACTGGCATCTAATTAAAAAATTTGCATTAATATAAACCAAAAATATATGTAAAATGATATTTTTAGCAATCAGAATCGCTGCTTCAAAGCATGTGATAGAAAGTTTCTGAAGTTCGTTTCTGTAGTGTTCCTTACTACAAAGATTTTACAAAAAATTCTAAGGTGGGAAAACTTGTACTTTATAATGGAATGTGTCATAAAATAAAACCTATAAATATACAGATAAATAAAAATAATATTCATTTTACTTACACTTTATAAAATTATTAAGTAAATCATACTGGGAAAATGTAAATTTCCAAATTACATTTTTAAATGTTAATCCAGTTATTTTTTTGTCAAATATCTTTCATAACCTTTTTTTAAACTTATTGTTTTAAGATACAATTTTTATTTAAATTTTAATTAGCTGAAATAAAATAGATATGCAATATTACCAAAAATCTGGGTTTTTCACAGTTTTCAACATTTTTGACACGACGGTAAAAATCATGGTAAAATCTCGTAGAAACCATCATGTGTCAAAATCAGGACAACCCTGGTAACGATTAAGTATTTATAAAGTTAAGTAAAATCACTCCTGACTTTTTTTTTTTTTCCCTACTCAAATTGGTAATGTATAATTATCAAAATCGGCAAGATTTTGGGGACTGTCTAAAGAAAGCTGTCTATCACTATTCCTATCATTAGGCAAGACCTTGTAAACCAACTGTAAAAGTTATTTTCAATTTTTAGATGAAAAGTAAGCTATTATGTACTTTGCAGTGGCATTGGATTGCCTCCGCAAACCCTACACCTCAGCAGAGCAAAAGGTACCAACTTGCACAGCTTTCGTTTCCTAGAATAGAAAACATTTTCCCCCTCCCCTCCAAATGTTTACATGTTAGTTTAGGCCAATGATTGTCATTAGGTACACAGGAGAGAAATATGTGTACTATAAGAATATATACTTTACTTAATGTAGTTTTTGAGTTCATAGTATATACAAGCCTCGGCCTTATTGAAAATAGAATCAAAATTTTTAAAATGAATTTTAACATTTCCAATTGAGAGCTTTTTAAGGCTGAGCAGAAATAAAACTCGTTCAATTTACCTCCAGCTGCACCATAGCCTTCTTCATCATATCGTACTCTTCTTTAGAAACAGCATTGTTATTTCCATTCAGATCTAAACAAAACAAAAAATACAGTACAACTTTGAATATCCATCACAAAAAGGTTTAACCTATGAAGGAATAGAAGCTACTTTCTCCAAAATGCTTGCAGGCTTTCAGTGCTTGGGACTCTATTAAAACTGACATTTAAAACAGAGTTGCCAAGGGAATCCTTTCCTCAGCACAGGAAACTGGGGAACCAGAAAGGAGGGGGGGGGGGGGGGCGCTTGGCAAAGCATTTGAAAGGCGGGCTAATTTCAAAAAAGTTCTGAGCTCTAAACAGAAGTATTTTGTAAATACATAATGTGTTCCAAATTTATTCTTTGTGTTTGTTTTTATTAGTATTGTTATATATAAACTAAAGCTACTCAAATTGCAGTTATCCTTCATTTTAGAAGTCACTTGCTATTTCAGTGTTTTGCTAAAGCTTTTTTTCCCCCCCACTTCCACTTTTTTGGCTCCTTTTTTTTCCCTAGCTTTGGATCTTTATAATGCCTGGCTTTCAAAATTTCTGGGTTCTCAAAGTATTTTAAAGTACAGCATATCTACGTTTAAGCTGATCAACATTTATTTTCACAACTGTTATTTCTAATTTCATACTCCGAATCCCCCCCCCCAAAAAAAAAGATGCAGAGTTAAGATACAGAAAATTAGAAGGGGGAGGGAGGGGGGAGTGAAAAAATATGCAATCTAAATTTGCATACAGCCTCCAGGTCTCTACATTTTCATGCTTAGGAAAATCTTGTCCATAAAAAAAGTTAAATAGTGATATGACATGAGCAATATTCAGAGAGAAAATTGATATATAGTGAAACTTCTATGAGCATCCACCTTTATTAAGCGACCCCCCCCCCAATAACCCATTCCTTAAGTCGCCGATTTTTTACTTTGCCTACTTAATGCTAAAAGGTCCTCTAGGAGAGAATACACAATCCTCTCTAAGCAACTGGCCCCATTTCCCAGTACAAAAATTTTCTTGCATTTTTCCAGGCGTACAGTAAACTAAAACCCTATTCCAAACCAGATGCTCTACTACAAATCGACAGCAGGTGCTAGTACATGTACACATTACGTACAAATTTTGCAGGCTACAGAAGAGACATGTTTAAGAAATGACTGATTTTACCATTGGAGTAGCGCATTGATGTAATTGAGTCACACAAAAAAGGAAATTCGGAGAGGTAGTAGGTGGTTGGCTCCTTTTGGTTATGAGAAAATCCAAAAAGCAAATAGATTTTACTACAGGAAATTCAGAATGCACAAAGAATATTAGGATAAATGCTGTTTTGTCGGATGCAATAAAGTACTAAGAGAAGTGTTTTCGGACAGAGAAAGAAGAATGAAACAATCTAAAATTTCTATTTCTAAAATTTAAGTAATTACATAAACACATTTTTAAAACTTATTTATTAGTATGAAATTTAATAAATAACAGAATTTTTTTTTTTTTTTTCTTATTCTTATGCTTAGCCATCTTTGATTTACCCCCTCTCTTAACGACCCATGTTTTGTGGAATGGAAGGCGGTCACTTCCAAGAAGTTTCACTGTACATCTAATTTATTATTATTTTTTTTTAAAAGTATTTTGGATGAAAACAGATTCTCTATGCTCTCACTATGAAAAATAGAGAGTTCTACTTTGTGGAAATTCACTGATTGCGGTAGAGTCTGGAATGGATTAACCACAATAAACAAGGGACTGCTGTGCATAAAAACACAGCCAACATTGCAAAATGTAATTTGAAAATAGTTTCCCCTGTCGTGATGTATATGCAATGTTATTGGATTCCTGGGAAGAACATACCGAGAAACACAACACAACATTGTAAGTTTGTTCAACCTCGGAAATTTTATCATTCACACTTGGCAGATTTCTGACGACTTGAGTGGTACAGCACTACTCATTCATGAGTTTAGTATCTGACACTTAACCACAAAAATTGTCAGAACATAGACACCAGTTTGATTTTCAAATATTTTCCAAACAAAATGACCTTTTCTTTTGTATGGCCTCTGAAGATATATAAGTAGAGTAAACTCCCGATTATTCACAGAACAGGGAGGCATATTCACAGTGGATAAGCAAATTTTGTGAACAATCCAGTTATGCATTATGGCAGTCCTTGGCAGGCTGGCGTATTTCAGATTGCAAAATATTTCCTCTAGCAGTTTCGTAAATACCAAAGCTGAAGTGCATACTATCATTCATTAACTATTAAGAAGAATTTAGTATTACCCCATTTTCTAATTAAGAAACACTTAAATTATAATATTAATTTAACAACAAACTTATAATCAAAACATTTATTAACTAAAATCATTTTTCTTCCAAAAATGGGTCATGAACTTCCATTTAAATATTTCATTGACTCATGCAAACATTAATGAGTCATATGCAATTTTTTTTTATTCCAGTAGTTCTTCTAGCTTTTCTTTTGCTGTTCATCGCAAACTGTTTGATTTTGTTACGAGAACCACTTTATTTTCTTGGCTTCTTCAGCATATGCACCAAATGTATTTAAAAGTTTAATATTTTTTTTTCTAATGCAATTTGTTAATTTATGCTTTCTTTAACAGCCCTTTTTAAAATTTCTTTTAACAATGGATGCTTTTTTCCTTTCCCTCATCAAGCTACAGTCAATTGCACTGGATACTGATGTACATAACTCCTTATCCATTGTTACATCAGTCATTTTGCCCTCAAAATCATTGATAGAGTCAAAATGAGCCTTTGGGCAACATACGCGTGTTCTTTCATATTCTTGATTTCAATATTTTTATTTATGCTGAAGCCACACTCAACAAAAGCATATTTTGAGAAAAGGCCAAAATTGACTGCATTTTTCTTTGGCATACTTTATAAATAAGCAATCCAAACGAGTGTTTTTAATATTAAAATTCAAAAATCCACACACATTTTCACATACAGTACAGTTAACAAAATATGTAAGTGTCTAACTGTGCTGTAAGCAATGGGTGATTTTTCAAATAACTTATTCAGAATTAATGCAAAAGAGACTATTTTTGTAGGCTGAAAAAATAAAGAGAGTTTTCAAGGACTATTTATCATTTTCAAGTGCTCATAAGTACCCTGAAAATTGCTTTTTCATTTTAAGAACTTACAAGGAGTGTACGAACCGTGGTAGTGGCAACTTTTTTGCGATTATCTGGTAACACATTTTTATGAGTGCGTGTTGCGGGTAGAAAATGGCTTGCAGTCACAGCAGGGTGTCCACCCATTTCAGTAGGCAAAAATAGTAAATCGTTAGTAGTCCCACAGAGATAAAAAAGTTGCCAGTTTCGTGGCCATTTTCTTATTTTGAGTTACCAAAACAGTTCCATTTTTCGCATGATTTTGTAGTTAAGAAATCAAGGTATGTCATTTAGCTTCCTTTAAGAAGGAATGGATAAAATGTAAAATTAAAAAACTTCATGCGTTATATAACAGAGCATACAGTATATTTATTTTTAGTATTAAAAGTACAGATTAGAATGGTGAACAACCCATTGCACCTTTTACAAGAAAAGGGAATTAGCAAAAACCAAAGTTACCTGATTTTTGAATATTTTTACAAAATTCCCTGATATTTCCATGATTTTTCCAGATTGATAAAGTACCCTGATCTGCCAAAACCCTGTAATATCAAAAGTCATCGGTGGACACCCTGTCACAGGGAGTGTAAGATCAGTGCCAAGATAGAAATTAAAGGTCCGAATAGTACCTTCATTAAGCTGTGTTTTCTTTTTCTTGAGGTGCTCTTCAAGATTGGTTCGGCTCACTTTCTGCTCCTCCAGCTGCTTCATGAGTTGATTGCGTTCCATCTCCAGTTGGCGGACAGATGCGGACAGGGATGCCACCTGACGAATGGATAACATTTAGATCATAGGTTCTTAAAACTGGGGTCCTCGTTAGTGCAGGGTTTATACTCATTTTTGAAAATGAAATTTAAGGAGTATTAAAAGATCCCAAAATTTTTTTTAAGGAGTCCACTTTTTTCTGGTCAACCAGTGTAATTTTTTGTAATAATCGTTATTTTAAATAGCTCACTACCAATAACTGAAACACAGTAAAGTTTGCATTACAAGAAATCTTAATTTAACGGGAGAATTTACATATAACTATCCTTGTGCATTACAAATATGTTTTAACAAAAATTTTAATCCAAACTGAATATGGAAAGATAGATTTTTGGAGCCACGTCAATAATAATAATAAAATCTTAAAATGAAAGACAAAAATTAAACGTCACATCATTTTAAATCAGTTATTACATAGTTTTCTGGAAGTAACTAACTCTAAACGGGTTAAAGAAACATAAATTATTCTTCCATCACCAGGTCAAGGTCACCTCCATCTTTGATTAATCACGGTTGTTACTGTAAATGCAAAATTAAGGCGTTTCTGGAGTCCCTCATAATATTAAGGTGTTTTAAGGGCCGTAAATTTTGTAAAATGAATTTTGATGAGTTTTAAGGAATTTTTAAGGAGTGTATGAACCCTGTAGTGATACACAGAGGAGCACTTTTACCAGGTATTCTAGCGATGAATATTTTTCATTTGATTCAGAGGTGACATCTAAGATTTGAATTCTTACAAACACTGAATGGATGAGATTATTTCATCATCCGATTCTTATGTAATAGGAATTTCATTTTCAGAAGTAAAGGCATTCTCAAACACTTTTTCCCATTTAAATAATGTATTGGAGGCATCTTTCACAAATTTATAAATTATGATTGGATTCATCCTTTCAACACTTTTTTTTTTTTTTTTTCCAGACTTTGTTTAGAAGGGATAAAGGGACAATTTTAATTAGAAATATACAAGGAAATATGAAAAATACTTGATTATATGATGATGATGATGAAGAAAATAAGATTTATTTTACTGCCATTAAATTTTTATACTGTTACTCAATTTGAACTTCACAATTTAACTTAACTATTAACTGTAAATTTCAGTGTTTACATCTAAAACTTATTGTGGATTATAGAGATGCAGATTTCAGAGAATTGACTGCATTTCAAATTGACAAATTATTTTATAAACTTGATCATTAAAACTTCTTAAAATATCGTTATGTGGCTACCTGCATGCTTTCGTGTGAAGTGCATCAGAACTTTTACAACGCCACATATATGCACACACACACAGAGAGAGAATAATTGGCTCGCTACTATACTTGATACTTCAAGCTACCAGTCCAATTTTGTGCCACTGATGTACTGATCTGTTTTGTTTTGTTTTACATCAACATGCATTTTTAATATCTGTACATTTTTTCTTTTCTAATGTGCATAATTTTGTTGTAAAAAGTTATGCTTACTTAAGCATTTTGAGTTAACTTTTCACTAATTATTTGAATCCCATTGTATCAACCACAGTACAGTTAAACATTTATATTTTATTTATTTCCTGCTCCCGCAGCAGGATATTTGTTTTTATGCCATACTTTGGAATGGGCCAAAAAATTAGAGAGCTATAAACAATGCTCCCCCCTCCCCTGTCCAGAATAAAAGGTACCCCATGTGTTAAATCAAAGCATAAACTATCTACATTGCAAATTGCATTCAAATCCATCCAACTGTTTCAGCAAGCAAGAGTCATAAAATACAAACTCAGAAACTTTCACATTTAGAATATCACAATATCGCATCCAACTAAACATCGTAATGCTGCATTCAACTGAGCTGTTGCATTCATCAAATTCAGACTATGCTAAATAAGACTCATTGAACATTTAATCACATTTAGTTGTACATTCAAGCTAATTTCGATCTACTTGGAAATGAATTGCTATTAGCACCATCTATCGACTCTTGCATGAAATGAAAATCACGTCAGTTGGATTTTTTGGGGGGATAAAATGTAGCTTATGTGTTAATCCAAGATATGAGCCATCTCCATTCCAAATCTGTTCAACCATTTCAGCATGAAATCAAGTAACAAATATACAAACTCAAAACTTTCGCCTTTATACCATTAGTACAATAATTAAGATGGTTTATTAAGCAGAAAATCTTTAATAGGAAACAAAAGCAATCATTACTTTTTCTTATTGCTTCAACTGCCTTTATATTCGGGATTAAAAATGATTTTGTCTTTGAAACAATTGATTAACATTTTTTAATTTAACGTTCTACTATGATTCAACAATTTAGCCTAGAAAAAATTTATTTGTGATTTAAACATAAAAAGAAAGAAAAAATCTGTTTAAAAGAACAATTTTATACACAAGGTGCCCCCCAAAAGATGGCAACATGATTTAATTATTTATCTATTGGTGATAAGTAGGTAGTGCAAATTGAAAAAATTCCTCTGGTTCATTTTCAGAAAGTGACATGTTTTAAATTTGTATACAACCCTTGTACAGAAAACTTCCAAATTAGTAAAATAGGCTCCATACACTCGTGTAAAAAATTGGAGAATTATATTTTAAAAAGTGTCCGAGACATGAAGATAAATATACAATGACTTAAACCACTTTTCAATGGCTCTCAAAGGTCAAAAGTCTTGTTCGGTGATCGCATTTCAGGGGTCATGAGGAAATTACAAAAGAAAACAATTTTTTTCACTCTAGCATTAAAATTTACATTCAAATTCATGTATAGCAATTCACATCTTTGCTTAAGGATATCTCAGAGATGTTTAATGATCAAAAGCAGAAATTTTGTACAACACCCTAATAGTGTATGAAACACATATGACATGATTGGGAATATTTTTGCATGCAGTTGTATACAAATTTAAATAGTGTCACTTTTCGAAAATGAGCAAGAAGATCAGTTTACATTGCCCACTTATTTCTAATGGATCAAGAATTAAAGTACGTTACCATCTTTTTGGGATACCCTGTATATACTCTGCTTGAAGTGGCTTCTCCCAGAGACACACACATACAAAATGCCAAGTAAGAAAAGTGCAAAAATTCTTTACCAGGTCATTTCGCTTCGAAGATTCTCTGCTGTCTTTCTCCAGTTCATCACTGACTGCAACTTCAGCATGAGTGGCCACTGCCATACGGAGTTCAGAATTCTGAACTGTGAGCTCATTAATTTGTTCCTAAAAATTTCAAATGAAACAGCAATGATTGTTACAGATGAATCCAGAAAAGAATTCCTTAAGAGTCCTCTGTAGTCAGCTAGCGGAGATTCAAGTCCCAGTGCTTTGCTATGGAGAAAAGTGCCTTAACGCCTCGTCCTTTTTCTCAGAAAGTATTAGGTATTTTTAAATGAAATTTTCTAATGTGAATCTTGAAAACTATTCGCAAGGATTGCGCGAATCGGATTGGAGTTCATTGAGCTGAAAGAGATTTTCTGGCAGTCTAGAATTTAGGTTACTTTTCAGACTGCCATAAAATCTCTTTCGGCTCAATGAACTCCCTTCGGATTCGCACAGTCCTTGCGAACAGTTCTCAAGATTCACACGGGAAATTTCATTTAAAAATACCTAATACTTTCTGAGAAAAAGGATGAGGGGTTAAAGCACTTCTCTCCATAGCAAAGCATTGGGACTTTGAATCTCTGCAAGCCGACGACAGAGGACTCTTAACACATAAAAGGTAAATAAGCACATGAAACTAACAACAGAATGGCAAGACTGAACAGAGTCACCTATAGGCAGCCCAGGAACAGAATTATATCCATGACCTCAAACAGTTGCCAATGTTCTGGAGGCATTTTGTCCAAATTGGGCAGACAACAGTAAAATGTGAAATAGATATTATAAAAACTAATTAACTAGTATAACCTTTTATGACTCATTTATGATAAAACCTTAAAATGGATGATTCAAGACTCAGAATTTGCAATTCTGTCCATGACTTTTGGAGTCAGAGAGTGTGACATTCATGCAGATGTACTACGGTTGTTTTTGCCATGGCTCTTATCGCTGGATGCTGCATTGCACGAAACAGGAAGAGAGAAAGAATAATATAAGATGGATTCGTAAAACACGGCGGAAAAGTTTCAATCTTTTTTTTGTAACACTTTAAATAAGACTCCTACAACAGAATGAAAGAACAACACCATGGCTCACTGAGATAAGTACAGGCTGTCCAAAAAGCCCCGTTTTTGCGTACGAGTCAATTTTCGCTTCTTCGCCGATTTGTCGCTGTTACCCCACTGTATTACTGTTGCCAACTCTGCCAGAGAAAATGTGCCTAAAATCAAAGTCAAAATTATGCACAAATGTCTAACAATATTTTCAAGCTGAGAAAAAAAATAAAAAAATTTTTGGCGTTTACGTGCTTGTGCTGCTGAAATTAGGCTTATCTGCTAATGCTCTTTGAGACATTTGGACATTCATTTCCGATTTACAAAATACTTCGGTATTGCCAGTTTGCCAAGATCTTTTTCTCCGGCAGAGTTAGCAACAATGATACAGTGGGGTAACAGCGACAAATCAGCGAAGAAGCGAAACTTTTCTCGTACGCAAAATCCCATAGGAGAAACTGGTTTTCGGACAGCCTGTACTTATCCCAGTGAGCCATGACAACACAGATGATTGTGTATTACCTGTTAATACTGCCAATGCTGTTCATGTGTCAAACGTACAATACAGATTCATATAACACAGAGCCTATCGACCCTGTTATGGAGGAATCTACCCTACATAGAATTAAATGAGATTTTAGAAATATGTAGAATTATTCAAAGAAACATAATCTTTAAGCTGTTGAATCTGGAGGAGGCCAGTAGAAAATGTTTTAATGATTGAGAGAACCAATGAGTCAGGAATTTTTTTCTCTCCCAGCAATCAATGTACCTGGGCTTGATGCAACTCTTTCTGCAGCATTTCAACAAGTTGTCCTTGAGCCTCATAGTGCCGCATTCGATCGGCTATCTGCTTCTGTTGGTAGGCTCCTTTTGTACTGAAATTCTGTACGCTGGCCAGCTCTTCTTCCTTCTTGAGAAGCTGCAACACATGCAAACAAGATAGGCACTTTTGAAATGCAAGTAAGTAAAGTATTCCAATACATTTTGAGCTGCTAAGTTTGTCTGGACTGGCATTCAAGAAAAACAAAAACAAAACAATTTATTATCAAGACTCATGTGAATTTGGAAATCTGGCACGTGTGAAAACTCCCAAATATCCCAAAATATCTGGGACACAGAACTCTAGGTATTTGCTTTTAATTCATCACTTACAGCCACATCCAGTGATCGATCTAGGATTTTTTCAGAAGAGTAAAAATACTCCTTAACATGGGTGCCGGCAGCATAGGGCAAGGGGGGCAATGCCCCCCTCTGGATTTTTGTATGCAGCGTTTTCCCTTGCTTTTTTGCTCTTTCCAACATGGAAACCATATGTTGAAGTAGTCTTTGCCCCCCCCCCCCGGAAACATTCTGCCGGCACCCATGCTCCCTAACCTTTTTGGAAAGAGTATTTTCTTTTCCAAAGGAGTCATTAAAGCAACGAACAATTATGCTAAATATTCAAATACATAATTAAATTGCATTTGACACATAAATAATAACTGATTGTACGTACATAAATATCAGTTCAACAAAAACTAGTGCAATCATTGGATTTTTTAAAATTTAAAATCAGCAAATCATAATTATTTATCAAAATATACCTAATTTTATATGGAAAAGCAATACTTAAAAATATGCATTCCGAAATTTTTAAGGCATATTCTGAATTTCTAAAGCGTGAAATATGCATCTAGAGGCGTTATCGCGATCACTGGCCACATCACATCATTGTTCAGTTCAGTCCTATGCACTCTGTAATACTGACAGTTCAATGGAGAACAAACAAAACAGACAAATAGTTATTTATCAGGGGCAATCCAAATTAATTTTTACTCAAAATTGAAGTTTTTCTACGATACCAAAAGCCTTTTGCTACTTCATGCTCGGAGCTCATGAACATGAGTTTTTGGATCACTATTTGCAAATTTTTACATGCTTCAAAATCAAGGCAAAGCAGTAAACCAACACCTCATGTATTTTCCAGTGTCCCAGATACTGACTTACCTATTTTTATTGAGGATTTAAGTTTCATTTCTTCCTAGATTAACTTAGATCAAAAAGTAAATATACAAATTAAATTAAATGAATATCTAGTACTTATTTTGAATCAACTTAAATAATAATTATCAAATTAATGATATTAAAAGGGTTGAATGTAACTTATGACTAGGCAGTCATAAATGATTTGATAAAATGTTCTGGTAATCAAGTGTTTCATTACAAAACAAAAGTTAAGCATTGCTTTTGTGATTGAGGGAAAGGGGTCATGCCAAGTTTCCATAATCAAAACAGACATGATAATGATTTATTTCTTAGCTTAAATGCCATGCATCTAAACTTAGCAGTCCCCATTACTTGAAATATTAAAGAACAATTAAAATTGAAATGAAATAAACCATTCATTTCTAAATTATAGAGATACCTCATGTAACAATTGAAATACTATCAACTTTTGCAACAAATAATACTTTTATGGATCTCACAGAGCTTAAAATTTCTAGGTAAGTAATGATCATAGTATAATGAATGTGCATTCGTGAAATAAAATTTTTTTTAGGACAACTTCAGATACATTAGGATGTTTGGAGAGTTTAGGTTGAACACTATATCAACTTGGCGAAAAATTCCAGAACTGGGGATTGAACGCAGGACTACCACTTAACATGAGGGCGTTCTACCACTGGGACGATTCTCAGATAAAATTTCTACATAAGAACACTGTTGGCACTTTATCTTCTCCTTCAAGTACATCATTTTAAAATCAAATGCTTTGAGCTTGTTGAGCCTCATCAACATGAAAGTAACAAGAACATGTGAAGGGGAGGGGGGGGGAGAATTGGAAAGCTGTAACTTTTGAATCAATTTTTAAAAAGTCAGAGAAAATGATGAAAAATCAGGAGGCTTGAAATACAGGTGTCTACCAGTGTCAGGAGGCAAAAATAGTACAATTAGTAACCTCACCCATATAAAAAAAAGTCATCCGTTTAGTAGCCATTTTTTTTTTTTTTTAAATTTTAGTTGCCAAAATAGTAGCATTTTTGATTGATCTCATAGTTAAGAACTAAACATATGCCATTTAGCTTCATTTAAGAAGAAATGAATAAAATGATAACTTTAAAAGCTTTGGGCATTCTATATAATAGAGCATACACCCAATTTATTTTTACGCATGATTAAAAAAACAGATTAGAATGTCTGATGAACAACCCATTGCAACTTTGAAAAGAAAAGGGAGTTGGCAAAAACCGAAAATTGTATGAAAATGACATTTTTAAATTCAAAAAAGTCACCCAAGTCATCTTATCTTTAAATGAGTGGCAAAAGTCTCTTTTTTAGTTACCAGTGGACAGCCTGAAAATAGGAACAAAAGACTCTGGCAAAAATCCTGAGACTTGGCACGTTTCAATGTATTTGTTAGACCCAATTGTTCCAACATTTTGACCCATTTGAATAAACTGCCACTGATACAGCCTAACATCCTGCTTTGCCCAGGAAGAAAAGTCATTTTGCAAATTAAAATTATATAGATGAAGGGTGCAGACGCAAAAGTCACATTATCCACTTTTTTAAGGCGAATCTGACTGTAAAAATGATTTGGACTATAATGAACATATTAAAGGTTTTAAAAAATACTGGAAATCTTGATTTGATCTACCTTATCCAACAACTGTTTAGCAACTAAACTCTCACTCTCCCAATTTAAGGGAGACTTGCAATGAATCATGGGATTGTTTTCTTTATATCTGTCAATGCTTTTAAGAAAAAGCAATAAACCATTTTAAATAAATGCTTTTTGTAATTATTTTTGTTGTTTATGACCCCTTAAAATAGCATAATGAAAACTCAATTTAGATATTTATTTCTGGGTTCTTTTTGTTTTAAATTTATACTATTTTGTCTTATAACGAGCATGACCCCAAAGAGTTGGCTGCAAAACTCGCATTTTCCCTATTTAAACTGAAATTTTAGCTTTACCAGAATTCTTAAAAAAAAAAAAAAAAAATATTACAGCTTTAGGACCATGAGCCAGTAGTTATTATAGTAACAAATATATCACACACAAAAGAAAATTGTGTCAATATACATCCTATTTGTTAATAATTATAGGCTCTTTGCATTTTTCTAAAACTAGGTTAAGTGGAGAGTGAGTTCTGCATGTACACACTTCATACAATCATTTCAATGACATCATCCGATTTTTAACTTTGGATGAATGTTGAATAGTGTCAATAGTGGTTATTTTCCTTTAAAAGCTAACTCAGCTCTACTCATTCTTTAGGATTCATTAAAAGAGGGAGAACTTTTTCCGTGTGTGTTTGAATAGAATGCCAAATACAGACGGACACTCATTCTGTCACAAAATTTCTAATGTTCCGATTCAAAAAGCTTACAACACATATAAAACACATACTGTGTTAACAGAAATGTCATTTTAAAGTTGCAGACAAATGTACTGAGAAAGTCACAGGCAGCTCCTGTGGGAGGGGGTACGGCAACTGGCTCTTCACTTCCAAAAGTATAGGGGCCTTGCACCCCACTTTTCAAAGTTCAAAAGTAATGATCCATCAAAAAATGGGAGGGAAACCCAATACACAAACCAAGAGAAAAAAATCTGATGTGTCCAACACATGACTTCCTTGCACGTCTATTAATTCAAAATGTTTTTTACGCACTTCCTCTAAACTTATTTGTTTGAAAGAGATAAAATATCAATAATAGTAAGGTATAGCGATTTCTAGCCAAATATTTCGATATCGCCAAGTTGAGTTCAATTTGAAAGATTTCCTTCTGACACTTTATTTGGCGATATTTCACCAAAAGCCGACAAACTTGAGATAGTTTGCGAGATTTTGGGGATAGCCAAAGTAGTCATTGACCACTGACTTTCAATGAATTGAATGCATACATACACATTAATGTATTTAAAATCATTTGGCTCACCCTGTAAATAAATTCCTAGTCGATTGCTGTCAAAAAAGATATTGAAAACAGTTAGATATTATAATATAGTTCTAAATACAAAAGTTCAAAATTCTACGGGTTAAAGTTTTAGAGTTATACAAAATACGAAATAATTTTTGGCGCCAAATTTGGCGATATTTCGGCGAAACTCATCAATGTCAACGACATTTGGCGAGATTTTAAGCATGGACCAACAATGACAGATTATCACCAAATTTGGCGATATTTCGCCAAAACTCGCCAAGAACGATGAAAAATGGCGATACTTTGGGCATGGACCCAATGACTGACTATCGCCAAATTTGGCGACATTTCGGCAAAACTCGCCAAGGTCGAGGACAGACGGCGAGATTTTGGGCATGTACCAAACAATGACTGACTACAATTGTATTATATTGAAGATTTCCATAGACATTAAAGTACTGAAATTCTTTTTGGTGGTCCTGTAAAGAAACTCCAGTAGATTGGAACCAAAAATCGAGATGCACAACTAGATGTTACAACAATCTTACATATGAAATTTGATAATAGTTTTTGAGATTTGAGAGTTAAATATGCACACACGTACACCAAAAGTCGCCAAGCTTGGCGACTTTTGGCATAGTTCTTGAGGGAGGCACGTGACCGTGGTCGGACCATTACCTAACTTATGTGGTAGGACGGTATTGTGCTTGAAATGGATGAATGCCCCTAAAATTGCCATTGACCGTAGTGTATTGGAAATCTTTTGAGTGTTCCTGTAGCAGAACTGTAAATGATAAAGACACTTTTTTTAATGGAGAAATTCATTTTCTAACTCTTTACAGCATATATCACTCCTGAGTCGTTTGAAATAGCCCAAAACCTCTAAAAAACGCTTTGATGAATGTCGGCCCATAGAGCGTAATGTATTTCGAATCTTTTAGGCAGTTCTGTAGATAAACTGTCCAGTCGAATGGAACCGAAAGGGACAGGTGCACAACTAGATGTTACAACAATGCTAAATATAAAGTTTCAACATTCTACGCCTAATAGTTTTTGAGATATGTGAGTTTAATGAATTTCGGCCCATTGAGCGTAATGTATTTCGAATGTTTTGGGCGGTCCTGTAGATAAACTATCCAGTCGAATGGAACCAATAGGGGAGGTGCACAACAAGATGTTACAACTATCCAAAATATGAAGTTTCGACATTCTACGCCTAATAGTTTTTGAGTTAGGCGAGTTTAATGAATTTCGGCCCATAGAGCGTAATGTATTTCGAATCTTTTGGGCGGTCCTGTACATAAACTATACATTCGATTGCGACCAAAAGGGGAGGTGCACAACTAGATCATAGAACAATCCTAAATATCAAATCTCAACATTCTACGACCAATAGTTTTTGAGATATGCGAGTTACATACATACGTACGTACGTACAGACGGCATGGAAAAACTGACAATAGACTCTCCGCTGGTCAAAATGAGTTGCAGACGCGTTAATATGATCGTGCATGCTAGCCTACGATGAGATGCATCGAAACAATTCTTAAAATTAAATTTAGAGGTAGTCAAAATCGGTTTTTTTGTCCAAATTTGGCCCCCAAAATTTTTCGGGATCACATTACTTCCTTATACTACGTACAAGGAAGTAAAAATATTGAAAACAGTTAGATATTACAATAGTTCTAAATACAAAGTTAAAAAATCTACGGGTTAAAGTTTTAGAGTTATACAAAATAGGAAATAATTTTTGGTGCCAAATTTGGCGATATTTCGGCAAAACTCGTCAATGTCGACGACATTTGGCGAGATTTTAAGCATAAACCAAACAATGACAGATTATCGCCAAATTTGGCGATATTTCCCCAAAACTCGCCAAGAACGATGACAAATGGCGATACTTTGGGCATGGACGAAATGACTGACTATCGCCAAATTTGGCGATATTTCGGCAAAACTCGCCAAGGTCGAGGACAGACGGCGAGATTTTGGGCATGTACCAAACAATGACTGTCTACAGTTGTATTATAATGAAGATGTCCATAGACATTAAGGTACTGAAATTCTTTTCGGTGGTCCTGTAAATAAACTCTCCAGTAGATTGGAACGAAAAATCGAGATGCACAACTAGATGTTACAACATTCTTATATATGAAATTTCATAATAGTTTTTGAGATTTGAGAGTTAAATATGCACACACGTACACCAAAGTCGCCAAGCTTGGCGACTTTTGGCATAGTTCTTGAGGGAGGCACGTGACCGTGGTCGGACCATTACCTAACTTATGTGGTAGGACGGTATTGTGCTTGAAATGGATGAATGCCCCTAAAATTGCTATTGACCGTAATGTATTGGAAATCTTTTGAGTGTTCCTGTAGCAGAACTATAAATGATAAAGACACTTTTTTTAATAGAGAAATTCATTTTCTAACTCTTTACAGCATATATCACTTCTGAGTCGTTTGAAATAGCCCAATACCTCTAAAAAACGCTTTGATGAATTTCGGCCCATAGAGCGTAATGTATTTCGAATCTTTTGGGCGGTCCTGTATATAAACTATCCATTCGATTGCCACCAAAAGGGGAGGTGCACAACTAGATCATAGAACAATCCTAAATATCAAATCTCAACATTCTACGACCAATAGTTTTTGAGATATGCGAGTTACATACGTACGTACGTACGTACATACGTACGTACAGACGGCATGGAAAAACTGGCCACAGTAGACTCGCCACTGGTCAAAATGAGTTGCAGACGCGTTAATATGATCGTGCATGCTAGCCTACGATGAGATGCATCGAAAAAAAATTTTAAATTAAATTTAGAGGTAGTCAAAATCGGATTTTATGTCGAAATTTGGCCCCCAAAATTTTTCGGGATCACATTACTTCCTTATACTACGTACAAGGAAGTAAAAAGGAGTACAAGACAGCAAGAGTTTACTCAGAAGGTCATTTAATCAAAAATTATAGTATAATACAACCCAATTATATATATATATATATACACATTTTATTTCTTCTGTTTGGTTCCTTATCAAAATTGTTTCCTTATTTCTGCTATTGTAACTGTGGGGGTGTGTTGTAAAGAAAGCAAAATAACTGTGTTTTTTTTTTTAAAAAAAAGGTTAATTCTACCAAATTCAGGGCTCACAACAGAATTTCAAGGCCAATTCCGGGTAAAAAAGGAGCTATTTTAATCATAAAAAGGACCAAAAAGGAGCTGTTTTGTCTGAAAAGGGGACCAAAAAGGGACCATTTCTGTTTGAAAAAAAGCTCATACAGAAGAAGGAAATTGTTTATAAACTGACGCACATATAACTATATATCTTAAAAAATTTAAATAACAGAAACACTTCAGATTTTCTAACTAGAAACCAGACTAATTCATAGCAGTTATAATTTGTATACACATAAAATATCTGCTTGTATCAGGGATGAGATTGACAAAAAGGAAAAAGTCTGAAAGAATGTAGGAACAACATTTAAGCAATACAATTTTGAATTTCAAGTTCAATAAATATTGTAATTGCTTTTTTTTTCCATCTACAAAACCATTTGATTCCTGAAGCTTTAGTTCTGGCACATTTACATTTTTCCATGAATCTTTCCTGAATCAAGAAACAACTTTCAAAAAACGGGCCTGCATGATCAGCAATTCTTAGTAAGAAATTGTGCTCCATTAAAAATTCTGTATAAAGGGATTTAGCATTTGTAACAGATATGTTGAATTGAAATCTCTTTCCTAAAAAAGATTCAACTTGTATTTATGAAATAAATTTGGAATACACCATCACAATCATGTTTCTTTACCAAAACTAACACATTTAATTTGAATCATAAAAAAAAGAGCAAAGAGTTTGCAGAAATTAAATGTAATTCTTGAATTCTTATTAAACAAATCAAAAGTAAAGACTTTTGAGTTATGATAAGGCGACAAACACATTAAAGTGAAGCTTTTTGCCTTAAACAGTCCAGACAATGCAATATTTCATAAATTAACAGGGAAGAAGATGACAGCATATAACATCACATGTGAAAATATTTCATCGTCCAATAGATAAAAAGTTTGTAATAGAGTGACTTCTGAATGACTAGAATCCACAGCTAGCACCATGAAAAAGGGAAAAAAGGGACCATTTCTGCAAAAAAAGGACTTCTAAGGACCTTGAACAAAAAAAGGGACTTCAAGGGAAAAAAAGGACCATTTGTGAGGCCTGCAAATTTGTAGCCAGAATGGTGGTCGTGGCTGGGTAGTAAAATCCTTCCTTTGAGAGTCCTATTTAAAGACAAACTTAATCGGTAGGCTACTCTCAAAGGTGACATTGTAATAGTGTTGCTAATTGCAGTATAGGAATATCATCCAATTTGCTGCAGCACACACATTTAGGAAATCTAATCCTTCCATCACAAAATAATCACCTGAAAATTCACACACGCTCATTCTTTTTTCTTTTTTAAATGATTATAAAGTGAGTGGAAAGATGTCCATTTAAAACAATCCTACTTTCAGAGAACATTCAGCCTGATGTAAACGGATTCAATAAACTATTGGGCAGTGATTTTTCAAGGAAAGAGTTACAATGAATCCATGGATTTGTTTGAAAGATAATTTTTTTTTTTTTACGGCACTTCTGAGTACTGCCAGTCGATAACGGACCACTCACCTGGGTTTTGAGCTCCAGCAACTCCTCCTCTTGTTGGCTCAGCCTCTCTCCCAGCTCTTTTGTGATGCACTGCTCCGAGTGAAGCTTCTCCGTTAGTTCAAGCTTGTCGTTACTCTGCCCCATCACCAAAAAAGCAGATACTAAATATCATTGAACAATCCTTTATCAAGAATAACATAAAATCAATGAAAATAAAAATGGATATTTTCAAATGTCAGCACAAGTCCTCGCGTCTACTGGAAAGAGACTCAAAAGAGCCACTTTTCAAAATTCCATTTTGTTAAAGATACAACTGTTCCTCATTTACTGCGTTACCCTTGTTAACGCCACCCAATATTTCTACTCGGTAATAGGTGGCCAATAGAGCATTATGATAATGCACCCTTGAATTATTTTTCACTTTCAAGATATGGGGTGCTCACATTTTGGAACACACTCATTTTAGATTTTCCCTATTTGAAGAGATAGCCTTTTACCAGATTGTACCTGTGATTCCAAAATGGTACTTTTTAAATCTGATACAATGAGTTATTTTGTACTGCAAACAAAAAAAAAAATCAGTCATTTTAAACTCCTGTTATCTAAAAGAACTTACTTGTTATTTAAAAATGGTTATAAACTGAAACAGTTTTTTTTTTTTTGTATGGAGATTTTATAAAATTTAACTTTTGTATTTATCTAGATTTAATATCCTGGAAATTTGAATCAACACCACAAAATTCTTTTTTTTTTTTTAATGTAACTTTGCTAGTTTATTGTGTATGTATATTTAAGGAATAAAGGCCTAGGTGAGTGTTTTCGGGACATGGATAAGCAAACAGGTAGCCACTCACCATGCTCAGGAAACTGCCGTGCAACTCTTCAATCTGCTTCTTGAGTTGAATATTCTGGGCGACGGCACGACTCGCAGCCACCTTGTCACTCTGCATCCTCTCAAAAAGTCGAGTGTTGTCCACTTTGTCTTCCTCGTAGCGACAGAGACGTTTCTCAAGCTCAGCAATCGTTTCTTCTTTTTCTAGGAGAAATTCTTCCATCTTTGATTTCTAAAAGGGTCAAAGAAAAAGACATTATACATCCATCCTATTATAGAGTGAAGCTGATTCTTAACTCTCTAAGAATTCCAGTTGAACCGTTCCAAGATAAAACTTATATCACCATGATTCCAATAAGATAAAAAGTTAAGTACAAAAAGCGTCATAACATTGACACCATTTGTACGATCCGCTTGAAGTTTTTCACAATTCTGTATAAAAAAATAGAAAACTCCTAAACGCTCCTTTACAATTCTGAAAATCCACCCATTCCCCCATTTTCAAGGGATTTTTCGCTGTCTTTTGCTTCATTTTATTTCCGAGGATCGAAAATGTGAATCCTTTTCCGGACACTTGCAGAGCTGGTCTCACCAGAAGGGCATGAAATTTGATTATGGTCTATAATAAAAATTGAATATGAAGTTATTTTAAGTGGATGAAGATAAAATACATTGAGCATAGTCATTTTTGGCAAATGTTTTTTTCTAGTGCCAGTTCTAATTGTTGTTGCTACAATGGGCTTTATCTTCTAGTATATTATATGTTTCGATAAAGAAGGATTATAAAAAAAAAATAACGAAAAGAAACGTCACCTCTCGTTGCATAGTCTGACTGATTGCTTCATTCTGCCTTGTAAGCTCATCAATCTGGAGTCTTAAAACTGAAGTATCACCACCGGCTAAAACATAAAAGGCCATGCATGAGAAATCAAAGTACTGCAAATGTACAGTCACACACCATGAAAACGTCACAAATTAAATGCACATTTTGCTATCTATATAAATAAAATTAGACTTTTGCCTTTACATTTCTTGGAATTCAAAAATTTTGCGATTTCTATCCGTTTCAAGCAACTGGGAATCCAGTACGACCCTCAAAATAAAAGTTTGTCTGTCGTTCTGTCATTCTGTCCGTGATGCGTTTTTTGTTCAAGCATCACGTAAAAACGATTGAAGCGAATGATATGAAATTGGGTGTCATGATAGGTGGTCACTCAACTTAAAACATAGGTGGCGAATTTTTAAAAAATCTTGATTGAATTTTGATATTTTGCAAAAATCCTTTCAAACTGCATAAATTTGTGTTCGAGCATCACGTAGAAACAACTGAAGCAATTGAAATGAAATTTGGTATCATGATTGGTGGTCACTAGACTTAAAACATAGGTGCCGATTTAAAAAAAAATTTTGATTCGATTTTGAGATTTTGCGAAAATCGTTTTAAACTGCGTAAATTCGTGTTTGAGCATCACGTAAAAATGACTGAAGCGATTGAAATGAAATTGGGTGTCATGATAAGTGGTCACTCAACTTAAAACATAGGCATCAAATTTTTAAAAAATGTTGATTAGATTTTGAGATTTTGTGAAAATCGTTTTAAACTGCGTAAATTCGTATTCGAGCATCACATAAAAATGACTGAAGCAATTGAAATGAAATTGGGTGTCATCATAGGTGGTCACTCAAATTAAAACATAGGTGCCGATTTAAAAAAAACAAAATGTTGATTAGATTTTGAGATTTTGCAAAAATCGTTTTAAACTGCGTAAATTCGTGTTCGAGCATCACGTAAAAATGAATGAAGCGATTGAAACGAAATTGGGTGTCATGATAGGTGGTCACTCAACTTAAAACATAGGTGCCGATTTAAAAAAAAAAAAAATGTTGATTTGATTTTGAGATTTATGAAAATCGTTTTAAACTGCATAAATTCGTGTTTGAGCATCACGTAAAAATGACTGAAGCGATTGAAATGAAATTGGGTGTCATCATAGGTGGTCACTCAAATTAAAACATAGGTGCCGATTTAAAAAAAACCAAATGTTGATTAGATTTTGAGATTTTGCAAAAATCGTTTTAAACTGCGTAAATTCGTGTTCGAGCATCACGTAAAAATGAATGAAGCGATTGAAATGAAATTGGGTGTCATCATAGGTGGTCACTCAAATTAAAACATAGGTGCCGATTTAAAAAAAAAAAAATGTTGATTAGATTTTGAGATTTTGCGAAAATCGTTTTAAACTGCGTAAATTCGTGTTCGAGCATCACGAAGTCGCATCACAAATGACTGAAGCGATTGAAATGAAATTGGGTGTCATGATAGGTGGTCACTCAAAACATAGGTGCCGATTTTTTAAAAAATGTTGATTAGATTTTGAGATTTTGCAAAAATCGTTTTAAACTGCATAAATTCGTGTTCGAGCATCACGTAAAAATGACTGAAGCGATTGAAATGAAATTGGGTGTCATCATAGATGGTCACTCAACTTAAAACATAGGTGTCGAATTTTTAAAAAATGTTGATTGGACTTTGAGATTTTGCGAAAATCGTTTTAAACTGCGTAAATTCGTGTTCGAGCATCACGTAAAAATGACTGAAGCGATTGAAATGAAATTGGGTGTCATGATAGGTGGTCACTCAACTTAAAACATAGGTGCCGATTTTTTTATAAAAAATGTTGATTAGATTTTGAGATTTTGCAAAAATCGTTTTAAACTGCATAAATTCGTGTTCGAGCATCACGTAAAAATGACTGAAGCGATTGAAATGAAATTGGGTGTCATGATTGGTGGTCACTCAACTTAAAACATAGGTGCCGATTTAAAAAAAAAAATGTTGATTAGATTTTGAGATTTTGCGAAAATCGTTTTAAATTGCGTAAATTTGTGTTCGAGCAAGTTAGCCTAGTTGCTTCTTCCTCCGCCACTTAAGCGATGTTTCGTCTTCCCGGTCGCTTGCCCTCAGCTGTGTTGCGTAATCCTTCGGCAGTTCGCATTTGCATATTTCTCTCCGTGCTGTGTCGGGATGTGAGGTCACGGCAGAAGTTATTCGGCTGGATATCCCTTTGCGGTGTTGTATAAGAGGAGGCGTTTTTTGCAGGTAAATGAGGTATGCATTTACTGTTCGTGCGGCGCTTGGCAGGTATTTTTTTGGCGCCTCGACATGAGCATGTATTGTTACGATGATTTATCGTGTGTATTTAGTACTGGATCCGATAGTTTTAGTACTGGAGCTGATTAATTCTTTTTTAAGTTCAAATTAAATTAAATTTATTTAACTTATAAAACATATTAATTAATTTTAAAACTGTCCTTTTTCAAACCTGCCAGCACACTCTGCTTAAGTATTAGTCAGTTTCAGAAGGGTAGTATGCCTACTACCCAACAGAGCATCACGTAAAAATGGCTGAAGCGGTTGAAATGAAATAGGGTGTCATGATAGATGGTCACTCAACTTAAAACATAGGCGTCGAATTTTTAAAAAATGTTGATTAGATTTTGAGATTTTGCAAAAATCATTTTAAACTGCGTACATTCGTGTTCGAGCATCACGTAAAAATGACTGAAGCGATTGAAATGAAATTGAGTGTCATGATAGGTGGTCACTCAACTTAAAACATAGGCGTCGAATTTAAAAAAAAAATCTTGATTAGATTTCGAGATTTTGCGAAAATCGTTTCAAACTGCGTAAATTCGTGTTCGAGCATCACGTAAAAACGACTGAAGCGATTGAAATGAAATTTGGTATCATGATTGGTGGTCACTCAACTTAAAACATAGGCGTCAAATTTAAAAAAAATCTTGATTAGATTTTGAGATTTTGCGAAAATCGTTTCAAACTGCGTAAATTTGTGTTCGAGCATCAAGTAAAAACGACTGAAGCGATTGAAATGAAATTTGGTATCATGATAGGTGGTAATTCAACTTGAAATAATGGCGTCGAATTTAAAAAAAATCTTGATTAGATTTTGAGATTTTGCGAAAATCGTTTCAAACTGCGTAAATTTGTGTTCGCACATCACGTAATAACTGCAAAGGTGAAAAAATGATATTTGGTGAAATGATAGGTGGTCACTCACCTTAAACTATAAGCATTAATTTAAAAAAATAGATTCGATTTCGAGATTTTGCAAAAATTGTTTAAAACTGAGTGAATCTTTGTTCACGCATTACGTAATAACGACTCAAGCGAATGATATGAAATTGGGTCACAGGATAGATGGTTGCTCTACATAAACTATAGGTGTCCAATTTTTTAAACATTTTTATTTGATTTTGAGATTTTGTGAAAATTCTCTCAAAATACGTTTATATTTCTTCAAGCATCATGTAATAACGACTAATACGAATGATACAAAATTGGGTGATAGAATAGGTAGTTGCTAATTTTAATTTATAGGTGCTGAATTTTTAAAATATTTTGATTATATTTTGAGATTTTGTGAAAATTGTTTTAAAATGCTGAAATTTTGTTCCAGCATCATGAAATAAAGACTGCAGGGAATGAAACGAAATTGGGTGACAGTATAGGTTGTCACTCAACTTAAATTCTAGGCTTTCAAAAATATTGATTAGATTTTGAGATTTTGCAAAAATTATTTCAATATGTTTCAATATTCGTTCGCACTTCATATAATTATGACTAAAGCGAATGAAAGAATATTACTTAGTTACTCTCTAACCTGTAATATTTTAACAATACATAAAAATTATAACTTTGCTTTCTTTACTTTGGCAACATACTACACCAATTCTGTGTACTCCGACAATGCTGACGAAAGTTCTTGCTTTTTGGAAATTTGCATTCAGTACTCACCCGTCAACGACGGGTACTTCAGCTAGTAGGTAATATTTTTAATAAATGTATACATCCAATTCTCTATATAAAAATAAAAATCTTAAAAACACACAACGATGCCTTGGTTTAAAGCAATATTTAATTGTGTTTTGTCATCCACATAGGTTTCATTGAGATGTGGATGATTCAGAGACTGAGCGAATGATGAAAGTAGATTAAGTGTAATGTAATGCACGATTTTAGAGGATTATTTTTATTAGTAAACTAGCTGAAGTACCCGTCGTTGACGGGTTAGTACTGAATGCAAATTTCTAAAAGCAAGAACTTTCGTCAGCATTGTTGGAGTACACAGAATGGATGTAGTACGTTGCCAAAGTAAAGAAAGCGAAATTATAATTTTTATGTATCGTTAAAATATTACAGGTTAGAGAGTAACTAAGTAATATCATTTCATTCGCTATAGTGGTAATTATGGGATGCGCGAACGAATATTTAGACATATTGAAATAATTTTTGCAAAATCTCAAAATCTAATCAACATTTTTAAAAAATTGGAAGCCTAGAATTTAAGTTGAGTGTCAGCCTATCCTGTCACCTAATTTCGTTTCATTCCCTGCAGTCTTTATTTCATGATGCTGGAACAAAAATTTTAGCATTTTTAAACGAATTTCACAAAATCTCAAAATGTAATCAAAATATTTTAAAAATTCAACACCTATAAATTAAGATTAGCAACTACCTATCATATCACCAAATTTTGTATTAGTTGTTATTACGCGATGCTTGAAGAAATAACCGCATTTTGGGAGAATTTTCACAAAATCTCAAAATCTAATAAAAATGTTTAAAAAATTCGACACCTATACTTTATGTTGAGCAACAAACTATCATGTGACTAAATTTCATATCATTCGCTTTAGTTGTTATTACGTAATGCGTGAACAAAAATTCACTCAGATGAAACGATTTTCGTAAAATCCCAAAATCTGATCGGGTTTTTTTAGATGCTTATAGTTTAAGGTGACCACCTATCATTTCACCAAATACCATTTTTTCACCTTTGCAGTTATTACGTGATGTGCGAACACAAATTTACGTAGTTTGAAATAATTTTCGCAAAATCTCAAAATCTAATCAAGATTTTTTTAAACTTCGACGTCTATGTTTTAAGTTGAGTGACCACCTATCATGACACCCAATTTCATATCATTCGCTTCAGTCCTTCTTACGTGATGCTTGAACACAAATTTATGCAGTTTGAAACGATTTTCGCAAAATCTCAAAATCCAATCAAGATTTTTTAAAAATTCGACGCCTATGTTTTAAGTTGAGTGACCACCTATCATGACACCCAATTTCATGTCATTCGCTTCAGCCGTTTTTACGTGATGCTTAAACAAAAAAAAGCGTCACGGACAGAATGACAAATTTGTTTTTGAGGGTCGCATCGGATTCCTATGTGCTTGAAACGGATAGAAATCGCAAAATTTTTGAATTCCAAGAAATGTGCAGACAGAAGTTTAATTTTATTTATATAGATTACATTATACCATGTCCATCACTAACAAGTCCGTTATGTCATTCACATACTTCTAAAATAATTCAAATGCTAATCCCACTTTATAATTAGCAAATGATTCAAATAGGGTGTGTATCTAAGTCAAAATTCCATTAAAATCCAACCACGATACACAATTTTTGACAGAATATTTCTAAATGTGATATCAGAACAACTTATGACAAGATGAAGCTGATAGGGCAACATTGTCCATATTGGATATCTGGATACATTTTTCAAACTGTGTTTGGACTCTGCCCTCTTCTCAGAACCACGCTTGACTTGATAACTTATACGATCTGAAAATTTTGGTCTACTTAATACCTTATCTGAAATAACAGCCATTTTAGAGCAAATACTTCTCATTACAAAAATATTGTACAATTTCACTGAATGGAATCTGCATGATTTAAACTAAGAAGGAAATGCAGAAAAAGGATTATCCTAGACTGTTTTCCTTGCCCTGATGTGAACACACATTTCAGTAATATGTGAATTTGCATGAGTCAAACAACTAAATTGTTACACAAGTTTCTGCAGAAGCTGGTTTGAAAACAAAATAGGTATTTTTTCAGTGATTGATATAATACCTTCAGATGCATCTGTTACACATTAGAAATTTAGAATATACTTTATGGATTCTGGTATAAATGCTTTTGTGAATCCTTTCTACATATAAAATTCCATATTATGATTAGTGATTACAGCGAGATTTCGCCATGAAAATGACTTTTTATTTTCATTCAAAAATTATTGATTAAAATGACCCTTTCAAATAATTATCATTAATAAAATCGGTCCTTTCCCATCAATATGACTTTAAAAAGCCATTTTCAAATATTCTATCTTTCTTGATTGATATATGTATAATCTGCCTTTTACATTTAGTTTGTTTCTTTTTGTTCATGCATAAAACTGAAACGTGCCACCTCTGTGATGAAGCAAACGAAACGCCAAATCAGCAGAACGCGATACGAGTTGAAGGGGGAGAAAATGGGGTTCGGATATTAAAAAAAAAAAAAAAATCTACACATTCTTAGGAGGTGGATTCCAACTCAAATAACGGAAGTCAGTGTATTTCATTGTTCATGTTAATTCAAATCTGTTTTGCTAAAACTAGAACCTATATTTCTTGCTATAGCCTGTTAATGGAAAATATCTGTGCTGTACAGCATCTCTCTATTCTAAAAAAAAGTAAAGGCCGCTGTCAAGAGCTTGTCAGTGTATCTCCTCCTAAACCGTGGGGATTTGAGTTTCGATTTGAGGTGCACACAGATTCGAAAAATTCCGAGGAACCTGCTAAGCTGATTTAGATTTCAAAAATCGAATTATTTTAGAAGATATTAATAAAAAACTGAAAAAATAAACCGAAGGGTTGCCAGATTGGGCATAAAATCATTCATTCCTTTGCAACAAAGCGTTTCCAAGTATCCAGAATCGCGTGATATTTACAAACATGAGTTAGAATGACGATCATTTTACGCCAAAATAAAAACTATACGAAATAAGTAACTCAAAATGTGTTACACAAAGTTGACCCTTTTCAAATAGGAAGTTCTCTTAGACAACAGGAGTTTAGAATGAGCGATTATTCGTTTTTCCAAAACAGAATAACTAATATCTTGAAAATGAAAAATAATTAAAATGCAGATTATTTTAAAGCCGGTTCTCGTCCAGCTGGATTATTGGCTACCAGTAGAAATATTGGGCGGCGTTAACTATACCATAATAGCAGTTACAGTACACTTTGGATATTGGCTAGCGCGACGAGATGGTATCATTCGTGGTGCTCAGTACGCCCATCTGCAAACGATTATGTAAATGAAAATATGGATAACAGTTTTCCGGTAACCTTACATGAACAGTCATTATAGGTTGTGAGCCTGTGTCAATCGCCCAATAATGAAAAGTCGCCATGGGTGGCAAGCTATCCTATCTGTTCCGTAGCTTTTACTAACTTTACATGTAAGCAAGTCGCCCAATAATGAAAAATCGCCATGGGTGGCCCATTCGAAGGGTGTCCAATAGGTTTTACATTATTAAAAATACAGCTGAAACAGATGTTCTGATTTTATGATGCTTTAGCTCCTAATTAATATAACTTTTGAATGGCAACATTGAAAATCATTGTGTTTCTGAAGAGTGCCAATCATTTTTCCAGCGATTATAAGCACTCCAGGTGGAGTCTAGCTCAGGACCCGTACAACACGGATCCCCATAACAAAATATCTTCCGTGCTATGAGGGGGAGGGGGTCTACTGTAGTGTGAAGTTTAAATTTTTATGTACCAATGAACATGCAAGAACCAAGCAACGCGTAGCTCAGTGACATTCTATCGGATCCAATCTTCGGGTTTTGTCTGTTGAAATTATGTCTTTTTTACGAATAAGCCTGATTAGGGGCCGAATCCCTCATACGAAAAGCGAGCGTAGCGAGTCTGGGGGCCTTGGCCCCTAGTTTAAGAAAGAAATAGAAAAAAAATTAAATAACTTTTTAGTGATGATTCACGCAATGCATGAAAACACAGGTCTTAAGGGACGGAAAAAACATAAAAGGCAGTCACTGCCAAAAAAATACAGAAAATACAGGGGGAACATAAGACCTGGCAACCCTAGACATATGTTTTGTGAAATAGATTAGTTAATGATCCCAAGTGATTCTGATAAGAGCAAAATGGCTCAGATGAAAAATTAGCAAGTTTATATCTACCTTTAACAGTATCATTTTCAATGGTATCCTCCAGGCAATTTTTTTCTTTCGATAACGCTTCTTTTTCGCAAGTAAGCTGTTTTACCTGAAAAGATGCAGATTCTAGATAGGCAGTCAATTTTTCACAGAGAAAATATAGGTAAGGAGAAAAGAGCTTACCTCGTCTCGTAAGGATGTGACTTGTTGGCTGAGCTGCTGAATATGCAGCTGGTATTGTTCGGACATTTGATCTCTCTCACTTATTAGCTTGTCAACTGACTCCTTTTGCTAATTAAAAACAAAAATTTTGATATTGAAAAGAAAAGTAACCTAAAGGGCTATGAACATCTAACATGAATTGCACAAGAATACAACTTCATGTCTGCTAACATTTCAAAAAGAGAATCTTAGTCTATTAAATGAGACTTGACTTCTTTTAAAATAATTGCATGCAAAATAGGCCTTTTAAATCAAATTTTTGATGATAGGATGATTCTCCAAAAATTTTACAGTTTTCAATTTATCAAGGGTTAAAAAAAATTGTTTGTCTTTAACTTTTGATTATTATTAGCAAGAAAAATGTTTTATTGAGCTAAATGGAACAAAACTCATTATTACCTCTCTCTCACACCCGGTATGACAGAAAATCTCCTGGTTTTGCCCCTACTATCAAGGGTGGTAGAATGACGCAGACTTATTAGTGGACACTTACGCAGAGCTCATTCTAGGCGGGAAAAGGCAGGGTACAAATGTTTAAAAAAAAGGGCAAGATTATTTTAAAAATTTGTATCATTGTATTTGTTATAAAGGGCACTAAACATTTCAATTAAAACCACTCTTAATTTGTAAAAAATGTACTTTTTTACAAAGTGAGTAAAACAATAAATTAATAACCAATCTTCATTAATATATTAACATATTATAAATCTTTTTTTTTTCTAACAGGCGGGTACTTTGCCGATTAGGCATTGTCCCTTACAACTGCCCGAAGGTGTTGACTACTTTATTATGGGGGCACCTAGTAATTGGAACAACGTCGCCCCCTATGAAGGGACGGACATGACAACCATGCCCAGTTGGAGATCAAACCCTGGCTGCCGGGAGTTGAACCCGAAACCGGAGTACAGTGCTTTACCCACCCTACAACTCGGTCGGCCATATTATAAATCTATGCAATGTAAAAGAGTTTAATAGTTTTGCATTAACTTTGTTAATTAACTTATCTTATTAACACAATTTATCAATAATGACAGTATTTCTTTTTCTTTCGTATCTTCTTAAGATTTTTAAATAAGGCTTTTTTTTTTTATAACAAAAACAATCACCCAAATATACCTAACAGGCAAGAGAATGTTTGATTAAGAAAACATTTTGCGTAAGAAGCCGATCTTAATAAGTGATTTATTGGATCAACTTGTTAAGAATCATTGATAAACATTTGAAGGAATGAAGAATCCCAATGTTTTCATAACTTTGGGGAAGCGGGATAGAAAGTGGATAAAGTTCCAACATTTTTGTGCATCTTAACGGGGACCATAAAATTTGAGCGCCTATCTCATGATACTTCAGTTGTTCAAAATTTGAAAATAGACAACAAGGATAGCTACATTCTTTTCTAGATTATGGTAGAGCCATTCTAAGTATTCGGTTGATTTTAACAATTAGCTAGTTACCTACATAGACTGGAAATATTGGAATAGTGGTAAAGGAGACTACAGTAAAAACTATAGCCCCCAACTGAACAGATAAAAGGGCTAAAGAAACTCACAGATTTTAAAAAATAATAATAAATAAATAAATAAATAAATAAATAAATATATATATATATATATATACACAGTAGAACCTCAATCTATCGTTTTTCAAGGGGTGTGTAGTAAAAAACGATGCATGCGGGAAAACGACGAATCCAGGTTAAAGTCAAAATAAGAAGAAAACACCGATTCCTTCAGTATACCAAAAATACTAAATTTGTTACGACACTGTAAAAGAAACAAATTGAAATTGTGTAGAAATTAAGTGATACTTATTTTTACAAAATCAGTAATTTTACACTGGATTTTTCATTAATCTTTTAATTAAACAAAATTTTCTAACCGTTATTGCATAGGATAAACTAGGCACTAGTGTTGGCTCAGTCTCATCAGCATGAATATTATTCTCAGCTTCTTCGCAATTACTTTCATTTTTTGCGACACATTACTTCCATTCTTAGGATACTGCACGTTGCTACTTCTAAATCAATGGTTATATAATCACTACAATTCACACCATACTCATCCCTGCTAGATGTAAGAACTCTTCACCTATACCATCATCAACCTAAGATATCATACCAGGAAGTAATTCGATTTGTAAGCCATATTGATCCACTTCATCTTCAATTTCATTTCGATCAGAAGAAACATTTTACAACGATGAATGCGGGAAAGCAAATTTTTGACAAACGATACAAGCGGGTTTTGTTAACGTTATTTGAATGCAATTTGTGCAGGGACCCTAGAAATAAAACGATCCATACGGGAAAACGATGAATGCGGGAACGATAGATCGGGGTTCCACTGTATATATATTTTACTAAAAGGGCATCAGGGTGCTGCACTCTGCTGACCCTGCCTAGAATGAGCACTGACTTAAGGTGTCTTTCTTTTAATCAGGGCAAAAATCTTATTTCATTACGTATCTTATTTCATCAATCTTATTCAAACGTCATTCTGCAGAGGCCTCTCCTGACCATCTTTTGAGCTGCCTGCGACTTACCAAGGACGCTATCTATGGAGACCCTTTTTACTAGTTTATGATTCCATTGTGACCTAGTCTAGAAGCAGGCTAAACCAGGTACAAGAGGAATAAGTCACACACATACACACATATATCCATCCTGTTATGAGACAGTACATTTGACCTTGATTAAAAAAAATAAATAAAAAGAAAGATATTTTACAATTATTAGTTTATTTACTCCTTGATACAAGGTTTCATGAAGACCTGTAACATTTTTTTTTTTTTTTTGAATGACCCATACATTCAATATTAATTATTTTTTCCATATGAAGTATAGTGTCCAATATGAAGTATAGTTTATGATTTGTACAATTAATAATTTGCTTTGCATAAGTCTATTTGTAAAAGCTTAATTATCCCATAATTTTTAGCCTCCATGTTTCTTTAAAATGTTTACTTTAAATGATCACAACTTAACAAAAAGACTTGCCTCTCAAATCAGCAGAAAGTTTTCAGATTTTTAGCCAGCCGAAAATAAACAAAAATGATTTTTTAAATCTGGAAATTTAAATATCTAAAATCAGGAGATTGGGAGAGGTACTCAAAATTCGGGAGCCTTCTGAAAAATCCACAAGAATTTGGAAAAATGCATCTCTTTCAAACGAAAGTCTATTTAAAGCATAGATCCATTCAAGGTACCCAGTATTCATTGCTAAAAGTAATTGCAAAAATTGACTCTATCCTAACTAAAAATTGGCTCTATTAACTTAACAGTTTTCGAATTGTTGACTAACACGAAATTCATCCAATCAATAAATATAAGAATAAATTTCTACTTTTTCAACCATTTTTATAATATTAACAACATCACTTCGTATTTTTGAAAATAATTTACTTTTCCTCTTTTAAAATGTTTGTGGTTTTTCTTTTAACTGCTGTTTGACACCTCCTTTCCTTCCCCTAAACTATTCATGTTTCCATTGAACTACAAAAACAAAGGGTGATATAATTCAAATTTCCTATATTGGCAACACAGTAACTGGGGAAAATGGTGCATGTTTGAAATAACACATTTACAAAATGGATTGTTAAGACTTCACAATAACGAAAAATTGTTCTCATAGTAAAAATTAGTCATTTCTAACCAAATACAGAATAAGATATTGCTAAGCAGTATAAAGTTTTGGAAACTTATTTCCTGGTGCCAATCAAGGCCAACCTTAGCAACTTTCAACATATTATCATAAACACCACTTCTAGCATTCATGATAATATGTTGAAAGTACTGGCTTACATAATAATATGTCAGCTTAAACTAATGCCCTTTAGGCATAGAGAAAAAATAGAGAAAAAATATCAAGAAAAAATCAGAAAAAATATCAAGAAAAAATCAGAGAAAAAATATTCTTAAACTAATGCCCTTTAGGCATTAGTTTAAGAATATTTTTTCTCTGATTTTCAAAGGATATGATAACAATGGTAAAATAGTGAGGTTGGGAAGTTTCTCTCGAAACATAGAAGACATTGCCAAGATAGATTCAGTTGTGGGAAAATATCTTAAATTCACTGATGCCAAATTCACTGATAAATCCGCAAAAGTGGCCAATCCTGGTCACTTTTGACTTACAACTACTCTTATTTTCTGGCAACCTCTTAGACAATGATTTTCATGTTTTTTTGGAATTTCCTGTATGACAATATCATTAAAATTTGACCCAATTAACATGAGACCCCCCACATAAAGTTTCCCCTTTCGAATAAAAAAAAAAAAAAAAATTCTGATGAACTGATAATATCCTCCTTTTAAAAGTTGCTTAAAAATAATTCAGCATGAACAGTGAACAGTGCATCCACATCATTAAGATTGTGGACAGTTTAATTGCTGTGCTGAGGGAACATTTTGCAAATCAGTGAAACAATTTAAGGAGACTGAACATCAGAGATTCATCATTATAAATGTTGTTAAAAATAACATCTGCCAAGTCCTAGTAGACATAATTTCAGAAGCTTATGAAAAATCATTGAAAATAACCTCAAAGAACCAATTGCGTACCTGCCAACATCCAGTGAAGAAAATCCACAGATATATGTGATTTCACAATCTAAAAGCCATAATTACTTATCTGAGCCAGATAACACACTTGAAAATTTTTTCACGGATTAAATATCACCTACCTATTCTATTTATCATTTTTTAAATGTAAGTTGGCATGACACATAGTTATGCTTTTTAAAATGAACAGTTTGCTTTTCATAACAATTTATATTTGAAATTTAAATTTCACATATGATCATTATGTTAATATACCCTGATAGCGGTCATCATTCAAAACGGGTGGGAAATAAATAGGTTGATTATTAAAGCTTCAAAATGTCAGAAAAGCAGGAGAAATCATCGAAATCCAGTAGTCTCCTGTAGAGTTGGCAGGTATGCAATTGCTATAGAAAGACTAAAGGCAGTCTAATCAATGAAATGTACCCAATAATCAATCCATAACAATAGCAGCGCTGCAAACCCTAGAAAAGAAAAAACGGGAGACTGCCCCAATGTTTCAATAAAGAAAAAAAAGGAAGATTTTAAATGATGCCAGTCAAAGAAAAATACATGCTTTTGAATGAAGCATTTTTGTTTACACTGGACTCACCTAATACATATATATCCCTTGAATTCCTTCTCAAAAGCTCTTTTGGAATGAGTAAGGGTACTTGCTGATTTCTAAAAATTCCACTTACCAGCAGCAGTCTTTTTTCCAGCTCAATTTTTTGCTGATAGACATCCTCCAGCTGAGTGGAACAGTCACAAGGTTGAACGGCTGTAGGGGGCGGAGGGGTGACACGGCTACTGCGCAGCCCAGAGAGCTCTTTCTCCATCTCTCGTAATTCGGATATCTGCAGAGGTTCAAAAGAAAGTCCTTTATGCGTGCAAGCACAGGGTGATCTTTTTAGAAGGGTACCCATTGGTTTTTTCTTAGGACCCTTCCATCGGAGGGATGTGGCCACCATTCCTAACACGGTTCGAACCTAGTTTAAGTGTGGGAGGCCATTTCTAACAGAATTGGGCAAAATACACCAAAAATGTATTTTCGATACAATACAAGATACATTGATTCAAACACATTAAAATACAAAATACGTTTTGAATTGAAAAAAAAAAAAAAAGTAAGGTACATGTATTTTTAAAATACACACAAAATACAAAATACATATAAAATTTTTAAAGTATTTTAATTGCGAATAAGCTAAATTTCCCACAGAGATCTCTGTTTTATTGATATATTATTTTAAAAAGGACCACTCCCCTCCAAAAAAAAAAAAAAAAAAAAAAAAAACCAGCAGTAACAGTTGTGCTAAAGAAAACATTTTTTTTTTTAAAATGGTACTTTTCAAAATTTTACCTGTATCGTAATAATATCCAAAAGACTATTTCTGGGAAATTGCATGGATACTCAAAACGTAATTAAAACAGTATTATTTCAGCATGCAAACAATGTTCGTTAGTTTGTTACAAAATAGTTTATAAAAAATAAACAGTCTAAAAAAAGAAAAAGGTCACAGTGTATAAAATAAACCTATACATATATATTGATCACTTATTGATTTCAATTAAATGTTTGAACTTGAGTACTCAGCTCCATTTTATTATAAAATTTAAGTTTTACCTTTAAGCGAGTTTTAAAAATTATGCTAGATTAAAATTATTTTACATAGTTTCGAAGTTTTCAGCTTTCATAACTGCGACTGTACCTTCACTTTTTCATTTCCATCTACAGACAAAATTTAGAAATATTTTCTGCTAAAAATCTCACAACAGGCTTCAAAATCATTGAGAATGGATGTTTGATTCATCCCATCCTATTATGCGTGGCAGTTGATCTAAAGATCTGGAGTGTGGGGCGTTTTTCTCGAGATGTAACATGAATATGCATTAGAACCCCTTCAAAAGTCCTCCACAAAAGTCACCTTTCCCCCCCCAAGGAGATAGTCCTTGCACAGCTTTGTCTTAACCAGAATAACCAATAACCCATCTTATTATTGTAGAAATACTGACAGTATTATTTTTCTGTAACTTACGAATGCAGTTCAAACTGTTTATAAATTCCCTTAAAAATTTCAAGAAATACTACTCAAGTGTGTCTTTACTTCTTTTGGCTTCATCTACATTTGTAAATCTAGAAAAATTCCTAGACCAAACATCATTACTGTTTCAAACAGAAGCATAAAAGACCTTTTTTCCAGGGGCAGATCCAGAAGTTACTCAAGGAGGGGGCAATTTTGTACCTGAAATAAGGGGGTAGAATGTGCAAAATCATTTTATAATTAATTAATATAATCAATTATACCAATTAATGTAATTAATTATTTTATTGATAACATCTATATATGAGCGATGATTCAAAAGGACAGGGAGTAGTACCCACCCTATGCCCCTTAGAAAAAGGCTACATAATTTTCATTATACTTTCATAATATATTTTAACAGATTATAACAGATTTTTGGACTTCACCTAGGAGGGGACAATCGCCCCCACTGCCCACCCCTTGGATCCACGCCTGCTTTTTTCCATTTGCCTGTTTAGCTGAATTTAAAGATGACAAGAGAAACTAACACTTCTCCATTTACTACTTGGAATGCTTGTATAGTTCAAAAATTACATCAAAGGGGGGTGTGGGAAGTGAACATCAGCAATTTAATAATTTCCATTTGCATATTCCCTCTGAGAAACCTGTGGTGTGATGATTCATTTAACATCAGAATACAAAATGTATTTTTAGAGTTTGGAAAATACAAGATACAAATGTATTTTGAAAGTGTATTTCAAATACATGTATTTGCGATACTGCCCAACTCTGATTTCCAACACTCTATTGGACTGTTACAACTCTATTTGCGAGGTGAAAAAGAAATGAAGATGCACCATGTCACTGAATCCTGCGATCCTTTTATTTTCGAAAAACATAATTGACATGACCATTCCTTACAGCCAATGTTGAATGTGTTTGCACGAAGATGAGGTTTTCAGAGAAGTTCTCCAAACATCGAAGAATTTAAAACAAATCATAACTGAAGAAATGTCGTCCATAACACCAATGATGTTGCAAAGCGCATCAAAACAATGCGTTTAACCCTTTAATGTGCGGCGTCCTCGCCGTGAGAACACCCAACTCTGACGTTTGGACTGTTGCCAGTCACGAAGAATAGATTGGATTTCTATAAAAATAGATGCGGGTGACCTAGCTCCACGAGAATCCTTTACTTTTTAGCGCATCATTTCTCATAAAAAAATGGTTACGATTATTTTTAACAGCACTGACATCTGCTGAAAAATGGGAGAATGCGAGAACAGCCGGATAGATTGCCCCATGCCGAAAAAAGGGCAGCCGTTGCTGTTGAGAGATACACCTGGCCACTGTGTAAAGAGGGCGCTGTTGTAACCAGCGCAGGTGTAGCGATGAAACCTTTGTATCAGTGCTGTGAGAGTGTGTGTGTGTGGAGGAGTGAGCGAGCATGCCTCACGGAGAAAATAAATGTATACAGTCCATTTGAGTTATTTTTTTGAGTATAAAAAGAGCACACATAAAACCATGAGCTATCGATAGGGCCAAAACATGGTCCTAAGGATCCGGAGAGTACTAGCTTTAGTGTCGAGTAATTGAGAAATGGGTTCCTGGTCTCGTGCGACATCGGTCCCAAAATAGAGGTAAGAGCTTTAGTCCTCGAGTTAAATTTAGTAATTAATTATCAGATTTGAGAGTAATTTCGTGTTTAACGGTGAGAGCAATTTCCCTTTTGAAAATGGCAATACTACAAAAACTTAGGAAAGATGATCTTAAACTCGCGGCTGAAGAATTGGGTTTAAAGGTCCCGGAGGGAGCTAAAGTAGTGGACTTAAAGAATTTGATTGAGACGAGTGATATTTATAAAAATAACCCAACTTTGGTCGAAAGTGTAGTAGAAGGGATTTTAGAAGAAAAGAAAAACAAGTTCGATGAGTTAGAAAGGGAAAAGCTAAATAATGAATTTAAATTAGAGATGGAGCGGCTTAAGCTTGCGCAGTTGGAAAAGGAGATAGCATTAGCTAATGTTAGGAAAGATCAAAATCAATCTAAATCGGAAGTATCCAGTGTGCAAGAATCATCAACTAATGATCTAGAGAATTTAATTAAAAGCATTAAGACCTTAACCATTCCCGTACCCACTAGAGCAGAGTCGTTTAATTTATTTTTTAATTCGCTCGAGAAAGCGTTTAAAACAAAACATGTATCGAAAGAGTTAAAACCGGAAATCCTCTTAAATATTCTAGGAGAAAAAGCAAGAAACTTAATGGTTTATGTTTCGGAAGAGGATATGAACAATTATGAAAAACTTAAAGATATAATTTTAAGAGAATTTCAACCTACACCACGAGAATGCATAAACAGTTTTAATAAAACACAAAAATTGCCCAACGAAAATTATGCACAATTTGCATCGCGCTTAAGTGCGTCATTTGAGTACTATTGCGAACTACGAAAGGTTAGTGATTTTAAATCGCTTTGTGAATTAATTGTTTCGGATAGATTGTTTAACTCTCTTGACCACGAATTAATGACACATATTAGTTGCAAACAAGGGGAATCATTTTTCAAACCGCACGAATTAGGCAGAGAATGCGACATTTTTCAGTCCACAAGAGTAAAAACGAAAACTGGTGTAAATAATGTACATAAGTCGCGAGAGTCTCGTTTCAATAATAAGGGAGTGTCTAGTGTGTTTTTATCTGAGGTAAAAAATTCTAAATGCTTTCTGTGTTCAAATAATCATGCATTATATTTGTGTCCGAAATTTAAAAACCTATCTGTTAATGAAAGGTTAGAGGTTGTGAAGGCAAACAATTTATGCTTTAAGTGTTTAGCCCAAGGCTGCTTTGCATCAAAATGTCGCGGTAAGAATTGTTTTTGTAACAAACCACATAACCGTCTCTTGCACATATCCAGAGAAACAAGAGAGACGAGCGTTGGAAATCAGACACCTGCCAATGAAATTAAGCAGCAAAGATTAGGAGAGAAAAATGAGTCATCGCTCGGCGCAGTGCTTATTGGCTGAAGCTAGCCACACTGAAGGGATACAAACAACTCAATCAAGAAGCGTTTTATTGAGTACAGTACGGTGCTACATAAGAGATAGGAATTCTAACTGGCAGAAAGTTCAGTGTTTATTAGACTCGGGGTCACAGGTCTCGTTGATCACTCAAAATTGTTTAGATAGATTGCAGCTGAAATGCGAAAAAGTAAATGTAGAAATTTCGTGTTTGGATGAATCAACCAGGACCATAAGGCGCTGTGTCAAAACGTGTATTGCAAATAAAGATAGGAGTTACGAAAGACAATTAACCATGCTTGTAGTAAATAAAATAATTGATTATACGCCTTCAAAATTAACTAAGGTGGATATAAATATTCCTGAGAGGATTAATTTAGCAGATGAAACATTTTATGTTCCGAGTAGGATTGATATTTTGTTATCCGCGGAGATTTTTTATGAGCTCATGCTATCTGGACAAATATATTTGCAGGGATCTCAGTTGGTTTTACAAAATACGGTATTTGGATATGTGGCGAGCGGATTTTTGGATGAATCAAGGGGTGCAAAATTTCACTGTGGGTTAATTGTAGAGGAGGATTTAAGTAAAACTTTAGAGAGATTCTGGGAAGTAGAAAATGGTATAAAGGAGAAAAGAAATTTAACGTAAATGATGTAGTTTTGGTCAAGAGTGAAGATAATTCTAAACTATTGAACTGGAATCTCGCCAAAATATTTGAAATTCACCCAGGAGAGGATAATATAACTAGAGTGGTGACATTAAAAACGAGTAAAGGTGTCTATAAAAGACCTGTAAACAAAATTGTTAAATTACCCTTTGAATCTAACTGAATTATGATTTGTGTCTATATGGTTATATTGCAATTTATTTGTGTTAATTTGTAGTCTAGTGTATTTTTTCATTAGAAAAACTTGAGTAATTTTTATTTAATGTTCATTTATGGTGTATAGTGTTCACAACCATTACAAGTGTCATCAGATTTGGTAAATTGATGAGTGTATTGAAAATTTTAAAGAAAATTTATCAAGGCGGACGGTATGTTGAGAGATATGCCTGGCCACTGTGTAAAGAGGGCGCTGTTGTAACCAGCGCAGGTGTAGCGATGAAAACTTTGTATCAGAGCTGTGAGAGTGTGTGTGTGCGGAGGAGTGAGCGAGCATGCCTCACGGAGAAAATAAATGTATACAGTCCATTTGAGTTATTTTTTTGAGTATAAAAAGAGCACACATAAAACCATGAGCTATCGATAGGGCCAAAACAGTTGCCATCGCTCAACTGAACAACCAGCAAGAGGGCGGACAATCGAAACGTTCATCGCGTGCCACAGATCGAGAGACCCCTTTTTTGACGACAGCTGGCTGTGCTCACGCGGGTCTCTCGATCTGTGGCACGCGATGAACGTTTCGATCATCCACCCTCTTGCGGGTCGTTCAGTCGAGCGATGGCAACGGCTGCCCTTTTTTCAGCATTGGGAAAGGGTTGCACCTCAAAGGGTTAACGTGTTCATGTTCGCATTCAAAAGCGTGGCGGACATTTTCGCTACAAGGAATGATCATGCAAAAAATTTAAATTATGTTTTTCAAAAATAAAAGGATCACAGGATTGAATAACAGGGTGCGTCTCCGTGTCTGTTTTCCCCTCACCCATACAGTTGTCACAGTCTAACAGAGAGTTTGTAAATTTTCTCCCACACTATAAACAAGGTTCTCAAGCAATGATACTTCAGTGTTAGAATATCTGTCCGATTTAAGAGTCATAAGAAAAAACGAAAGGGTACTCTTAAATGGATCACCCTGTAGATTTATAAAAAGACTGCTTGCAAAAATCCTATCACTAGGCATACCTTTCTGTTCAACTTTTCTGACAATTCTGCATTGCTCATCTTTAGGTCCTCATTCGCTTTGCTAGAATGGAGAAAACAGTATTAAGCATGCTGCAGAATTCAATACTGTTACAAAATGAGGGTTTGGTAGGACTCGCCCAAAGAAATAGAAACGAAACAAGTGAAAAATGTGACCCAATGTTATTAAAAAGTGACTAAAATAAGACCATTATACAGATAAATTGACACATTACCTATGCCAAGTCAGCTGTGTCGTCTGTGAGAGCCATAGCATTTTTTATTGTGTGTGTTTTTATAAACGACCTTCCAGTCGTTTTGAGAAACCTGTTTTTGAAGGCTGTTTGAGAACTCTATAGTGTTGTATACTGAGGAGCCTATGGGAGTTCTACTTGATAATTCCACAATAAAACCACAATAAGTTTTTAGGCTGTGGAAAGATTTGTTTTATAAGAAACACCGTATTGGAACAATCCTCTGAGATCCGCTGACTATTATAAAATTTGCAATGGCTTGCAAATTTCTGTGAATTGTGTATAGGGTCCTTCCTTTCCTATCACTTGTATTAAGGGTGTATGTCGAAGAAAAAAAATTCTGCTTTTAGTCTTGGTACACAAATTGGAATAAACTAATAGCACCATGGTCTCTAAAAAATTCCAGAGGGTTCTTCCTAAGCTGCTTGACACACTGCCATAAGTGAAAAAGCAGTGGCTTTTGTGACATTTTCAGAAAAAATTCTTAAACAGGGATCGGAGCTGCAAGATGTTTCGAAGAGTTACATGTTTTTGGTAAATGTCTGATGTTTAAGAATTTTTTCTAAAAGTTTTGAAACGGATACAGATGGATCCTTTATTTCAGTATGGAGTACAGCTTAGAGACATTTACAAAATGTTGAAGTGCCTGGCATCATGAGTTTATTGGTACTTATGTACCAAAATGACATGATTTTTTTGAACAACACCGTTAAGAAAAATGTTAATCTGTGTCAAAGAAGATACATTTAAAAAATCCCATGTCCCTAGGTAAAATAGTTTACGAGATACTGAGAGTTAAAATTTTCACCATTTGTTGCCAAATAAGAGTAATAAATCTTAAAAGTGAGAAAATAATAAATTTTAAAATCTTATCTGTATAATAAATCTTAAAAGTGAGAAAAATGAAATTATTTTTCAACGGACATTCATTGAGGTCAGTGGTCATTCGATCGCAACACTTGACCCCTGGATATCCTATTTTAGCTAGAATTTTACTAGAATGCCTGTTTGGCAGTTTCTAGTGAAAGTGAGTCAGCCCACTCCATTTTATCTGCCATTCTCTCAATACACTATGAAATTCCTTCACTGAAAGCGTGACTTAATGATGACTCCATTATTGATCAGTACCTATCCTTTCAGGTAAAAATAAACCTGTTCATTTCACGTATTTGAATACCTTAAATGGCTGTTTCCTAACTTTAGGGATTATTATTCAACTTTAACAATATTAGAAAAATCACACATTATAAAAATAAAACATAGGCTCTTTTTCGAGAATCCATGGAAATCTTCTCAACAGACGGTGCAGTGTCATGATGCAAGCACCTCATCATGATACCTGGAACGTCCGCCTCGTTTTGAGGAAATGAAGAGGATGCGATCCGTACAGCTGAAGACAGACATGGATTGTGTGCCAAAATACACTTTTTAAAGGAAAAATGTTTTTAACAGAGTTCATACTCATTTTTCAAAATGAAATTTAAGAAGTATTAAAGGAGTATTTAAGGACCCAAAAAATTTTTTTAAGGAGTCCATTTTTTTCTGGATTAGCAATGGCATTATTTGTAATGATCATTATTTTAAATAGCTTGCCACAAAAAAAAAACTGAAACATAATAAAGTTTGCACTACAAGAAACCTTCGTTTAATAGGAGAATTGATACATAACTATCCTTGTGCATTACAAATATGTTTTAACACAAATTTTAATCTAAACTGAATATAGGAAAATACAGATTTTTGAAGCCATGTCCAAAAAATCTTTAAATGAAAGAAAAAAAAATTAAACTTCACACCATTTTTATTAAGTTATTACATAGTTTTCTACAAGTAACTAACTCTAAATGGGTTGAAGAAACTCTCAGTATCTCGTAAACTATTTTACCAAGGGACATGGGATTTTTTAAATGTATCTTCCTTGACATAAATTATTCTTCGATCACAGTAAATGCAAAATTAAGGAGTTTCTAAGGAATTCCACATAATATTAAGAAGTTTTAAGGGCCCTAAATCTTGTAAAACAAATTTTAAGGAGTGTATGAACCCTGTTTAACTACATTTTTTTGGGGAAGGGGGAGGGTATTTCTTTTTCCTAGCTTAAACCCTTTTTACTGTGGGTGGACTACAGTTGAGAAATATTACAGCATATAATTTTTGCTAAATAAACAAATCTATACAAACAGAAAACTGCCTTTACCTCAATTTATAACTATCTTGCTTCAGTTTCTCCACTTCTTTCGACAATTCTGTTTTCGCCTGTAACACATTAAAATAGAGAGTATAGCTGTCTCACCAAAAAACCAACGATAAATCATGACAAATGCATCACTTTGTAACACAACTGTCCTTTTTTTACTTTCTGAACATGTACCACACATAAAGAAAGTTTTGTAATCATGAAAATATTCTACTTTGATGAATTGACATGTTTTGAGGCATTCTGAATTCATTTAGGCTATTTTTACAGCGGTGTCTAATGAATGTGAGTGAACACAATAGCTCCTAAACAGTGCATTCGATGGAGCTTCAATTCAGTACATATATTGTAGACCACCCTTGTACAACTAGTATTCATTTTAGTGTCTACAGGATGTATAGCTTTTTGCAGGGCTACAAAAACAATTCTTATACATTATGGCCTATGGAAGCCTATTCTTGAAAGTGCACTAGCATCTAAAGCTGCACTTAACTGAATTCAAATTGGATACGTATAGTCCACCTAACCTGCATAATTTTGGTGTGTGTAGGGTTGCAAAAAAGAATTCTTATGCATTACTGCAGCCAATGGGCACAAATCATTTAGGGTGCACTAGTGCTTAAATGGTACATTCAAATTGGACATTTATATTATAGGTCACCATTACACAACATATGGATTTTGGTGTGTACAGGACTTACAGTTTTTCAACAGGTTACAAGAATACCAGAAAACAGCATTGCTAGTACTTGCCAGGTTAAAAACAAAAGAAAATATGGGAAAAGTAGACATTTTAATAATCCAAGGTTAAAACTTGGGTTTTTTCTGAGTTTTTAAAGAAAAATTAAACTTTGTGACATTTCCCCGGTTTTAAGAGTAAATTCCTCGACTTTTCCTGCTTTTCCTAGGCATACGAACCCTAATTTTCGACCCCACATGGAAGTGTCACTGCTTCCCCCATCACCTTTTACACTTGAAGGATGAGCATGCTAAAGAACAATCAAGTGAATTTGAAATAATCAGCTATTAAAATGACCCCCCCCTTTTTTTAATCCTTGCACACATAACATTATTGTCTATAGAAAACCAAAGAACAATTTGCCGAGATGGGGGCCCAGGTCACGAAAACTTTCTTTGCCCGCGACAAAGCCACTTTCATATCACATCCTACAAAGAAGGATGGTATAACAGCATAAAAATGATTATTGAATCAATATGCAAAATGAAATGCTATACTTCGATGATAATATTTCAGTTATATTATTGAATTTTCAGTCGTTCATTTCATTTCATATTTTTCAAGTAATATGTTGCACACTATTTTTGTATTTATTTTTCCTAATGTTGTTCCTATATCAGAGCATTTATTTAGAGGGGATAGATCTTCACTTCATCCCACTTAAGAAGCTATATCCCTTTATTTGTTCCGATTGAAAATCGGCTCTTATAGTTTCCTCGCGATCAGCGTAGGCCATGCCTAAATGATAAGTTTACATAGAATTGTTGCCCAAGACTACACGACTATAGCCTAGGATAAAAAAAAAGTGGAGATATAATGCTAGTAGTTTGAATTAGGAACAGAGTAATTATTACTACTATCATTTTTTATAAAATTAGTTATTAGTTTGGGGGGGGGGGGGGCTTTTCGTTGGAGGCCCGGGCACTTGCCCCAAATGCCCTCTCGGAAATCAGTCCCCGTTAAAAAACCACCTCATAAGAAATTTCAGAACCAATGAACATCCAATTTTTAAAGCAGTCCTTAGCATGTTCTTCCACTTACAAACCTACATTTTTTGAGCGTCGCTTATCTACTCAGCTCTTCCATTGGGCCAGATATTTGTAAAACACCTTCATAAGAAGTAGCTGAGAGTGGGACTAATGGGGCAAATATTATTTTCAAGAAAACATTATGCTAACACATAAATAGCAACACCAAGGTACTATCATTAAGAACAAGAAGTCAATGTCAGCCATTTGCAGTTACGTGAAAAAGTGCATGAAGAAAATTTGTTTTCAACTGTAAAAAGGAAGTTTGATATTTTTTACTTAAATGTATAGGTAAAAATTAGGGTATTTGATTAATAGCCAGTGGCGAGTAATGTCCATTTTTTTAATGGCCACTTTTTTGAGTTAATCGCCACACACCAGCCGAATTTTTTTATTTGTTTAAAATTTAAATCATTTATTTTATTATCATTAAAATCAATTTATAGTATTACATTTATTATAAATAAAAATTAAATTGTATTAAAAAAGTATTAATTTATAAAAATAAACTTTTTATTATGAATTTGAGTCTTCAGTCTGAAAGAATCATTAAAAGAAATTAATGTCGTTTCCCTTGATATCTCAGAGGAAAAAAGAGATAGCCGTATAAATGTTGCTCTAAAATATAATTGACACAAATATCTAAAAATCAACTTCAGGGTTTTTTTATAATTCACACCCAAATGGGAGTAATGGGCCAAAACATTCTTTTCACATTTCCGTTCATATCTCAGAGGAAAAAAGAGACAGCCATAAAATTCTTCCTTTAAAATAAAACTAACAGCAATAATGATTTTCAAGGTTTTTTTAAAATTCTTACCCAAATGGGGGTACGGGTCCAAAATGTTCTTTTGGCATTGCCCATCATATATCAGAAGGAAAAAAAGATAGCCATAAAATTCTTGCTTAAAAGTACAGTAAACAAAAATGCTTAAAATTCATTTCAGGGTTCTTTAGAATGCACATCAAAACAAGGATAAGGGGCCAAAATGTTATTTTCAAATTTGGCATCCTATCTCAAAGGGAAATAGAGATAGCCATAAAATTCTTGCTTTAGAATTTAGCAAACACAACTGCCTAAGAATCATTTTCATGTTTTTTTATAATTTGCACCCAAACAGGTGTACGGGGCCAAAACATTCTTTACACATTTCCCTTTATATATCAGAGGAAGAAGAGACAGCCTAAAATTCTTGCTTAAAAATATAGTGAACAAATTTGCCTCAAAATCATTTTCAGGATTGTTTAGAATTCGCATCAAAACAGGGATAGGGTGGTCAAAACGTTGTTTCCGAATTTGCCATCCTATCTCAAAGGGAAACAGAGATAGCCTTAAAATTCTTGCTTCAAAATGCAGCAAACACAAATGCATAACAGTCATTTTCAGGGTTTTTTAGACTTCATATCGAGACTGTTGTGAGGGGACAAAATATTATTTTTATATTTATCTTCATATATCGAAGGGAAATGAAGATAGCCCTAAAAATCTTGCACTAAAATGTAGCAAACACAAATTCATAAAAATCCTTTTCAAGGTTTTTTAAAAATCAACTTTAATAAAGGGGAAATGACAAAAAAAGGTGTTTTTCATGTATTTTTTAGCCCTTGAGTCCTGTTAATTTCGGACAAAGATTTTTGTCTACATGGTGAAAGTGATAATCGTGTTTCAAGGGTTGACAGATTAATGTGAAGAGTCACCCATTTTTGTTGATTTATCACAAAGTTTGGCTTAAAAGAAATAAGTCCCTGAAGCGATATCTTCCATCTTTGCCGAGTGCTACACTAGTGGCTGAGTGCATTGCGTGCTGAAGTGGGAGGTGGAAGGTACCTGGTTCAAAACCAGATCGCATATGCCGAAAATTAATTAATATTTTTAAATTGTCCCATTAGCCCACATTCTCTCCTAACTCAAGATATAAGAATAACTTCTATTCTTGTTATTTTCTATATCTCAAATAAGAAGTAGTCATTCTATTTAAAAGAAGACACAGAGGGATAAAAAAGAAATATTAATGAAAACAATTCATACAAGAAAAGAATATGACCATACATTTCAATTTGGCAGTCATAAACTGCCTGTGTTTCAAACAAATCTATAGGCTGTTTACATGGAAATATGGGTGTGGATAATAATCATGCTATTGCGCTGGAATGCTGGGAGGTATTTTGGCATGTTGAGAGTTAAAAAATTGCTCTATACACAGCTTGATATAAGTGCACAAGAGTGGTGTGGTGAATACAGAATTTTATTTATTTTTCTAGACATACAGCAAATGTAAAATTAATTTATAAATGCAAACTTCAGATAATTTTTCAAGTCACACTTCAAGATTTTCAAGGTTTATATGCAACTTCTGCAATTTTCCCTGACTTTTTCAGTTGAAATAAAATTTCCTAACTATTCTGGGTTTTAAAAGTTTTTCTTCACCGCTGGAAACCAGGGTTGTTAAAAACCCGGATTTTTTCAGAAGAAGGGATGGGGTTTCAGAATATTTGAAAAAAAAAATTACTTATTACTAAATGCAACTTAAAGCAAACTAATTGATTACAAAAATCAATTATAAATAAAAAGTGGTTAATTTAATAGTATAACTGATTACAATTATTAATAGTACATGAAAAAATGTATAAATCAATAACAATAGCAACCCCAATCATGGTTTGCTCTTAGATAAATTGACTATTAGTCATAATTTTAACAGTGATTTACTAGTGCTTCATTACAACTTTTTCAACTAATGATTTTTTATGGTTAAAAAATCCTTATTCATTTTAATACATATAGGCATAAAATTTACTCTAGAAAGTTTTAATGCCTATGTGAAGTCTGATTTTTTTTTTTTCCCCCTTAGGTAATGGTGGTGTGGGGGGGAGGTAGGGAGCTGTTTATACAAGAGGTGTACTGATGTTAAGCGATGTATTATCTACATAATTAAAGTTGAAATCTTGAAAAAACCCAGTTGGGTTTTTTCTCGGGTTTTTTCAAGTGGGCTTTTTTGAAAAAACCCACCTGGGTTTTTTCGGGTTGGGCTAAATCATAACAACCCTGATGGAAACCCTGTATGTGGCAAAAAACCATCCAGTATTCTGATCTAACAGCATGATCATTATCCACACCTGTATTTTGATGAAAACATGCAGGTTTTTTTTTTTTTTTTTTTTCGTACAATTTAACTGTCAAAAGTAAGACTGCAAAAATTAAAATGCCGATTTTCTTTGCCAGCACTGTAAAAAGTTTCTTGCACACAAGTTACACCAAAAGAAAGTGTCTGCTTTAAAAATTGTTGTATTTACCTTCTCCAGCTGCTGATTAGAATTGCTGACACTGATAAGTTCTCGTTCAAGATCAGATGCGCGCTGCCTTGAAGCACGAAGTCTCCCTTGCAACTCTTCCACTTCACCTGCAGCAAGGAATGACAAATCACACATCAATTATAAAACACCTAACGAACAACAGATAAATTTGGCAAGATTTCGGGCAGGGTTGGGTTTTTGATGTCAAAAAACCTACAAATACTGGATTAAACTGCCAAAAACTAATACATAAAAGAAAGAGAACAATATGTAAACTAATTATGCAGTATTACATTTGCATTTAACTAAATGCTTTATTCAAATTAATTATATATAAGACAATTATCTTATAAGTAGAGATCATTAAGAATAATTAGTTTGATACCATTTTTATGATACTAATTTAGAAATTTAACATGCACAATATTACATATATAATATATATATGTATATAATAATTGTATATACTTGGAGGCAAGAAGCCTAATGGGGGAATAATTCCATAAGAGGGAACAGGTTTAGTTGGCGACTTTTTTTTGTTGCCAACATTTAACCTTGGCAATTTTTATTTCTCAACAAACATACATAGGCAAAAAAAACCAAAACTAAAATACACTTATCCAAACACATTAAAAATATTTTTATACATATTTCAAAAGCAATAAAAAACAATATAAACAAAAGCAAAACACTAGCTCAGGGCTATACATACGTTAGAAAAAAAATACAGCAAAATTTCTCATAAAATGTTAAAAACACTGTTTAGAAATTACAGAAAAACAATAGAATAAACCGACTACCTCCCCCCTCCCCCCCCGAGATTTTTGTAATTTTAATACGTTCAAAATACAGAAAATTTATACTACTAAAATCAGAATAAAATCAAATCTCATCACAAACAACTCAAAAGTCCTTATCTATTTATTCATATAGAACCTAAACATTGTACAGGAATTCTGGAAATCAGTAGCAAACCCATATAATGAATAAAATTACCATCTTTCTTAAAACCTTAATTTTTTTTTTCTTCCCAATTCACAAAAAATAACTCAACATACTAATACCTTTATATAATTACAGGACCATACAACAATTAAAGGTCTAAACTACCGAATATACCGAAAAGCAAGGAATAAACATTTAAATAAACAAAAACACATACCTAAAATTTTGCATTACATTCATTATTTAATGGCCTAAATGTAGACTTTTATTCAACTACAACATGCCTTTATCACAAAATAAATCCATGAAGCAGCATCCAATAAGCAGAATAATTTCAGCCTAACACAGGCTCAATGAATATTCTTCACAATCAACATTTTCAAATTTTTACCAAAATTCACTTGATTGAGGATTAACACATCATAAATTAAAGTCATTGAAGCTCACAACATTTCTACATTTAATATAAAAACAACCAGATATTTCACTTCCCAAAAATAACCGACATTCAAAAACTTCAAACTTCAGCCAGCATACAACAAAAACAAACACACACAACTTCGAATGAGTCGCGGCACAGGGTGGATCTAGTACACGTAGTTCAGTTGTCAGCTAAATTCTTTGACCAATCATCACATCTCCTTATGACAGAAGCAGCGACAAAACAACTCTGCAAAAGGGCTGCTCAATAATTCAACACAACTTGCAACGATGCCAGGCCTGTATACTTATCGTATGCTTTGGCAAAGTATTCAGCTTGGCGATATGCCCCAGCTTACGGAATATAGCCCCTCTAATGGACTGACAAGAGGCGTCTGCCGCCTCTTCACCTCTTTATTCTTAGGATTGTCTTTCGTTACGATTTTGTCATTCTTTCCTTGTTAATTATTGCTGTTCTTTGCACAACTGTTTTATCATTTTCTCACTCAATGTGATGAGACCTCTGTAAATGGGTTAAATTCCAATAAAGCTTTAGTTAAAAAAAAAAAAAAAAAAAATTGTATATATAATTATATAAATAATGCTCTGCAGTTCTTCAAAATTTTCTAACTAAAGTATGGCTAAACATTTCCTAAAAGCAAACATTAAGCTATTTTTGGTTTAATCTAAACACGTAAATTGAAAAGGTTTTAAGCAACAGCTAATAACAGAGTCATTTCAGTCATTTAGATAAATGAAATAAGGATCAGAACTTTTTAACTATCAGTATACTAACGTTTTCCATTTAAAATAGAATTAGTAAAAAATTTCAGAACTTCAATGCAATGAGTAAGCACATTCTTATAAAACACATCATGCTCTTATTTCTTAAAAATAAATAAAATAACCCTGATAGATGTAAAAAGTATTTATTGCTGATTACAGTGCATCCTTTTTCTAAATATTAATTGAATAATTCATTATAGATATTACAGTACAAATTATTTTACAATATAATAACACTTCGTTAAGTTCATTTTTCAATGTAGTATTCAATGGAGTTTTTTAACAGAACATTTTGACATAGGGTTTTTGAAATAGACAGGCTGTCTGGATGCTCTGGATGATTTGCCTGAATGGATCAGTACTGCGTTATGAAATGAGTGATCATTTAGTCTTTTAGGGGGGGAGGGGTCATCCACTCATTACGCCATACTTCTAGAGAACGGATTTGGAGTGTTAAAGAGAATGACAAAATAATGGTGTGGTCACTTTTACTAGAAACTGCCAAACTTATGGGCCAAACAGGTCACTACGTGATATCTTTCACCTGTTTTTGTTGTTGTTTTTATGTTTCTTCTTTTGTTTTAAAATGCATTCCAAAATGAGGATACTGGCTGTGTGGTCTGGATGAGAAGTGTGTGGACACTCACCCGCTTTCTGTTTGGCCGTCTGCTGGCTGAGGGAGAGGGAAGACTGGAGTTCCGTCTTCTCGGCGACGAGGATCCCGATCGTCTGGATGTGCACCTGAAGCTGGTCCTTCAAGCTCACCTGCTCCTTGTGAGATTTCTCCTGCAGTTCCTGTTTCTCCTTCTCAAAGTTCGCACTCAGTCGTTTCTCCCTCGATTTCTGAAAAAGGGACATTTCATTACAAATGACCACACCAAGGCCTTGCTGAAAGCGACTCTTCATTGGACGCACTTCTCTACAGAGGGTGCTCACACATTTTTGTAACGATTTTGATTTTCTCCTTGAAGTTAAATATTAATTTGAAAATAAAAAATGGGATGGGCATCCAATTGTGATAATGCTTATTTATCGTCTGCAACATTAAAAATATTCTTTAATTTAAAATGTCATTGAAAAATACAGGGATGAGATTGGCAAAAGAGCAAAAATTTTTACATGTGATATTTATATCTAATTAATGTGAAAGAAGTTTTAAGAGAAGAAAAACATAGGAGCATGCTAGAAGATAAAAATATCACACAGTTAACTAATAACTAAATTCAGGAATTCACTGAAAAAACAGAATTTTCAGAGAAAAAAGACAAAAAAGGGATTTCCTCTTTATTCACAAAAAGCTGAAATTAGCTAAGAAGCTGAAGAATCTCATCCCTGAAAATAAACAATGGATCAAAGGCTATATTTTTGTGCTATCTGAAGAGAAATACTCTTATTCAGTTACTGAAAAAAGATATCAAAATCATGCTTTTAATACTTCTACACGTAAAATAAGTGACATAATTAATAGGAAAGGAAATAAACGCCAAAGTTTATATTTCATTTGGGAAAAGGCAAAAAATGCATACCCAACAAAGGTACGTACACCCCTTATTAAATCTAAAGTCGCATGTCATGTTTTAAAGGAAAATCCAACTACCCTAAGAACTATCCCAAATCTTTAAATATCTCTGTAGGAACTGTGAACAAAATTATAAAATCCGATTTAAAATTAATCAAAGCAAAAAAAATACGATGTTCATTGCCTAATTCCGAAACATGTTTCTCAGCATAAGACTATGTGTAGATTGTTCTATGAAAATTATTTGGCAGGTGAAAAATGGAAATATGTAGTTACAATGGATGAAGCTTGGATACATTTATCCAACTGCAATAGAAAAAGATTGATTGACTATCGCAAAAGAGGAGAAAAAGATTTAAAACGTTAAGAGATAACAAAGAAAGTTTTCCTAAAGGTTTTATGGCTATTACTATATTTTTCTTATAACGGGGAAACTTGCAATAAGGAAAGTAGAAAAAAATGTCAAAATTAATTTGGATTACTATCAGAAGTACATTTTAACACCCATTTTTAAAGAAGAAATTCCATTCCTTTATCCAAACAATCTTCACTGTGTTAAGTTCCACCAGGATAAAGCTCCAAGCCATACCTCTAAATCTATTTCCCTATTTTTTGATAAAATGAGAAATGAAACTGGAATTGAAGCTATTCCCTTTAAATGCATCCCACCCATGTCCCCTGACGTGCCTCCTATGGATTACTGTGCATTTGGACTTTTAAAACAAGCTCTTTATAAGCGGCATCCCAAAACATTGGGTGGACTCTGGAAGATTGTGAAGGAGGAGTGGAACAATATCAGCCTTGAGTTTTAAGAAAAGGACTTTTATCTTGGAATTCAAGATGCAATAGGATAGTTCAAAGAAAGGACTACCAGATTGAACACATTAGAAAATAAAATTCTTATATTTGTTTCTATATACAGTGCTCACCGGTTATAACGGACTATCGGTTACGTTAGTACCTAGAAGCTAGGCCCCAATCAGGGTTCATACACCTTTTAAGAGAAAAAAATCAAGGACTTTCAAGGCCTTTTCAAGGCTCTCAAATATGAAATTCAAGGCTATGCCCCAATACGAAACCAGGGCACCCAACAATAGCACTCATTACTCTTATATAAAAGTTTTTGTAAACTTATATATTGTATATATATATACACACACGATAACGTCTATCTACTTATAAATTATTATTTTACATTATACAAAATTTAAAAGTTGATGCAGTCTTAACCAGGTGCATTGTTAATATATATTATATCCATTTTGTAGCAAGCACTTTACAGTACGTTGAGGAAAGACAACAATATTCAATCTCATAGTAGAAATTACAGTAAGGTTGAAATGTAGTCCTTTTTAGTAACTGAAAAATTTGATTTTTAAATTTTTGGTTCAATTCTGTTAACTGTCCTGTTAAATATCGCCTAAGTGTTTTATATGAAAAATATTCACATAACTCCAAAATTTTAAGGTTTTTATTAATGTTACTCTTATAATCAATAAGTGTGCATTTTTTGTGGTACTACTTCTAATATTTGGCTTCCAAAAGAATTAGGCAACAAATGGCACAGATAACAGAATTGAACTCTGAAAACAAGAAAATTTACACCAGAAAATATATTTAATATAGGCAACTATAACAGTATGATCAATTGGGGGAAAAGGAAAAAAATATATGCATACTCACAAACTTTATTTTTAAATGTTGAAAACATCAGATATTTTTGACACTCTTTATCTTGACTAGTTTGGTATACAAGTAAATAATACACAAAGTCTTGATTATACAACACTAAAATATTCTTGACTAAGGGGTACTTTTGATATATTTAACTATTTAATAATTTTTCCTTTTCTTGAAGCTCAACTTCAATATTTTTTACAAGGTCTTGTTTTTCAGCCGCTGTCATGCGGAAACTGTTAGACTTTGTCAAAAACATGAAGTTTTTAGTTTTTTCGGCTTGGAATCCAAGATCATCTGCTGATTTCTGTAATTCAACTACTTCTTTCTCAAGACAGATTTTTTTTCTTTTTCATGTCTAAAATTTCATCTAGTAAAAGTTTCCTTTTTCTAGATAAAGCACATTCTGCTTTCTCTTTTTTTTCATCCTCTAAGTACATCATGTACTTCTGTCTAGCAGAGCGGACACTCAGCAGTAGGGCCTTGGTTAAAACCACATTTTTAATTCCTCCAACTGACGAAATGTGGTCAAATATGACCCTTTGGGCAATCAATGATTTTTCTTTTAAATTTTCTACCACCAACTCTTTGTTGATAGAAAATCCCCTCTCCACTGAGGCCTGTTCATGAGAAAGAAGTAATAACTTTTTTATTACATCCCATAACATTGAATAATTTTTATCTTCATTTAGGAACCGATAGAAAAGTTCATCTAATCTTTTAGACTCATCAAAATCCAAGAAATCCAAATTCACTTTAGCTACACCACTAAGAAAATCATTGTACTGCCAAAGTATAGTATCACAGTCTTTTGAATTTACTCTACCAGCATTAGAGAGAGCATTCAAACATAGCTTGAAACTTTTGTAACACTTTTCTGGATCTGTTGTCATGAGGTTTGGTAACAAGCATTTGATATTACGAACCAAGCAATATTGCAGCGGACCCTTTTCTAACAATTGGTTTACCAAACTTTTTAAAAAGTCCCGGCACTCTGACCCATATTCCATGACTTGACGATCACTTATGGACTTGGATAATCTTCTTCATTCCTTCTCTGTCATAAACCCGACATCTATTTTAGAATAAGTAACGCACTCATTGTTTGTGATTTCCATCTTAACGAGTTTAAGCAAAGAGCTAGACGAATCTAATACTTCTTGTTTTACAAATCTTCTCATTAGTTCTATTATCAACTTTTCTAGGTCCCTTCCCAAGAATAGTAACACAGGCGAATCTGTTTGAAAAAGTGAGAAAGGGCTTCATTTGTTTAGCTATTGAGTTAAAAAAGTGGAGTTTGGAGAGAGCTAATGGATCTTTCACCCACTTTTTGACTGTATCAAAGGAAACACAACCAGGATTTGGGAGTTTCTTTTTAGACACTTCTTCATACTTCATTACTGCTTCCCATATATCAATTGCTCGTTCACAGACCGGAGAATTCAACAGCCATCTGTGGGAACAAAGCTTAAGGGGTAATTTAAATCCTGCTTCTGAAAGCTCACCAAAATCTTCAATTCTAGCTGGCGAATTCTTGAATAGGGAATACAAACATTGTAGAAATTTCCCAACATTCCAACCAGAAGCTTTAGCTCCTTCTTGAAATGCATTGTTCACAATATGCAGAACACAGCTTCCAATATTAAGCAGTTTTTCCCCATTATCAACTGATAGTTCTCTTTGTAGGTCATTAAAAACTTTCCAGTTGACATTGGGTCCGTCCATAGATAACTGCAGGATATTTGACAGCTGCAAATCCCCTAGACTTTCACGAATTTTGGTAAGGATGATTTCAGAAGTAGCATGCTCCATAAAAAATGATGTTAGATATCTTGTTGCCACTCTCACTCCATCCCATGTTCGCAAATGAACATCCATTTGTTTAGATTTTAAAAACTTGTTATGACTTTCGTCAAATAACACAACGAAGTTTTTTTTTGCTATTTTTGATGTCATCAATAAGTAACCTTGAGAAATAAGGAGCTAGCCCGAAACTGCAAATGTACGCACATTTTCTCTCACCACATGTGAAGCTTTCGGCGATATCACTATCGCTGAACATAATTTTAAATAGTTCTTGAATATCGCTACATGAATTGTAAGAATAATGGCTATGAATTACTTTAAGCGCCCATAAAATTTCTGCTTTCAGCGTATCGTTTTTCTCCGCAACCTGCGAAACTGAGGTAGTCGACGTAGATGGTAATGATACCGGTGCTTGGGCTTTCTCATCCGGCATTGCACAATGATTCACAATAGAGGTGCTAATCTTCCACGATTCCATACGTGTCTTGTGTTTTTTTCCAAGCATGTGGCTTTTCAAGGCTGACTCGCCCATTTTGGCAATATCTATATGCTTTAAACATAATGTACACTTTGCCACATGACGGTTTTTTTCATCCTTAGCTATCAACTTGAATAGCTTGGATTCTGCAACCAAAGTTCAACGAAGGAACACTTCCCCATCTTCAATAATAACTTAGAAATGAAACAACTAATTATTCATTTCAAAAATAAGCTTCTACGTACAAGAACCGAACTCCTTGTATCGGTTTTGTTTCTGTTCTTTAGAAATGTTTTCAAATTATTGCTTTTTCTGCAGACTGCAGACGATAGACCATATTTCCCCTCAGTGAAGAGCTATTTTTAGAAGCACACGTGTCCTAAGAGGATTCCCCCTCCATGGAGATCCTCTTAGGAAGACATTCACTCAACCGATTTTGTTTTTGTAAGGCATTTTTGTTCTTGCAGCATGGTTTTTACATACTACTTTATTTCATAGTGATTTGAATTACTTTTGGAGATCACTGATGCATAATATTTTCTACTTATTATATTATATTAAAAAATATCTTGCAGAGAGATATTAATACTAGCAGCAGAAAGCAAGAAAAAATTCTGCTTCCGGGACCCCTTAGCGTTGACTGACATTACAAGCGATAAGACTATCACGTGGTATTCCCGAAACTTGTCGGGACAGCCGTTTTACCGAGGATTTGCCTCGCCGGGCTTTGTTATTTTTAAAGATTTTTCTAATCAGGGTTCTTTTCTAGCCAAAAAATTTAAGGCCTTGTTAAAATTCAAGGATTCTCAAGGCTCTTAGGGTAAAATATGCTTTTTCAAGGCTTCTTAAGGCCTTGAAATTGAAATTCAAGGACTTTCAAGGTTTTCAAGGCCGCGTACGAACCCTGGTCCCGATTGAAGTCATATTTATAATGTTATTTAACTTCGATTAAAATGTACTTAACAAAGTACGTACTTCGGCTATAGAATACTTTTTATACCACTTTTCTAAAGAGTTTTATTTCCTTTTTCCCAGAAATTTCAGTACGTTCAAAAACACTCGTGGTCAGTTTTCAGATTCTCTAGCGAGATGAATTGTGCATGAATGAAGGGAGCGATCTTTTATCTTTTTTGCCTGCTAGGTAGGGCTAAGAACAAGACCCTGATTTTTATTTGTCATGCATAATGTAAATGCCTCCTGAAAAGCCTAATCTATAATGCCCCTGATGATAGTAAAGATGAAACGGAGGAGCCTATACCATGCGTGCCCAACGCATTCAATGCTGCAAGAACATTATCACTATTTTTTGAATGCCGAATGGATGATACAGAGACTCTACGAAAGTGTATTATGGATATCCAAAACGGTATTTTTAAAGTAGTATCTGCCCATTTAAAACAAAAGGAAACTACAGATTATTCATCTCAGCAAAAATAGTAAGTAAAAAAGAATTTTCTCTGTTTAATTTAAATTTAAAAAAATCAGACCTGTTTGAAACACATATTACAATGAAATTATGAGCCCAGTTTCTTTTTTTGTGTAATATTGAATCTTACCATCGGCACTGCTTATAACGTACTACTTTTTTAGGTCCCGTGAGAGTACGCTTTAACCAGTGTCTACTGTACATATTTGCAAAATTGTTAGAAAAATGTGTGAACACCCTCTGTAATTGAAAGCATGTTTCGATCACTGGTGGTTTAAAAGATGATCGCTTTCACATCTATTTTGAATCACCTGGTAGAGTTTCAAATCTTTTTTTTTTTTAAATCATGCTTGTCATGAAACAGACAGAACGAGGCGCGTATTATTTCGTGAGGGATGTTACCTGCTCCTGGAGAAGGAACTGGAGTTGGTCATTGGACTGCCGTAAGCTGCTGACCCGTTGAGCGAGTTCCTGGTTCCTCTTCTCGAGCGACTCATCACTCTCCTCCCTCTTCTCGACAGCACCACCGTTCACAAAGGCATTCGTCTCCGACATCAGGCCATTCACTTGCAGGGATATCTGACGCAAGCTCTCCGATGAAGAAAGCTCCCTTCAGAACAAAAACATCAGCTCAGATTATTTATTTTCTGAACATGTACCACATGCAAAGAAAGTAGTGTTATCATGAAAAAATTTGACTTTGACATTTGGATGTATTGACACATTTTTTTTTTCTCCTCATAGTCTAAGAGCCAGCGACCGCCAGACCTTCGTCATAGTATAAAAGCTGAAACTTTCTCTGTGCATACCCCCCCAACAGAGGTAGGAGCCATCGGCCACTCTAAAGTTTGGATGACCGTGGCTTTGGCTGGTAACAGGTGGCAAAAGTGTATAAAATGGCAGAATATGTTCGTTATTTCATAAAGCTTCATTTTTTTATAGGTTCTTTTTTGCAATACTAGAAATCACTGGATCCCTTTCCAGACACTTTTCCATCGTGGCAAACCCCTGCCAGACAACCTCAAAGTCATGGAAAACTGTTGTATTCGTAAACTCCCGTGACGAAGTATGTCAAGCTGTCACAAAGTACCAAGCACATTCTATACTGCTACTTCTGAACTTACGATGCTGCAGCACGCTCGTCATAGAATTATGTTTTCCATGACTTTGAGGTTGTCTAGTGGGGGTTTGCCATGATGGAAAAGTGTCTGGGAAGGGATAAAGTGATTTCTAGTACTGCGAAGAAGAACCTATAAAAAAAATGAAGCTTTATGAAATGATGAAAATTTTCTACAATTTTATACACCTGTGCCACTTGTTACCTGCCAAAGCCACAATCCTCCAAACTTTAGAGTGGCTGATTGTTCCAACCTCTATTGGGGAATATGAGCAGAGAAAGTTTCAGCTTTTATACTATGACGAAGGTCTGGCGGCCACGGGCTCTTGCTCTATCATGTCTAAAGCATGCGGATTCAGATTTCTTTGTTATTCCTATTTAACTTCAGTCCTCAATAGAACGTGCCCATGCATGTTCAGTGTTTGAGAACTGGCACAAATATGCAAACTCATGTTTTTATAATTCATGTTTCACTGGATGGATATGGGGTTGTGAGAATAAACCATGGGACCACTGGCATATTGAGGTTTGGGGGAGGAGGAGGGCAGAACCACTCTCAATTTTTCAAAAAAGGCCTCACTCTTGGTCATGAGAACCGGGCCCACAAAATAAGAAGGGCTCTGATATTCACTTTCTAATTTTTAGCTAGAAATTTTAGAGATATTTTATGCACAACTTCTGTTCACCATGTAGAAGACCCGAAATCTGCAAGGCTCTAAAATCCGTACTGTCTGTTCAATGTAAATGATGAAATCTGCCCTGCCAGCTGCACTTCAGAAAACTGCAGGACAATCTCAAAGTGGAAACTAAATAAGAAGTTCCCACTTAAAAAAAAAAAAATGATTTTTAGTATTTGTGAACTCTAATGGTTACATTGATAGCCTTCAGATGACTGACAAGAACATAATTGACATTTAATTACATTCAAATGATACAAACTCTGACACACTGCCAAATGAGGATGATCATTTAATGTTATTTTATCAATGTTTTGAAGGTTTTGCTCTGAGGAAAAAATATCTCAGGTTTGCAGAGCAGCAAAGCTGTGTTACAGAACAGGAAATAATAACAGTATACAACAAGAAAAAACCTCTATAATTAGAACATCCCAAATTCTTAAACAGTTATTCAATACATATTTAACTAAGTAACTCATAATTTTGTATATTGTCTTATTCCTCTGTATTTTTATATCATGATTCTCATTATAAGTAATATGATTTGTTTCCCTTGTTTCTTTTACTGTATTTTATTGTTTTATGGGTTTGTGGTGGTGGGAAATATAATAATTTTCCTGTTATGACCCAAAATCAGCAAAATTCTAAAATCTGCACAAGGTCTGGAACCAAGCTGTGCGGATTTTTGGGTCTTCTACTGTAAATGAAATAAAATAGAAATTATTTTGGTGTCGTGGACAGATTCTGAGATTGGGGGACTCTGTGGCAACAAACGATGATGAAGCCTCATCTTCACTTTTCCCAAGCTTAAACCACTGTTCATAGAATGAGGGTCCACTTTTCTTGCATGCATGCCATTTTCCTAAACTCAAGGCACAGGTGCACTGCCCTGGACTATCCACCCATGCATTGGACACAACTGTGTCCAGTGGTCATGATGGCCCTGGATTAAGGGCCCCAATGTAACTTAAAAGGGGCTTTTTGGAAGCTTACTATTTCCAGACCTCAAGATTTTTCACTGCAGCACATTGCCAACCCCCCCCCCCTTAATTTTTTTTTTCTGACTATGCCACTGCAAGGGACTAGATTAGCAAACATTCACAGACAATTCTTTGTTGGCAAATTATCCCTTAATACCTAATGCATGCCATAGCAGTTCACGGGCAATGCGCGAGACAGCTAGGGAGAAGAAAAAAAAAACTAATTCTAATTTTGTAAGATTTTTTTACAAAGTTTGCCAACTAGCCCTTATACCACATAGATGGGCACGGGGGTCACCGAATGTCACAAGACAGTCACATTGTGACTGGTACAGGATTTACCTTCACTGTGCAGTCATTGTCACTCTTTTTTTTGACTAGGCACCCCATGACATGGCAGTGAATTAATAATGTGACTGTTGATTCTTGTGACTTTTAAATCTGACATAACTGTTGCACATCTTAACGAACCAATTCGGTACTAATAATGAGTAAATACGATGAAACCTTGTTTAAGGAAAATTTTTGAGCTTTAGTTTAAATTAATTTTGAAGAATATAAATTATTGAATACTTATGAGTTCAAAAATGCACTTGTATGTGAAATGTATATAATATTAATTTTAATGGAAAAAAGTGTTCAAGAAATTATTAGCCTTTTTCTTTTGCAACTTAATTTTTAAAAAACGACAACACTGACTCCTAAAAAAATAATTTTTGAACCTGGGGAAAAAGTTTTTTTTTTTTTTTTTTTTTTTTTTTTTTTTTTTTTTAATAATGAGAAACAGATTTCTGAAATTTAATTTATATCATAACTTATTAAATTATTGAAATTTATGAATTTGAAAATATAGTTCTAGGTCATGTAACAAATCTAGAAAATGTTCAAGAAATTATTAGCATTTATATATAACAAATAGATAAATAAAACACAAGACTCCTAGAAAATAACATTTGAAGACAAAAAGAAATTCCAAAAATGTTATTTACACCTTACTTTAATAATAAATGTGTTTTTCTTCTATTTTTAAAGTGTAGCATTAAAATTTCAGTTTTCAAAAGTAATCATCGCAATCAGTTCACTTTTTAAAAGATGGATGCAAGACAATAGCATAATGCACTGGCTTGTTCTACTACCAACCCGTTCATCCAGGTTGGTACTTACGTATTATCCCGGCGGTCATTCCCGCCAAACAATTTTTTCATCCAATGTGCTGGCAAACTGTTGCCAAACGCATTCCAAACCATCCATAATATCATATGTCCGGCATTTATCTTGGCAAAAAATCACTCTTGTTTTCACCCCCCCCCCTCTCTGAGGGAAATTAAAAAAAAAAAAAAAAAACTTCATTGAATAGGGCGGGTTCAGATTTTCAATTCAATCTTTTCCCCATCCCTCTTCACAGTAAATAGTTTTCCTTTAGTACTCTTTCAATTAAAGCTCCGATGCCATAAGAATAAAAATGGATTCCTTTATTAAATTTAATTCTTTTAACCTTCTCCCCCCCCCCCCCTATTAAACTAGGAAAGAAAAAAATAGTCATAGTAGAGCAGGTTCAGTTATGAATCAAAATGATGTTTCAAAAATTAAATATTATAGAACATTTTTCAAAAAATAAACTTAGTTTAACAAGTAATAACAAGAGTTAAAGTTATTAGTAACAAAAAATAAACTTAGTTTTACTGGTATGAGGTGGAAATTGACTGAAACAAACACGTAATTTTACGGATGTTAATTTTCCCTAAAGAATCCTTTTGAGAGTTCTATGATAATAGCTAACCATGCATGAAACCATAGTCTGACTTTTACTCACTTTACGAAATTCAAATTCAGATCTGACTGTGATTTCGGAGAAGAATCTAAAGATCTACTTTCCACGGCAGGCTTTTCGGATTCTCCTTTGTGAGAGGCACGCATCCTAGAAGCAGAAAAATAATTAATGGGTCTCAAAAAACCAAAGCTAGAATCACATGGTAAAGTGGGGGCAAAAAGAAGAGCCTGCTTATTAGCAGGGCAACTGGGGCACTTGCCCTGTGTCCACCCATTTCAAGAGCCCCAAAATTTTATAGTATCAACCCATTTTTATTTGTTCAAAAAATTAAATCAGGTTGGCTACAGAAATTCAGAAATAAAGTTCCCAGATTTTTCCCTGATCGTCGCACATCCTGTGACAATCCAAATTATTGTGACAGTAGGAAACTTCAGAGTGGAATAAGGATACAAGGGTCACTATGCCACGAAATTCCACCCTGTTGGTAAAAAAGGCAATCACCCATCGAGCACTATGGGTAACGAATCATTACTTTTCAATATGATTCGTTACTGAAGTTCAAATACAGAAGTTTTGACCCAAAATGAATGCATCGTACTTGCATTCAAGATGCCCGATTCATTCACATGTCTATACGAATCGTATGTCTGGTTTCTTGTAGGATCCATATCTTGGTAGGAGTCCGAATGCCTGTGGTTTTGGACTCAGTCAACATCACTTAAATCTTGGATTTGCAAAGTATCTGTATCCGTTGAACATTGAATGATCTGCGAGTCAGATGTTGATCTACCACTAAAAACTGTGTCTTTCACTAAATGAAAACAAAAAGTTCCTCCGATTTTTGCATATTTTTATGAAATTCCCTGATATTTCTATGATTTCCATGATCTGTTGCCACCCTGCCCTGTAAATTCTTTTAAATACAAAATTTAACTGCCATTTTCTCAAAAATACTCAAGAGTGGGTTACTCATTCTCTGCATTTTACTCCAATGAGTGTCCACTCAAACTCATCAGCATTGGATCAAAATAAGTTAGCCCGACAACTGAACCTCTCCTTATAAGATTTATTATAAAAACTAATCGATCGGTTTTAAGATAGGGACAGTCAATTTTGTAATTCTTTTCTTTATACTTTTCATAAAGAAACTTATTTATGTATGTAGTATGAGCATAGATAATTATACTTTGTAAAAATACATGTTATTCGTGTATACAAAAATCCTTTAATAGTCTTTATTGTAATGTACTTACATATTTAGTATTTAATATATGTTTGGTATTTAATATATATTTGGTGTTTAATATATTTCTGGAACTATAGGTGCCCAAAACAACTTACATGTGTCATGCGCCATTTCTCGTAAGTGCAAAGGCCCAAAAATGTGTATTGATCTTGGGCCCAATACTGTGATCAAAAGTTTAGGAGTCAAGAACTAGGGTCAGGGACTGATTTCTGTCAGGGCATCTGGGTCAAGTGCCTGTGCCCTGAACAAAAAGGGGCCCCCCAAATTATCCTTTCAGTTTAAAAATTCACGCACTTTGATTTTAATTTAAAATAAAAGACAGAGGAACTCATTTTATGAATAATAATAATAATAACAACGACTCTGTTGCTATTTCATTATATCCACAACTTTTCTTTAGCTAAACAGTAGTGTCTCATGTCATTATTCAGCGCAAACTTATAATCAAAATGTGGCCTATGGAGTGATGTATGCTGATCGCAAAGAGCTGATTTTCAGTCAAAACAGATGAAAGGAAACAGCTTCTTAAGTGGAGCAAAGTAAAGATCTATCTCACTCTAAATAAATATGCATTGGGGAATGGGTATTACAGAAATAAGTAAAAAAATAGTGTGTAACATGCTGCTTGAAAAATGCAGAATGAAACGAAGGATTGAAAATTAAATAATATAATGAAAATATTATCCTATATATATATAGGATTACTGTGTATATATATATATATATATATATATATACAGTAATCCCCCTATAACACGGTATTCTTATAATGCATTTTCATATTACATGATTTCATGTCCCTCGTATAACACGTGTTTCCCCTCATATAACACGGAGATTTCCCACATTGTAGTACTTGTTACGAATTGGGATTCTTCAGCGGAACGATCTAGTGAATTTAAAATAAATCTTCAATACTGTCTTGCACCATGTGTAAAAATTCAGAAAAAACATAAAATAGAAAACGAAGAATCATTAGATAGTGAAATTTCAATTAATATAGACGAACAAGAAGATAGGCTCTTAAGTAAAGAGAATGAAAAAGCTTCAAATGGTGAAATATTTGAAGATTTTATTAAAAAAAAAATGTCCGTGGAACGTTATTTCAGATAGCTCCGACAGCGAATAAACATGTAACAACTATTTTTGGAATTATGTAATTTTTTAAAAGATTAACTGTTTTTTAGTTATATATGTGTAAGTGTTTTATTTAAAATGTTTTTAGTTTGATTAAGATGCACATAGTATTTAGTTTTTCCTTAATATTCGATTTACTTGAATCATTTGTACATAACATGTTATACGGGGCCATAGAAGAGCACGTTATACAAAAATACTCCTACAATAAATTTTCTTATAACGCGGAATGAATCTATCGTGTTATAGGGGGGATTACTGTATATATTATTATTATTAAACTATTGCATATTTCATTTTACATCTTGATTCAATAATCATTTTTATCCTGTTATAACATCTTTCAAGGTGTGCTATGAAAGTAGCTTCATAAGGTGTACAGAAGTTTTTGTAAGAGGGAAACCCCCCCCCCCATGAAGCTTTTGCTCCGGGCCCCCATCTCTGCAAATCTATCCCCGATTACGAATTTTAATGGTAGACAAATCTATGTAGGAGGGTGAAAATAAGGGTTACGATTTGCTAAAATTTCATTTTTAATAACACAAACTAAAAAATGTAGTTCGATAAAAACATTTACATTTTTAAAAAGTAAAATACTTACAATGATTGTTCTAAATCATCAGAATGTTTCTGAGATAAGGAAGGCACCTAAGGGGAGGGAAAAAAGATTAGACAAATGCTAGTGCTCGAGGGCATTAGGCATAAGTACATAACTTTGTAAAAAAAACCTCATCCGTTGATGTTCAATCTAGACACAAGGCTTATTTTCGCAATCACTCATGCATAACATAAATATGAAAATTTAAAACCACTTTAAGGTTATAGGCAGATTATAGGTCATTTCTTTGTTGATATCCAAATAATAAATACTTCACTGAAAATCATGGTCAACAGTGCATAGGACAGCATAAATAAAACATAATTGAATTATTTTTTAATAAAATTGGAAAAAAAAAATTCTTCACTTTAAAAGACTCACTCCCCCCCCACCCCCTCAATTCCTACTATTCGTTCACACGCTCCCTACATTTATATATCTTGTTCCAATTTTCAATCGTTACTAAAATACTTTTTAAAGTAAATAAAAAACTTTGTAAAAAACACACATAAGATGTTATAGGTAAGAAGATACGTACGTTTTGGCCAAAAATTGTTTCGGCCTTCGTCAGTCCAAGCCCTTCGTCACAAGGAACACAGGGAACTGAAAAGAGATCTCTTTTCAATTCCCTGTGTTCCTTGTGACGAAGGGCTTGGACTGACGAAGGCCAAAATAATTTTTGGCCGAAACGTACGTATCTTCTTACTTATAACATCTTATGTGTGTTTTTTACAAAGTTTTTTATTTACTTTATCGTTTAGCACCAGTAATTTGAGTGTTTTTTCTGTAAAATACTCTTTATTCATCACTCCAATTCAAATGCATTTTTTTTTTTTAACTTGCAGTGGATGACACTGGATGTTAATACAGTTTTTTTTTATAAAAATTAACTAAAATAAAATTTTCTTTGTTGACCTAAGTAGGGATTGACTTAAAAAAAAATCTTTTTATATTACCTTTTCAAAGTGCCTACATTTGCGAATTTAAAATTGCATTGGCATTTTCATCGAACAGCCTATTGAGTGATCTTTTGTGCTCGGAAAGACAAGTTTGCTTCTGCCCATGACAGTTATTTTTCTAGGTAGATTCAAAATCATATTGTAGGTGTGTAGGATGCTGAATTTTTAAATAGTTGTTTCCAATTATGATTATCAATTAGCAGATAGTGTTTCAGAGGACTTCCTATTCTTCGAGTCATTTCACTTTCAACCAACTGAAAACTTCCAACCGTGTTTCCCACCAGGGAGTAAAATTGCATTAAAAAATTACTTGTTGGCATCTGAAATGTAGGGAGGATTATAGGAATTGGTGGATAAGAGGGGAGTGTACTGTACCATAAATTACAAAGTTATGTAAAAAAAAAAAAGTACAGAATTTCAAGGCATCCATTAAATCTAAATAAATACAGAATTTAAATTTGTATACGGCCTCATATTAAAAAAAAAAAAAAAAAATCCCAATGAGTAAAATGTAATTCTTAAAATTCTGAAATTTTGTCATTAACTCAGTATGGAGTGAATGGAGTATGTTTTACTCATTGGAAATTTTTTTTCATACGTGGGGGGTCCTAGTCCTATAAAAATTTAAAAAGTGTCCCTTTTTGAAAACGAGCAACAGGATTTCTTTCTTTTCTTAATGTAGTCTTTTTCCCCCACCTTAATTTGAACAAAATTTTTGTCAATTTGTATTGCCCACTTTTCTCCAATAGATAATGAATTAAAGCTTGCTACCACCTTTTTCGGACACCCTCAGGGCCCGCGCTAAGCATTCGCCACCTCGCCAAATGCGATAAAATCGTAAATTTGGTGAAATAAACTCCGTTTTGGCAAAAGTATTGGCGAACGATTTTTCCACTGGAAAAAAAAAAAAAAATCTCCTCAATCCTCAAAATTACGTCGAAAGAATGTTAAAAAATCCGTAAGAAACGAAAAAAAAAAAAGCTAAGACTGGTCTATTGGCTAAGACTTTTGAAATTTGGCTAATTTACTTTGAAATCCCTAGCGCGGGCCCTGACCCTGTATAACCTTTTTTAAATGAATGGTTAAGTGATCATTTACTGGTTGGTTCAACCTATACAAAAACATAACACTTTCAATTCAACGAAAAAAGCCGTTGGACGTGTTACTTGTCTGAGTGGAGATAAGTCTGTCGTTTGAAATCCAGGCTTGGCTACACTGACAGAAGATGATTCATTTTCTTTCTTTGTAACTTTTTTTCCGGACTTTTGTTGGAACTGTTTGAACTGAAATAGAAAGTGTACATAAGACAATTACGGGAGAAACATTTTGAAATAATTTCTATGCAGGGTGGAGGGTCCTCCACAAATTATATCACACTTAAAATAATAAAATATATAAATTGTCACAAAATGCCTTTAAGGAAAATTGAATTCTTTAAGAAATCCCGAAAAGCACGCTTACGGTGAAGTCAGGCACAGCCCCTATAATCGCTATGTTACAATCATCTGGACTCGTTCATTTAAAAACTGCTTTGTATAAAACTGTGAAATTGGGTGAAAGGATATGAAAAGGATCCTTTCATAAAATGACATAAATTAAAAATATTGAGATAACTTCTAATATATTTTACTTTTCATCTGAAACCCTTCCATCTATGCGTGTACAGTGGTGCCCTCTGGAATGAGGCAATGAAAATAAAATTAATCAGGCACTATCTCAGTATTTTTAATTTATGTCATTTTATTAAATGATCCATTTTGTACCTATTCACCCAATTTAAGACTTTACACAAAACAGTTTGTCAATCAACGGGTCCAAATGATTGTAACATAGAGGATATAGGGGATGTTCCTTACTAGTACTTCACCATGGTTGGGCTTGTTATTGTTATGGATTTATACGTTTTTTCATGTATGATTAATAATTGTAATTAGTTATTACTATTAATTTAACAATTTTTTCTTTATAATTGGTTTTTGAAAATAATTAGTTGCTTTAAGTTGAATTTAGTAATTAGCGAAAATATTTTCAAATATTCTGAAACCCCGTCCCTTCCTCTGAAAATACCCTGATAAAACCCCAAAAACCCAGTGGGTTGGAGTCTTTCTAAAAAAACCTCGTTTTTTTTAACAACCCTGGTTTCACCTCACCCATAAAGTTGTTATGGTCCAACAGTGTTGGAAAGGGTCTCCCACACTTAAACAAGGTTGAAACAATGATACTTCAGTGTTAGAATAGTCGCACATCCATCCGATTTAAGGGTCATAAGAAAAACCATCGGGTACTCTTTTAAATGGATCACCCTCTATTGATGCATAAAGTGAAGAGCTCTCTCCCCTCTTTCAACCACTTATTAGTATTTCCTATCACCAATATATTGAATATGACATAATTCAAAATCATCCATGCAATCACTAATATGACATTATTATATCATTTATTTCAAAATTTATCAAGGCTTAATTCTAGGTGTGTTATTTTTTCTCCTCTGACTTGCCTTCTTGCAGAGGGCCAGTGATGATGTCCACTGGCCCATGATTGGGGCCAGTGGCGTAGCCAAAAATTTTTCATGGAAGAGGGGGGGGGGGGGGGTACAACTATTTCAACTCATATATATGCAAAGGTGTGTTTGATAAGGGAGTGAAGAATATACATTTTGTATGGCAAAAAATTCCTCATGGGAGTGGGGGGGTGTGACCCCCGTCCCCTTGGATACACCACTAACTGGGGCCTATACAGGCTAAAGCCTACATCAGACCCAGATTATATAGACAAATACGCGAACGCCGTTCACAGAACATTTTCGGGCTTTGCCAACTGCTTTGATACTTTTTTCACAAATTTCTTTATTGTTAAATTTTTAAAAAATCGATCCAATAAAATAATGAAAATAGTATAATAATTTGAGAATCAAAAAACAGTCAATAAATCATTTATTATGTTTGAGTTTACAAAACAATCAACATCAATATGAACTTTAGTTTAAAAGTAGTATGCTATTTTAAAATAATATGTTTAGCTGTCAGCAACGATAATTTTTAACAAAATATTAGAGTTCACAGACAGTTTTACATTTTATGTAGGTTTGGCTGACATAGCTGAATGGATAATTTACTCCTGGTTGTGATGAATAATGACAAGCAGGAGTCATTTGGCTATTCGGCCAAATCAAAGCTGAATAGCCGAATATTCAGCCAATAGCTTAGGACGAATAACGAATATTAATTACTTTTATTTCATTTTAATTGTAAATAAACTACTGCTTTTCAATTTTGTAATTAAATACCAAATAAAGGATAGTTAAAATTAGTTTCATAATATTTGTAGGTACTTAAAAACACACAATAGTATATTATCTGTAGAACAAAACAACAAAAAAAAATCTTGGTCATGAAACTATCTTTTACAAAGTTAAATAAATACTAATACAGGGTTTCTACAGATTTCACAGCTTTTGCATCCCCGACATCTACCACGCTCTTCCCCGACTTTATCTAGCGTGCTTTCCCAAATTTTGCATTCAGATTTTTAATATTACATCCTTTAACTAATAACTTTTTTACATATTTTGCCCTTTTTGTTTAAAAAAAAAATAATAATAATAAAATTAATATATACAAGAATTTTATTTGACATCATTGGATTCTAACAAAAACCCTGTTTGCTAATAATTTAGGATAAAATTAAGCCTATTTCAACTGCACAAGATAGGCTCATCAAGAACACATTTTAAAATTATTTATAAAGTTAAATGAGAAAATGAAAATAAAACAATTTCTACAATTAGGTTCAAACAGCCAATATTTTCTTGATTTTGCGGCAAAATTCTATTTTTCTTGCATTTCCCTGACCTTACTTCAATTTCTTCTAATTTCCCTGACTTTTTTTCCAAATCCCTGACCAAAACTCATTTTCCTGACTTTCCAGGTCTGTAGAAACCCTGTAATAGCAGCATAATTATACTTTGAGATATTCATAATTTAATAAATATGCAATGGTCAATGCGATTCACCTGATAATGACACATAATCACATCATGCTTTGGGTTTTACAGTCTCTGGGCAAAACCTGTTGAGCAGCTTTTCAAAATTGATTGCAATGGAGGATCTCCCCTACCCCCCACCCCATCAAGAAAAGTAAAAAAATCTGATGTGTCCAACACATGACTTCCTTGCACGTCCATTAGATCAAAAATATTTTCGACGAACTTCCTCTAAATTTATTTGTTTGAAAGAGATAAAATATCAATAATAGTAAGGTTTAGCGATTTCTAGCCAAATATTTCGATATCGCCAAGCTGAGTTCAATTTGAAAGATTTCCTTCTGACACTTTATTTGGCGATATTTCACCAAAAGCCGACAAATTTGAGATAGTCAGCGAGATTTTGGGGATAGCCAAAGTAGTCATTGACCACAGACTTTCAATGAATTGAATGCATCTATACACCTCAATGTATTCAAAGTCATTTGGCTCACCCTGTAAATAAATTCTCAGTCGATTGCTGTCAAAAAAGATATTGAAAACAGTTAGATATTAAAATAGTTCTAAATACAAAGTTAAAAAATCTACGGGTTAAAGTTTTAGAGTTATACAAAATAGGAAATAATTTTTGGAGCCAAATTTGGCGATATTTCGGCGAAACTCGTCAATGTCGACGACATTTGGCGAGATTTTAAGCATAAACCAAACAATGACTGATTATCGCCAAATTTGGCGATATTTCGCCAAAACTCGCCAAGAACGATCACAAATGGCGATACTTTGGGCATGGACCAAATGACTGACTATCGCCAAATTTGGCGATATTTCGCCAAAACTCGCCAAGGTCGAGGACAGACGGCGAGATTTTGGGCATGTACCAAACAATGACTGTCTACAGTTGTATTATAATGAAGATGTACATAGACATTAAGGTACTGAAATTCTTTTCGGTGGTCCTGTAAATAAACTCTCCAGTAGATTGGAACCAAAAATCGAGATGCACAACTAGATGTTACAACATTCTCATATATGAAATTTCATAATAGTTTTTGAGATTTGAGAGTTAAATATGCACACACGTACACCAAAAGTCGCCAAGCTTGGCGACTTTTGGCATAGTTCTTGAGGGAGGCACGTGACCGTGGTCGGACCATTACTTAACTTATGTGGTAGGACGGTATTGTGCTTGAAATGGATGAATGCCCCTAAAATTGCTATTGACCGTAATGTATTGGAAATCTTTTGAGTGTTCCTGTAGCAGAACTATAAATGATAAAGACACTTTTTTTAATGGAGAAATTCATTTTCTAACTCTTTACAGCATATATCACTTCTGAGTCGTTTGAAATAGCCCAATACCTCTAAAAAACGCTTTGATGAATTTCGGCCCATAGAGCGTAATGTATTTCGAATCTTTTGGGCGGTCCTGTAGATAAACTATTCAGTCGAATGGAACCGAAAGGGGAGGTGCACAACTAGATGTTACAACAATCCTAAATATAAAGTTTCAACATTCAACGCCTAACAGTTTTTGAGATATGCGAGTTTAATGAATTTCGGCCCATTGAGTGTAATGTATTTCGAATGTTTTGGGCAGTCCTGTAGATAAACTATCCAGTCGAATGGAACCAAAAGGGGAGGCGCACAACTAGATGTTACAACTATCCAAAATATGAAGTTTCGACATTCTATGCCTAATAGCTTTTGAGTTAGGCGAGTTTAATGAATTTCGGCCCATAGAGCGTAATGTATTTCGAATCTTTTGGGCGGTCCTGTACATAAACTATCCATTCGATTGCCACCAAAAGGGGAGGTGCACAACTAGATCATAGAACAATCCTAAATATCAAATCTCAACATTCTACGACCAATAGTTTTTGAGATATGCGAGTTACATACATACGTACGTACAGACGGCATGGAAAAACTGGCCACAGTAGACTCGCCACTGGTCAAAATGAGTTGCAGACGCGTTAATATGATCGTGCATGCTAGCCTACGATGAGATGCATCGAAAAAAATTTTTAAATTAAATTTAGAGGTAGTCAAAATCGGTTTTTATGTCGAAATTTGGCCCCCAAAATTTTTCGGGATCACATTACTTCCTTATACTACGTACAAGGAAGTAAAAACAAGCCAAGTAGTGTCACCCAGTAGAAAAGTCTGCATTTCTATAATACTGTTACTTTAGATTATTTCATTCAGCTTAAAATTAACATATTGAAGTATAACTAAGAAATATTATTTGTAAATGTAATTAAAAACACGTGTTAAAAAATATTTTTTCCCCCTTTTCTGAAATTATTCAGCGGAATATGTAGCAATATTAGATCACAACTATTCGGCTTACCCAATATTCAGCCAGGTGCATCATTCGGCCAGCCGAATACCGAATATTCGTTACATCCCTACTCCTGTTGTCATTCCATCTCAGAATAAGCAAAATCCAACAAACTCATTTTTATGAATTCTCCGATATTTATACTACTTTGCACTCAACTTTCATTTTCATATAAACTAGGAAATAAGCAGAATTGCAATAACCCAGTACTTCGATTCATCAGGATTTAAATGTACAGTATGGAACCTGTTATCCGGAATGGTTGGGACCAGGTGTATTCTGGATAACTGGTTGGGGATTAACACATCTACTGATTTGATTGGTAGCATAAATGTTACTCTCTATTTTTTATTAGAATTAAACATTAATTGTTAATGTACTAGCAAAATAATATTAAAAAAAAAAAACTAATATGATCAAGATAAATAATAATCATTTAGAGAGGAAGTAGTAAATATAGGATAACTTCTTGAAAACTTACTCACACACTAAAAAAAAAAAAAAAAAAAAAAAAAAAGTACTTTACCAGATTTCTTACTTTATAAAATCTAGCTGTAGTACTCAAAATAAAAAACAAAAGCATAAGAAATATAAATAAAAACTCATTTTTTGCTTTTCTTTCAGGAAAAATAGGAATTTAATCGATTGAAAAATGATTCTGGATAACTGGTTTTCCGGATAACTGGTTTCCAGATAAGAGGTTCCATACTGTATTTTGATTCTGAAATCACAACAGAAAAACACTTTTTTAGACAAATATTACAACATTAACAAGGCGTCCACCTCAGAGGAACCATTGCAAGATATAAACAGTTGAGTCTCGCTATTTCGAACTCATTGGGATCACACGCTGTTCGGTTAAGCGGGAATTTGGAATGGACGGATTTCATGAATAATATCAGCCTATTGGCTTGTTAAGACGTAAATTAAGTATTAGTATGCTCAATTTCTTTTCGCATTTTTAGTATAATTTAAGCATTGTTTTATTTAAGAGTAAAATGTAGAATTAAAACTGCATAGTTGAATCCGGCTTAAGGTGAAGGAATGTTGTTTATTTCAGGGAAGGAAAGAATGTTGCATTTTAATGAGTTAGGGTGTTGCAGATATCTAGCTGATTTTTACCCCAGTTAATGGATGTAAGTTCTTGAGCCTAGCAATTAATGAAGCCAGGGGCGTAGCCAAGGCCCCCCATGAGATATTGTTTGCCATACAAAATGTACATTCTGCACTACATTATCACACACGTATACATATATGAGTTGTAGTAGTCATAAACCCCCCCCCCATTAAAAATTTCTGGCTACGCCCCTGAATGAAGCGTAAGGCTATCCAAATGAGAATTTTACTTCCTTCCAGCTGCGTATCCTTTCTGATGGAGGTTTTTTTTGTCACATCCCTTCCCATTACAGCACCACTGCAAATCTTTCATAAGACATAAATTCATAGGATAGGCATTAGCATAATATTTTTCAGGGGAATTATAGTGTACTGTTGAAAATATCTGACAGTATCCTCCTCAGTTGAAGTTAAGTCCCTCTATTTTATCATGATAATAGCCAACCTAATACTAAAAAGAGCAACAATGAAAGAAGGCACTGTTACCCGTAGCAAAGAATAGTTCAAGAAGGAATTAGTTCAGTTGAACCATTCATTAAAAATAATTGAACAAACCAGCTCCAAATACAACTGGCGACAGTTTGTAAGCACAGGGCCGGCCCAAGGGGGATGCGAATGTAGGCGATCGCCTAAGGCCCACGCTTATAGAGGCCCCGCTCCTGGGCCATTTTATTACTATCTCATAAGACATGATAGAAGAGGCCCGGCTCTTGCGCTTCGCCTGGGGCCCCGCACGCCCCTCGGGCCGTCTCTGGTAAGCACGTTGGATGAAATAAATAATTTGGCAGGAATGACCGACGGGATAACACATAAGAACCTTTTAGGCTTATTTATGGCTATACATTGTGGATATTTGTCATGTTCAACAAGAAAAAAAATTGTCAAGGTAGATGGGTGTAAAAAAAAATTAGCCATTTACCCAACTTTCCCCCTAAAATAGGGCAGTATCTCAACTGCAACAGTATTTTATGATACTAATGTGAATTGCAAATGCTTTTGTCATTTTCTTCAAGTACAGACAAAGTAATGATAGCTAAGAAGCTGTACGTGTTACAGCTTTTTTACAATTACTTTTAAATTTTACACTGTGGAATGAGAGGCTGCTTTCATTTCTGTTAGAAGGGAAAGTTAATTTTTGTGAACGAGTGTCATTGAAAGCTAGAAGAGAGCCAAAAAGGGATTATACCAAAGCTGTTCCCAGTCTTTCTTGTATTTTCTATTACTTTTTATTTTTCTACATGGCTGTTCTGCAGCTCCTCTGACTTCCCTAGACCAGGATTCATTATCTTGTTTTTTACTGCCCTTCCAAGCCGGTAAAAATTCTGAGTGTTTTAACTAAGAAAAATTTTTAGTAATATATATATGCATCATGAGTTAAACTTTTTAATCAAGCGTAATTTTATCGTAATAAGCCAGTAAAATATCTTTCAAGGATTGCTTGAGCTTTCTGAAAATATTTAATAGCAGCACATACGTTTTGTTTTACTTTTTAAAATGTAATCGAAATCGTACTAGATATATTTTTACACGTCATTAAATACACAAGCATAAGTAGATCAAAAAGAAAAATATGAATTATTTTTTTAAATCTTAAATTGTCTGTAAAACAAAATTTATCTATGAAATTTTCAGTTTTCTTTCAATGATTTTAACGATAAAATACTTTTTTTAATCCAGCTGCTAACTTCTTCTCCCGACTGGAGCTATCAGCCATATTGACACAATTGACAATTCATAACACAAGAATTTATTAAATTGTCAAACGCCACCTTTCCTATGAGCATGCGTCATGAATCAGACTAACTTCTGACGTCATAACCCGTGTGAACCATGCTCGTAGCTATGGTTCACACCATAGAGGAAAGAAATTATATTCCTCCTCGAGACGGTGACCAAACGTCCCCATTTTCCGGGGACAGTCCCCATTTTCAGGACGTTTTTCAAATTGTCCCCAGAATGTAAAAATGGAACTGTGGACAATTTTTAATTATTGCATTGTTTTTCAATTAAATTACTGTTAATTATTGCATTAATTATAAATGTCCCCAGTTTTGTTGTCAGAATCGGGGACATGTCCCCGATTCTGACTACAAAAATCTGGTCACCTTAATCTAGATGCATTGATTACGGCCATTGAATGACTATATTGAAGCTTTCTTCTTTATGAAAAGGTCACCTTAATCTAGATGCATTGATTACGGCCATTGAATGACTATATTGAAGCTTTCTTCTTTATGAAAAACGAAACGACAACGAAAGTGGAATTAAAAATAACGGAACTCAAAAGAACGTACACCCTCCAAAAAAAGTATTCGAGCAAGAGAGAAGTTGTGCATTTCTATCAAGTTCATCAAGTTGTGCATTTTTCAAAAACGCAATTATTATTCGCAAATCTAAAATAGGAAATTTCTCTCTTGCTCGAATACTTTTTTTGGAGGGTGTACAACATACATGAGAATTTTTTTTTAAAGATAATATGTTTTGCACGTATATTTAATTTCGCTGGTGTTCTTTTTCGCTGGTGTTTCTTTTTCATATTTTGGGCGGTTAGTTGAATTTTATATCACACTAGCTGAAGGTCCCGTTTTTCGCACGAGAATGAATGAATTTTTTTTTATATTACGATTTTCTGTGATTACTATTTATAATAATCTCGATATACAGGGTGTCCAGCCTTAATGGGACCCAATAGCTAATTCCCGAACCGTTCGGTTTAGATATGCACTCAGCGCCTTATTATCGTATGGGCAAATCGGGACTTTGCCCAGGGCCCCAGGCTCGAAAGGGCCCCCAGTATCAAATGTTGTCCGGAAATATTCCTTTTTATATCAAAATTTTATGAAAAATAAAACAAATTTCATAGATGGGGGCCCCTAAATTCATCAATGCCCGGGGCCCCTGTTGGTCATAATCAGGCTCTGTATGCACTTCCAATTTGAAAAATGTTTTTAAAAAGGTAAAGAATGTTTTTACGTGCTTTTCAAACCAAAAAACCCATTTAGAAAAAAATTACAAAAATTTTTTTTTTATATATAAACTTATATTTAGGAAAAGATTCAGTACACAAAAACAAAGTAAACACAAAAAGTTTCATTTTATTACGATAAAAACTGACCGAGTTATGGAACTTTGAAAATCATACATTTCATCCATTTTCTCGGCCGTTTTCAAGAAGCTAGTAAGGGACCGTCTTGAAAATGGGCGAGAAAATGGATGAAATGTATGATTTTCAAAGTTCCGTAACTCGGTAGGTTTTTATCGTAATAAAATGAAACTTTTTGTGTTTACTTTGTTTTTGTGTACTGCATCTTTTCCTAAATATAAGTGATAGGACCTGGGGACCGTATAAAAATTTCATTTTTGTAATTTTTTTCTAAATGGGTTTTTTGGTTTGAAAAGCACGTAAAAATATTCTTTACCTTTTTTAAAACATTTTTCAAATTGGAAGTGCATATCTAAACCGAACGGTTCGGGAATTAGCTATTGGGTCACATTAAGGCTGGACACTCTGTATAAAGGAAAATGTCCTGACTGACTGATGATCACCGCACAGCCAAATCTACCGGAGATACAGACATGAAAGTTTAGGAGCTTATAGCTTTTGTGTCCAAGGCGTCATTTAAGAAGCTATTTTTAAAAATTCGAAACCAGGCGGGAATGACGGCCCGAAACGTTCTTTTCACGTTTTCCTTCTTATATCAGAGGGGGGGGGGGAGAGATAGCCGTAAAACTGTTGCTTTAAAATGTAACTAACAGTAATACCTAAAAACCATTTTCAGGGTTTTTCAGAATTCGTATCCAAACGGGGTAAGGGTCTAAAACGTACGTTTCACGTTTTCCTTCATATCGCAGAGGAAAAAAGAAATAGTCATAAAATTCTTGCTTTAAAATGTAACTAACAGAAATACCTAAAATCATTGTCAGGGTTTTTTAGAATTCGTGTACAAACTGGTGTGAGAGGCCTAAACGTTATTTTCATCTTATCTTATATGGAAGTGAAATGAGGTTAGCCATAAAAATCTTGCATTAAAAAGTACCGAACACAAATTCATAAATATCTTTTCCAAGGTTTTTTAAAAATCGATCTCAATAGGGGGTAGTTTACAAAAAAAGGTGTTTTTCGCGTATTTTTTTAAGCTCTTGAGTGCTGTTAATTTCAAACAAAAATGTTTGTCTACCTGGTGAAAGGGCGAATCACTTTTCAAGGGTTGCAAGTTTAAATTTGAAAACTAGCCAAGGTTTGTCATTTTTTGGTGATTTATCGCAATGTTTATCATGAAAAATAAGTCCCCAAACTGGATCCAGATTAGTAATATCTTCCATATTTGTCGTGAAATTGCATAACCCTACTGTTTACTTAATTGCAGTATTGGTGTGTATATTCCTGTAAATAAAAATGGAGTACTACAGTAAGAATATGCCAGGGGAGGATTTCATAAAAGTTTTAGCATGCGATTTTAATGTAAATTTCAATTTTGAAGTATTGTATGAAACAAATACGGCACAATAGAGGATTATGATGCACATTCCAAACAGTTTTTAAAAAAATCAAGTATAGTCAGAATATGCCTAACGAATATTGTAAAACAGCTTTTGTTGTGCAATTAAATCTATAACCAGAATATGTTTAGTATAATTTATCTATTTTCCATTTATATTAGTTGGTTTAACAATATCCATACCGTGCGAAGAACGGGCACTTCAGCTAGTATATAGATATAGGATAAGATAAAAATGGATATCGCATGAATATTATATGTATTCAATAATCATGCATATAAAATTTCATGCCGATCATTTGAACGGTGAAGAAGATGATTTGGCAGAGCGCAATCTACTGTCAAAGTTATTGCAAAATGGATAGTATCAAAATATTCTCATGTTCAAATATCTACGAGTACCAATTTTCATAGCAAACAGTTTAACGGTCAAGATACGCTGCAGGCCATCTAGTTGCGAATTAAAGTAATAATACGGCACAACGCCATCAAAGGGCGAGTTATAGCAAAATGGATAATGCGAAAATATTCTCCGTGTTCAAATATGTATGCATACCAATTTTCAGAGCGGTCAGTTGTACGATTAAGAAGTTGATTGCTGCAGTGCTATCTAGTGGCGAGTTAAAGTAATAATATGCTGTAGAGCCATCTAATAGTGATCTACAGCCAAATGAATACTAAAAAATATTCTCTCTGCTCAAATGTGTAAGTATACCGACTCTTAAAGTTAATTGGTCGAACGGTTTTGAACCTGGTGTGCTACATCGGCATCTAGCGGCAAGTCACAGCAAAATGGATATCGTAAAAGTATTCTCCGTGCTCAAATATTTGTGTGTACCAATTTTCATCGAAATCAGTTGAACGGTATTTTCATTGCAAGCAGTTGAACGGTAGAGAAGGCGAGTTATAGCAAAACGGATGCGGCGAAAACATTCTTCGCTTTCAAACAAACATATATGTATATACGAATATCCATGGCGACCAGTTGAACGGTCCTGAAGTTATTGGTTTCAAGTGACATCTAGTGGCAAGTTATAGCAAAATGGATAATGCTAAAATATCCTCCGTCTTCAAATATCTATCTATACCAGTTTTCATAGCGATCAGTTAATCAGTCTTTTTATGCTGCAGCGCCATCTAGCGGTAAGTTAAGAAAGAAGGTGATACATAGTAGCACCATCTAGTGGCGAGTTAAAGTAATGATATTGTGCGAAATTTTCGCACGGGTCAGCTAGTGTATATGAATTTTCATAGAGATCAATTGTCCGATTTTTATAGAGATCAAGAAGTTGGTGTGCTGCATTGCTACCTAATGGAAGAGATAAAGTAATAATGCGCTGCTGTGTCATCTAGTAGTGAGTAACGGCTAAATGGATCGTTAGCATATATTGTCCGTGATCAAATGTGTAAGTATAAAATTTCTTAATGCAATTGATCAAACGGTATAGAACTTGATACACTGCAGCGCCATATTGAGGCAAGTTATAGCAAAAAGGATAGTGTAAAAATATTCTCCATGCTCAAATATCCAAGTGTACCCAAGTTTCATCAAAATTTGTTGAACGGTATTTTCACAGCAAAATCTTGAACGGAATAGAATTCGACATTCTGCAGCGCCATATAGCGGAAGATATATAACAAAATGGGTAGTGTAAAAATATTCTTCGTGTTCAAATATCTACAAATAACCAATTTTCATCAAAATTGGTAAGACGATATTTTCAAAGCAAGCGGTCGAACGGAATAGAATTCGACGTTCTGCAGTGCCATCTAGCGGCAAGTTATAGAAAAATGGATAGTGTAAAAATATTCTCCGTGTTTACATATCCAGAAATAGCCAATTTTCATCAAAATGGGTTAGACGGTATTTTCACAGCAAGCGGTCGAACGGAATAGAATTGGACGCTCTTCAGCGCCATCTAGCGGCCAGTTATAGCAAAATGGATAGTGTAAAAATATTCTCCGTGTTTACATATCCAGAAATAGCCAATTTTCATCAAAATGGGTTAGACGGTATTTTCACAGCAAGCGGTCGAACGGAATAGAATTGGACGCTCTGCAGCGCCATCTAGCGGCCAGTTATAGCAAAATGGATAGTGTAAAAATATTCTCCGTGATCAAATATCCATACGTACCAATTTTCGTCAAAATAGGTTAAACGGTATTTTCGTAGCAAGCGGTTGAATGGAATTCGACGTTCTGCGGCACCACCTTGCGCCTTTCGATATTTTAACAGGTATTCTGCTATTCGGAGCGGAGACAAATCCAACAAATCAGAGATCATGAAAATCGGTCCAGCCGTTCTTGAGTTATAAATGGTGTAACTAACCCGACTTTGTTTTATTTATATAGATTACAAATGACATTTCTTAACATTTGAATTACACTGGCTTTCAAATACACTCATGTCCATAAATTAAGGATAATGAAGTTCAGGCAAAGAAAGAGAAAGAAGCAAAACAAATTTGACTTATTTGTAAAGTCTATTTATTAAACAAAAAGTAAAGAGCAAAAAGGATGCTATATGTTTGACATAATTAATAAAAATTGCAAGTTTTACTCCCTTGACCCAATTTCAAAAAAGAACCTATTTACAAAAAACAGTATAACATGGTTAGTAGGATGGTTAATACGGAGTATGTCTCCCGGACGATGCAATACAGGCCTGACAACGCCTAGGCATGCTGAGTATCAAATGATCCATCTGATCTTGGGGAATATTACACCACTCATCAAGCAATGCACTCCGAAGTTCCGGTAGACAGGTGGGAGGGGGTTGACGGGCTGCAATTCGTCGGCCAAGCACATCCCACACATGCTCTATTGGATTCAAGTCCGGTGAGTATGCTGGCCAATGCATACGGGTGATATCCTCCGATTGAAGGCATTCGTCTACAATGTTTGCACGGTGAGGACGGGCGTTGTCATCCATAAACACAAATTCAGCATCCATGGCGCCCCGAAACAAACGTACATGTTGTTCCAGAATGACATCCCGATAGATGTGGCCTGTCATCGTTACACTCCGAACATGCAGGTCAGTTCTGGAACCAAGAATAATTCCTCCCCAAACGAGCCATCCTGCACCACCGTAACGGTGTTTTTCAATGGTGTTCTCTTGGTGGTAACGAGTACCTGGCGCTCTCCAGATGAATGTCCGGCGAGAATCAGACTCCAAACTAAACCTGGACTCGTCGGAAAGCATCACACAAGACCACTGTTGCGGTGTCCACAATGCATGCTCTCTACTCCAGGTTAATCGCAGGCGACAGTGAGTTGCGGTAAGTGGAACACATCTGACAGGCCTACGAGCATATAGACCAATGTGCCCTAAGCGTCTGTACACGGTCTGCCTTGAAACTGACGTACCGGTAGCTGAAGAGAGCTGACGAGACAGGTCTGATGCTGTACTCCGTCTGTTTCTTTTGGCAGTAACTGCCAAATAGCGGTCCTCATTCGGCGTTGTAACTCGGGGGCGACCTTTGCTGTAACGTCTACTCACATTACCATCCTCTTGGAATCGTTGCCAAAGCCTGGAGATGACACTCTGGGTGATTCCGAGTTCCTCGGATACTTCCAGCTGGGTACGTCCACATTCCAGTCGTCCGATCATTCTGCCACGTAAAACATCATCCAAATGCCTCCTTTGTGCCATAACTATGCGGTTTTTGCACTGAAAGGCTTTCACAGCGCTTGTGAACAATTTTACTTCTTTGCCACCATTCCTTATATACCCCTCTCTTACACTCTCGTCATTGTGACGTACCATCCACGCCATCTGGTGGTTTCCTGTAATTTGCATATTCTTCTTCAAGATGTGTGTGATCATTCCACAGGTGAAATTTTTATTTTAGAGATCAATTTCTGTGTGATTCTGAATTATCCTTAATTTATGGACATGAGTGTATAAGCAAATAAAACATACAATCGTTGCAAGACCATTAGTTGTTATCTATATAAATAAAATTAGACTTTTGTCAGTACATTTCTTGGAATTCAAAAATTCTGCAACTCCTATCCGTTTCAAGCAAATGGGAATCCGGTGCGACCCTCAAAAAAAAGTTTGTCTGTCGTTCTGTCATTCTGTCCGTGACGCTTTTTTTGTTCAAGCATCATGTAAAAACGACTGAAGCGAATGATATGAAATTTGGTGTCATGATAGGGGGTCACTCAACTTAAAACATAGACGTCGAAGTTTTGAAAAATCTTGATTGGATTTTGAGATTTTGTGAAAATCCTTTCAAACTGCGTCAATTTGTGTTCGAGCATCACGTAGAAACGACTGAAGCAATTGAAATGCAATTTGGTATCATGTGTGTGTGATTGGTCGTCACTCAACTTCAAACATAGGCGCCGATTTAAAAAAAAATCTTGATTAGATTTTGAGATTTTGCGAAAATCGTTTTAAACTGCGTAAATTCGTGTTCGAGCATCACGTAAAAACGACTCAAGCGATTGAAATGAAATTTGGTTATCATGATTGGTGGTCACTCAACTTAAAACATAGGCGTCAAATTAAAAAAAAAATCTTAATTAGATTTTGAGATTTTGCGAAAATTTTTTCAAACTGCGTAAATTTGTGTTCGACCATCAAGTAAAAACGACTGAAGCGATTGAAATGAAATTTGGTATCATGATAGGGGGTCATTCAACTTAAAATATAAGTGTCGAGTTTTAAAACAATTTTGATTAGATTTTGAGATTTTTCGAAAATCGTTTCAAACTGCGTAAATTTGTGTTCGCACATCACGTAATAACTGCAAAGGTGAAAAAATGATATTGGGTGAAGTGATAGGTGGTTACTCACATTAAACTATACGCATCTAATTAAAAAAAATCGATCCGATTTCGAGATTTTGCGAAAATCGTTTAAAACTGAGTGAATGTTTGTTCACGCATTACGTAATAACGACTAAAGGGAATGATACGAAAGTGGGTCACATGATAGAGGGTTCTCAACATAAACTATAGGTGTCCAATTTTATAAACATTTTCATTAGATTTTGAGATTTTGTGAAAATTCTCTCAAAATGCGTTTATAATGCTTCAAGCACCACGTAATAACGACTAATACGAATGATACGAAATTGGGTGATAGGATAGGTAATTGCTAATCTTAATTTATAGGCGTTGAATTTTTAAAATATTTTTATTACATTTTCAGATTTTGTGAAAATCGTTTTAAAATGCTCAAATTTTGTTCCAGCATCACGAAATAAAGACTGCAGGGAATGAAACGAAATTGGGTGACAGGATAGGTTGTCACTCAACTTAAATTCTAGGCTTCCGATTTTTCAAAAATATTGATTAGATTTTGAGATTTTGCGAAAATTATTTCAATATGCGTCCATATTCGTTCGCGGATCCCATAATTATGACTCAAGCGAATGAAATGATATTACTTAGTGACTGTCTAACCTGTAATATTTTAACAATACATAAAAATGATAACTTCGCTTTCTTTACTTTGGCAACATACTATATCCATTCTGTGTACTCCTAGAATGCTGACGAAAGTTCTTGCTTTTTGGAAATTGGCATTCAGTACTAACCCGTCAACGACGGATACTTCAGCTAGTATTGTATAATAATACAAATTTTTTCAAAAATAATTTAGGATACGCATAATTCTAAGTTAGCAACTAAGCCATAAACGGTACAGATAAAAAAAGTTCCTTTTCTTCATTATATAGCCATTAACCAAAATTATTATTCAAAATACACGGATCAAAACAATACAAACGGAAACTGGAAACACAATTAAACAAACCATACTTTATAAATTTAAAAGGCCGATATTCATTTTCAACGTTTACAATATATTATATATGAATGTCAAAGAATTTTACTATACTGTTTATGCCATCGAAATAAAAATTTTTGATATACCAGATACATGAACATTACATACATACAAGTTCAACTGTAGTATAAAACAATTGCTAGTCCTGATGAAAGTACATTAAAAATAATTATTTAACGTTTGAATATTGACACCAGGGGGTCTATTCTGCCACGTTCGTTTAAGCGAACGTTCGGATTTGTGACGTATTTCGAAACGTATGCTAATGTAAACATTCGGTAGGAAGTATCTGCACCTAAAGCAAGGGATCAAGTGATTTCTAGTACTGTGCCGAAGAACCTATAAAAAATTAAGCTTAATGAAATGACAAAAAGAGTCTGCAATTTTATACACATTTGCCACCTGTTACCTTGCCAAAGCCACGATCCTCCAAACTTTAGTGTGGCCTATGGTTCCTACCTCTGTTGGGGGGTATGCGCAGAGAAAGTTTCAGCTTTTATACTAGGACGAAGGTCTGGCGGTCGCTGGCTCTTGCTCTATTTCACGTTTTTCGCTTGACTTTCTTCTAGGAGCGACGCTCTTTTCTCCATTTCCTCTTGATTCTTCTCAACTTCCCCCAACTCGATTTTCGTATCTTCGTGTGCGGCTTTTATTTCTTCCAATCCAGTTTTCACTTCGTCGTGTGCGGTTTTTAACTCTTCCAATCCGGTTTTCATCTCGTCTTGAGCGGTTTTTATCTCGTCCAATCCGGTTTCTATTTTCTTCTCCAAATCGACTTTCAACTGTCCTTGTCCGGCTTTCATCTCAGCTTACCCGGCCTCAATTTTCTCTTGTGCAGATATTAATGCTAGAGTTTAGCTGACGTCACTCTTGGGAACTTATTTTTGGCGTCCAATGGGGTAATATTTCGCCAAAGCGTCACCAAGCTTGGCGATATTTCAGACATTGGGCGCGATTTCGCCAATGGGCCTGTCATGTTTGTTTCCCTGCTTTAATTGCGTAGAAGTCTAATGTATTCCGATACCGTAATCGAAATTCGCGCTTTAAGGGGAACCTTCGAGAATGCGAGCGAAACAGACGTCCGTTCTGTTCACTGCATTAGCCTGTGAATGGTGTTATCGTAAGCAATATTTTGCTGCATTCGAGAAGCTTATTTTCGAAGGCTGTGTGTGAATTCTTCCTTGTTTAGGATTTTCTTCGCGTATTTCCGCTCAATTTTAACTCGTGGAAGTGTTTTATTTTTTGGGTGAATTGCAGCATTTGTACTCAGTGGACTGTTATATAAACGAGCTACTGGCCGTGAGTGCCTGCGAATTTTGTACAGCGGATGGTTCGACGAAGTTCTACAGAAGCAATGAAGTTCGTGTTCCATCCTGACACGTGGACAGGGCCGTCGCTAATGTGTCAGGCGCTTTTGTGCAAACACCGATTGAGCGCCCCTACATAAAACAAATTTCAGTCTTCGAAACAAAAGTACTATTTTACTATTCCGTGTACTTATTCAGTAGGAAAATATCGCATAATTAAACCGAGTCTCGGGAGGTTAGCGCCCCTATAAATATTCAGTTTTTGAAACAAAATTATGATTTTTACAATACCATATTAGTATTCAGTCGAGAATATACGGCATTGCTCAGGGTTGCCCGATGGATACCCGGTACTGCCGAAAACTCACCCAGTACATGCGTTATACGTGCTCGTGCAGTTAGCGGAACCAAAAACAATGTGGTAGTAACTAAGTTACCATGGGTACGGAGATCAGATTTGCTTCCATCTTAGACTAGTCTTTTGCAGAGTTCTAGTGATATGGAATTCATTTTAATTTTACATGTGCACTGTTTGTTTATAAATAAAGCAATATAATACAAAGAAAACTACAAACGACAAGTTTTAACATAGTTCATAATTTCAAAAATTGTCAATATTATTCGGAAGCATCCATTATTGAAGCTCCTTTTGTTTATCTAGATTTACATAAGATAGGTTTGAAATTCAAGTGACCGATTTCAGCGTAGAAGATAATGGCAGATGGTTATTAGTTTAATTTCAAAAACAGTAAATGTTTTAAATAAAAAGTCAAACATTTCAGAGGGCTGATTAATTTAAGTTTCACACTGACAACTCAAATGGAAAAGTGCAGTATCTCTTATTGCTACAATATGGGAAAATGAAACAAAAAAGTAAAAAGAATATGGATTATGTATTTTATTAAATTAAATTCTGAGTTTTGTTTTGAATGTGAAATATTAGGAAAAAGGAGAAAAAAAAAAAAAAAAAACAACATTTTTCTACTACAGAATCTAAATATTTGCGCACTGTTCAAAATGTTTTCAAAGGCGTGACAGTGCATTAATAAAATGTTTAAAATAACAAAATAAAACAAATAAAAATGCGTATGTATAAAAATTATAGCTCTATCAATAAAAACGAAATAAAATTCGTTTAATGTTGAGGGAAAAACGTTGTAGGTCAATTTTTGAATTAGATCTTTCTAAAATTATAAAACAGCTTGCACAAAGAAACCCACGAAAGTCACATTATAATGTCAAAAATTCTTTAAAAAAATTAATATCCTTAAAAGAGTATTAAAATTTTGCCTGCATGTCTAAAATTTGTTAATATGTCAGAAAAATATATTCACAGTAAAAATATTTCTTCGAAGAGTAAAAAACTTAAAATTACAACAACAAATTTAATTATTTGATAATTATGTCTGGTATTGCTTAGAATAAGCTGGTTTATTTAGAGATATTTTTAAAAGGAACCACTAGTATTATTCATAGTGAAACTTTTCTGGCTTTTGTACTAGCTAACCTTTCAATTATATTACTTATGTTTACTTTATCTAATTCTTAATATTCTCTTGAAATGACTGATAAATTTGGCAACCGTTCTTGGCTCATTGATGATCGCAAATATTTTCTCTCTACTCTAAAAAAAAGTAAAGGCCGCTGGCGCTGTCAAAGCTTGTGGACCTATCTCCTCCTAAACCGTGGGGATTTGAGTTTCGACTAAGGTGCCCACAGATTCGAAAAACTCCGAGGAACCTGCTAAGCTGATTTAAATTTCGAAAATCGAATTATTTTAGAAGAGATTAATAAAAAACTGAAAAAATAAACCGAATGGTTTCCAGATTTGGCATAAAATCATTCATTCCTTTGCAACAAAGCGTTTCCAAGTATTTAGAATCGCGTGAAATTGACAAACATGAGTTAGAATGACGCCCATTTTACGCCAAAATAAAAACTATATGACATAAGTAACTCATAATGTGTTACACAAAGTGGACCCTTTTCAAATAGTCAGTTCGCTTAGACAACAGGAGTTTAGAATGAGCGATGATTCGTTTTCCCCAAACAGAATAACTAATATCTTGAAAATGAAAAATAATTAAAATGCAGATTATTTTAAAGCCGGTTCTCGTCCAGCTGGATTATTGACTACCAGTAGAAATATTGGGCGGCGTTCACTATTCCATTATAGCAGTTATAGTGCACTTTGGATATTGGCTAGCGCGACGAGATGGTATCATTCGTGGTGCTCAGTACGCCCATCTGCAAACGATTATGTAAATGAAAATATGGATAACGATTTTCCGGTAACCTTAAATGAACAGTAAATATAGGTTGTGAGCATGTGTATATCGCCAAATAATGAAAAGTCGCCATAGGTGGCAGGCCAAGGAAGTAGCCAGGATTTTCATTAGGGGGGGGGGGGCAGGACATGGAGTCTAACCGGAAAATGCCCGGTTTGTCATAATCCGACCCTATGACTAGCTCATTTTAGGGGGGGGGGCAGCTGCCCTACCCTGCCCCTCGCTGGCTACGCCCATGTGGCAGGCTATTCTATCTGTTCCGTAGTTTTTATTAACTTTACATGTATGCAAGTCGCCCAATAATGAAAAATCGCCATGGGTGGCCCATTCGCATGGTGTCCAATAGGTTTTACATTATTAAAAATACAGCTGAAACATATGTTCTAATTTTATTACGTTTTAGCTTCTAATTAAAATAGCAACATTGAATATCATTGTGTTTCTGAGGAGTGCAAATCATTTTTCAAGCGATTATAAGCGGAATCCGCACTCCAGGTGGAGTCTAGCTCAGGACCCGTACAACACGGATTCCCATAACAAAATATCTTTGTTATGAGGGGTAGGGGGTCTACTGTAGTGTGAAGTTTAAATTTTTATGAACCCATGAACATGCAAGAACCAAGCAATGTGTAGCTTAGCTCAGTAACATTCTATCGGATCCAATCTTTGGGTTTTGTCTGTTGAAATGATGTCTTTTTTACGAATAAGCCTGATTAGGGGTCGAATGCCTCATGCGAAAAGCGAGCGTAGCGAGTCTGGGGCCTTGGCCCCTAGTTTTATAAATTTTTATTTGGAAAAACTTCTTTCTGCGGAAGCGACTATAACTGGAAGTGATATAAATATATTCATAACGAGATTGCGGTTTTTGGGAATGTGTCAATTAAATTATTATTGTAAATAAAATTTAGTACGTCCTTTGCTGTCACATTCTCATCCGAAAAACATTTTAACAATGTTAGTTCCTCGAAAAGAGATTCGCCATCTGTATTATCCATTCATTTTAAATGCAAGTCTTTGCAATGTTTAAAGATTTTTTTTTCACCCCAATCAGACAACATGTTTATTTGCAATATAAGTTCAAACATATCATTCTATTCCACAAAAATTTCGAATAAAATTGTTGAATTAACAAGATTGTTTATGACGAATATACCGGGAGATTCAAAATAGATGCTAAGGCGATTATTTTTTAAACCGTATGGGATCGAAACATACTTCTCATTGGAAAAGTTCGTCAGATTCAGAGTAGCTTTCAGATATGGCATTTTTTTTTTACTGGGGGCTGTATACATATTAAAATACGAAATTTAAATTTTTTACGGTCCCTACTTTCCTACTCTTTATAAATATAAAGAGTAGGAAAGTAGGGACCGTAAAAAATGTGTTTGTAATGTGTGCAAACATTACAAACATTTTTACACATTTGTAATGTGTAAAAATGTGTTTGAATGTTGCTCTTTTTCTAAGAAAAGTAATAAAACAAATCCCGTGTCTCTAAGTGAAATAGTTAGTAATCGCTTTTCCCAAAAATGGGATCTTTATTTATCTTTTACCAACTCATAGTGGGTCCCCTAAAGTAAAGATATTCAGAGTTTCATACAACGTAAAAAATCTTTTGTCGAGCGCTTTTGAATAGTCTAAGTTTTGAATAGTGACCGTCTATTCTCTATCAGAATTAGATGAAGACTAGGAAGACGAGTGCCTCTTTACATTGTCTTTTTTTTTTTCACATTCTTCGTTTTCAGCAACTAAGAAATAACAGTATATTATTACGAATACCATGACTTTCATTTTCATAATTATCAAATTAGATAAAGCATTATTATTAAAGTTAAACTGGATAGTGCTTACAATCTTACTTTTTCCTATTTTTCTCTATCGAAATCCATTTTTAGTTGAGTGAACTATCCATCCCAACCAATCTCCATCCCGAAATCCCGCGAAACGAAAAATAGTGCATTCCCTAGTCTATTCCCTCAGTAAGGAGCCTCTTTACAACAAGGGTGGATTAATGGGGGGGGGGCGGAGGGGGCGACCGCCCCCCCGAGAAAAAAGAAATGAATGTAAAAGATCCTATTTTACTTCCATAAAATGGATGTAATGTCAATTTTCTAACGAACCGCCCCCACCGACAAACTTTCAATAATCCACCACTGCTTAACAATCTCTTGCCGAAGGCCCGACCCTGGACACACGTACGCAAATAGGCAAAAAAAAATGAGTTTAGGGCTACGCACAGGGGCGCAAAAGTGAAGCCAAATATATACAGGAGCATCTATTTGTACAAAAGTGATCGGGGCACAAAAATGTTGTAGACGACTCCCGCTTACGGCTAGTCTATTGTACCTATTTTCTGTTATTCAATGTTTTTTGGTGGGTTCTGCCGGTCCCCACAGGTTCGGATGAACGGCGTTCGACCGCCTATCGAATCGTTCTCCGCTCCAAAGAACGGACGCGTCCACTGTCGGAGTACTGCAGATGGAGGATTTGTATTCTGCACACGCGAGAAAATAACAGTATCCACTTTTCAAGTGGTTCCACAGGCGACGAAAACCTCTCCCTCCCTCCCTCCAGCTCCAGTCCATACAGAAGAATCTCTTTCTTTCGGAGGCCGCGATCAAATCCGAGAAACACTCCTTTTTCTTTCATTTAAAAAAAATAAAAATAAATAAAAGAGCTCGGTGCGAAACGAACGACGATAAATCCCGTCTTCGAATCGACCTCCTCGTGCCGAAATCGCAGCCCCAAACACCTCCACTCGCGCTCAACGATCCCAATCATTTACCCGTGAAATGGCGGCGGACCCCCCTCCCTCACCCCCGATTGGCAGAGGGGCGGAGGCACCGCGCACGGGGCCGCGCCCACGAAGGGGAGGGGCCACCCGCTCGGGGCGCGTTCGATTATTGCGCGGTTCCGGCGCTTTCCCTTTCGTGGATTCTGCCGCCATTCCGGCTGGACGATGCCGGCAGTCGCGTGGTCGGAAGTAGGCTTACCGTACGTCCGGGATGAGCCCCGGGCCCGGACTGTCTCCTTTTGGGGGCCCTCGGCTAGAGATCGAAAAGGGGCCCCTGACGGATCCATTGGAGAAGGAATGGAATATTAGAATGTGTCCTATTTGGAATTCAATCTTAACCCTACAAAGAAAGGCACCTGGTACCCGATGTACGGAACAACCCCTTTCATTATTTTTGTACGTCTATAAAATACTAGCAGAGACATCTATCGGTTTTTAAGATGCCGCCTTTCGTGCAAACTCGAGAAAAATTTGTATTTGGAATCCATCTTATCCTTAACAAAAATAGGCACGATGCAAAAGAAAGTGAACGGCCCACCGGCCCGTCGTAAAATTTCCCGAACAGTTTCATCAGAATTTCGAGAATTTAAAAAGTAAAAAGAGAGCCCATTCAATTATACACCGTTATGATACACACTCTGCACTGGGCTCCGTTCTGGAAAGGGGTTGCTGGAGCCCATTCGGGCAAAGCTTCGCCAAAAATCGCCCAGTTTGGTGACAGTGGGTACGGTCCGAGCAATGACTTGTCTCATAGACCTTAACCAACGCCTCCTAGATATAGAAAGCCTTACAACACCTACGTCACCGAGCGTTGACGTCATCATTTGACCTACAGGGTCTGATGACTGAAAAGGCTCGTGAAGCTTGAGCTTCCCCTCAGAACTTGAAGAGGGGCCTGAAAATGACTGAAAAACTGCGATAAAAATTCAAAATTTTGTTCCTAAATGATCTTTTAAGTGATTGTAAACATTTTTAATGAAGAGAAGGGGTGCTTTTCAGAAGTCTTGATACTTCATGTCGCAACATTTCTAAATGGGTTGTTCGCGATGTCTTTGCCTGGGACATGCGATGTTAAACATCTTCTAAATGTCAAAATGAATTCTCAGCTTCTGTGTTGTGGTTTTTAGGATGTCATCCAAACAAACAAAGAACTCCTGAAAAAAAGCCATGTCTAATGAAAAATAGAATTCAATTAATAAAGTTTAATATTCCAGTAAGATAACATTTTTAGTTATTTGTTAAAGTAATTTCAAAAGTACTGTAAAATCTCGTTACAATGAACTTAAGTATTATGATGATGAATGAATAAAATATTTTTATCAAAGTAAATTTTAAATGAATGATTAAAGTGCTTTTATCAAAAGAAATCATTGAAAATAATTAAATCAATGAAATTTCTTTTTTTAGGAATAAAATATTTTTAAATCATTAAAACTTTACTTTGCCCAAAGAAAAAGGGGATAAGGGGCACGAAATGAGACTGAGCTTCCCCTCACTTCAGAGGTTAATCGGGCCCTGTTGACCTACATTTAAAAGTTTTATTATCACAAAATAAAACTCTTAAGATTTTGTGCTGAATGGACCCATGAATAGCAATATTTTAATAATTTATGAAAAAAAAATATAATTTTACGACTCATGGCAGTTTTTAACCATGCCTCATCGCAGACAATACGAAATTGGAATAGATCATAAATGATTCATTTTGGATGAGAAAGGTATTTTAATTTTACTGTTTAATTCGCGATATTTCCTAATATTTGTAGCATTTACCAGAAATTTTAAATAGTTTTATTTTGTGAAATTAAAACTGCGATGACGTCATTTTCGTAGGCCTAGTGATGACACCAAATCACGGTGACGCAGGCTTTCTATGTACGTAGGAGGCGTTGCCTTAACACCTTAGAGGTAATATTTCAAGAAAACGATCGTAAAAGTGACTATTTTTTTATTATTCCAGAAAATGGTATATGAAAATAAATGCCTGTATACACTATAGGCCAGGTATGGGCAACCTTCGGAAAGTTGCCGGCCAAACTTTAGGATGTTAACGGGCCCTACAAGTGGGATTTTGATTTGTTTTATAGGGATGGTCTACGGAAATTCGAAATGTTTAGCGGGTCGGATCAAAAACAGTGGCGGGCCCGGGGGTTACCCATATGTGCTATAGGCAATCTTTTTAAGGTTTTGGACATCTTTTGAGCACGAAAGAAGAAAAAAAAAGTTATATTTCTAGGAAAAGCCACCCTCGAGGGTTATTGTAACGCGGGTTCTCCAGTGTGGAATCATTCAAAATATAGGTTTTAAACACACTCAAGGAAAATTTTATGAAACATACTTCGTCAAACAAAACAATATGGGTTAAGTTTTGTTTGAACCTAAATAAAAAAGTGAGTTAAGATTACAAAATACGTATCCCAAATACACGTGTTGGAGTAGCGTTACCCTCTGTTTAAAAAATAAGCTCTCTCCGAAATAAGTTCAAAACAATCTGGCACTGTCGTCTGTTGCGTAACGTGAGTTATAAAAAAGAATCCGTGCGTAAGAATAGAAAGGCCCTTATCATTCTGGCGCATACAGTGGGAACTCTTTTGCCCTGAAATATCACGGGCACACCCGAAAAGAGGGAGAAAGTCGAGCCCCCGATTTTGACGGGAGCGAGAGAAATAATAAGTGTAAGCAAAACGCAAACTAGTACAGTGCAAAAGGTCCTTTTAATGCTGACAAAAAATGGGCCTTACACTCAAAATACTAACTTTTTGGAGGGTGCGGTGTGAATGGGGGTAGGGGGCCCATGTCTGGCCGAGTCGGGCTCTTCCGTTCGGGAACGATTCGAAGCACGGTTGCGGTTTCAGTATAAGGTGACTCTCCTATTCTACACCAGAAATGGGTCATCGTCCCAAGTGCCGCCCTTTCTCGACAAGACCCCTGTCCACCACCTTGTCTGGGTGGACAGGGGTGGACAGGGCTTCCCTGTCCTCACGGATCGCTCTTCCGATCCGTGAGTTCAAATACTGTACTCACTTGCATGCACTATTTTGAAGGGAAATTCCAATCGTGTCATAGGTTTCCATGTCTCCCCTGCTAAAACACGATCACCGACTCATACTTCAAATCAGAATTGTATCAGTACGTTGATTGGGGACGCATACACACGGGCGGATTTTTGGGTCCAAACCTATAGATGGATTTAAACATTTAAAAAACTAAAGAAATCGAAAAAATAAAAAATAAAGCAGGATTGGCATAGGCTAAAAGTATATAAAAAGGCATCTGGACATAGGACGACCTTCTCAAACGATAAACCTAAAAAAAAATTTTAATTAAAAAATTAAAATATTTCAGCGGTTTTTAATTTTTTATATGAATGATCGAATAATGGCCAATGCGTAGGCAATATTAGAAACTACAATGAACATAGACGTTAAGCTATGCGATGAGGAACTGGATGATAATCTTTATAACGTATCCCGATTCTAATGAATTTATAACTTTATTACACGCTTAAACCAAACGAGCGAAATTCGATCCGTCGAAGCGATTTTTGGGCCCGTTTTCAAAAGTGAGCTTCTCCTTTAGGAGCGTTTTTCGTTCACAAGAGCGAAGCGGAATAGAACAATAGGCGAGGAGGGAAATTCTCGGAAAAAAAGAGGAAGCGAGGAGAGGAGTTCTCAGAAAAAAGACTACTTAAAAAGCACTTTCGCGGAAATACCGGTAGGTTTCCATAGAAACGGATCGCTCCGCAATGTATCGTTTTTTTTCGCTCTTTGCTTTTTGTTTTGTTATTAGTTAGTTTTGTTATACCTGCGTCCAGGGGCGTAGCCAAGGGGGGGGGGTTAGGAGGGTCATAACCCCCCCCCCATGAGAAATTTTTACCATGCAAAATGTATATTCTTCACTACATTATCACACACTCGTATACATATATATGAGTTGTAGTAGTCGTAACCCCCCCATGAAAAATTTCTGGCTACGCCCCTGCCTGCGTCAGATCAGATGTTAAGTTCCGACAAAGGGATTCACCCAGTTTCCATTCGAAACTGGGAATCTTTGTGGCGCCTTTATTAATGACGTGTCTAGTTGTCGGAAGAAGGAATAAGAATCGCAATTCCTAACTTGAAAATCGTTCTTTCGATGATCCATATTGGATTCAAGCCGAATCTACGTGGAAGCTACTCGTTACAAGATTACATTACACCAGTGGCGCACCCAGGATTTTAGTTTAGGGGGAGCTGGGTGACATGCAAATACTGCTGAACTCGTTTATAGTGATCTCTATTAGTTACAACTCTCTTATAAGGTCTACCTATTCGGTACCACTTGACTGTCCCATAGAACACAAGCCCACAAGCAATGTAACTTGGTATGGAGTCATAAATAATTATCTGCTTTTATCAGTGACGTTATAACCGAGATTAACAGTGTTTCGTAAACTAACTGTAAGCATTTATTTAAAAACATTTTAAATAAATGTCTTTTTTGGTTAGAAATAACTTTAGAAAAAAAAGAGACAATTTAGAAAAAAGAGAGAGAAAAAAAAATAATTCAATAGCGACAATTTTCATTTTTTAAAGCTTTTCACTTCTAACTTTCTACCTTTAGGGGGGGCTTCAGCCCCCATAGCCCCCTCCGTGGGTGCGCCTATGCATTACACGTTTTTGTTCATGGTATTGCTAACTAAGAAAAGGCAGTGAAAACTGAAAAAAAATCTTTAAAAAAAAAAAATTGCATAATTTCTTGGCGCCATTTATGGAGGTACGCTGACCCCCTAAAAGAATCCCAGTCAGTGTACTGAACTATAATGAGTCACGTTAAGCAGATGAGTATATAACGCGTGGAACCCATTTGAAACCATAAATATTTCATGCGCCATAGTGCGTCTATCAGTTTAAAAATGCCATTTTGCGGGTAGTGACTGTTAACTCATGAACTCTCAGAGTCCCATTTTAAGGGTCCGAATAATAAATCGGATTGACACAAAGTACTCGGCGACGACCATGCGAACTTTCACTGTTTTATTCATATTTTTTTAAAAAGAAATACATCCTTCGTGTCCCACAAACATCGGGAATGTATCTGCCTCTTTTTCGAGGATCCAAAATCGGGATACCCCGATTTCGGTCACTTTTTCCGCCATTCAAGAAAGGTTTTTTATTTATTTTTATTTATTTATTTTTTTTTTAAATCAAGAGAGGATGATAGTCTATTCCGGGGGTTCCCAAACTTTGTTTACCCGCGGCACCTTTGTCAGGCTATAAACTTTCGCAGCAGATTTCCTTTAAAGCAATAGGAATAGGAAGGTTAGAATGAAGCAGTTTAGATGCATTTTACGTTATTTTTTATTTGTTTGTGGATAGGGCTAACCATCAAGAAAGCACTCTCTCGGGAAAGGGATATAGAATTTTGACAACAACCCCATTTCAGAGAGTTCCTATAAAAGAGAGGCTATAGGACAGTCTTGAACTTCACTGAAATATTTTCGTTTGAGCCCACTGAGTGATCGGCTTGGCTCACTTTCTTGGGGATACCGGTTCAGAGGAAAGGATTGGATTAGACTCCACCCAAATACTTTTCTTGATTATCTCCACGGCACCCCTGACATACGCTTGTGGCACCCTAGGGTGCCGCGGCACCCAGTTTGGGAACCTCTGGTCTATTCTATTTCGAAGGATGAGTTTTTCACGACTGAAGTGTTCACACATGGGAAGGAATTCCAAACGTTCCCTTTTGATTTTCAGGCAGATGCATTATCTCTCGCGAACGAAACGAAAATTTTAATGTCTTCGAAGAGTGTTTTTAAAAAACCTATAAAATGAGCGCTCCCTCGGAGAATAAAAAGCGGGGGACCTATGAGCTGAAATGAAAAAGTAGGGGACGGCGTCCTCTTTCGACTACAACACGAGTTCGGCGTTGATTATTCGAACCGAGGAATGGACAAAGGTCGATCCGGTTAACGAAAAATCAGGATCATTCGATAATAATACTCATTGGGGAAAAAATGGCTATGGAATGCTTGTTAGGTAACTACTTCCCGTCACACTTTTTCCGGGCTAACGAGTGGAGGGGATAGCCGTGGCTATTTTAGCCTATTACAAATGGAGTGTTGAGAAGTCCTTTATATAACTTTATTTCCTGGTGCAAAGGTGTGCGTAAAAGTAAATGCAGAAACTATCCAATGCAATACACAGTGTTGCCCGGCATGGGCGTAACCAGCGGGGGACAGGGGGGCAGCTGACCCCCCCCAAAAAATGAGCTGGTCATAGTATAGTGTCTGATCATAACAAACCGGGACATTCTCCGGTTGGACTCCATGATCTCCGTGTCCTGCCCCCCACCCTAATGAAAATCCTGGCTACGCCCTTGTTGCCCGATGCGTCGAACTCCAGCTGTATGTCCTATTCCATTCAACCGATCGACATCCCATGAGCCATAGTGATCTGCGAACGGAAGCAAAGTGGCTCTCACGGTTAAAGCTATGGGTACAGAAACTCGAGTGGCAACGATCCCTTCATGCCAAAACTCTGCGATCGTTTCGAAAAAGAGCTGCTCCCTCCCGCACGAAGAACGGTTGCCGAATAAAATGCAGTGACTGTGGCTATTACAATCGAATGGAACAGCATACCGAAGTAGAACTTTCGCACATTTCAACGAAATGCAAGGATAAAAAAACCGCATTCTATTCTTGAATTTTTTAAAAATATTCCGTGACTGCCTTTCGATACTCCATGAACATTCGCCCATCGTAATCCGTGTCCATCCTGGTATGCGGGGGCCCTGAGATCGACGGTCTGTCCTAATCGCCAGTGTTCGAACAACACACTGATTCGAATCTCCGGCTAGTAGCTAGCGGAAGGAAGAGAGCCTGGGCGTGACGCGATTCGCCGAGGAGACGGCCCCTCTCGCAAGTGGGCGTGTCCCGCTCGGCCCCTCCCCCCCGTCGACCGGGTGTGCGAGAGTACTACTCGGGCCACACAAGGAGAGTAGAGAGGTGTGCGTTGCTTCGTGCGTGCTATTGTGTGGCGGTACCCGATGCCGCCTATGGCCGGCGCTAAGACCGCTGACAAGTCTCCGTTCTGCATCGAGGCCCTGCTGGCGAGGGGGCCCGAGTCCCCGAGGGGGCCCCCTCAACAGGCGGCCCTGCTGCCCCTCGCTCTCCCGGTGTTCTCCTCGGCGGTGCCGCACCACCACCCCCTCTACGCCCAGTACACGACTCACCAGCACCCGGGGCCCCCGCCGGGCCCCTTTATGGCCAGCGCGTTCCACCCGCCCACTCTCGCTGACCAGAAGGGACACCACCTGGAGTGGCTCGCGAGGTCTGGACTCTTCTACCCGAGGCCCGGAGACGCAACAGGTGAGTCACTTTTCATCCTCATACTGATGCTATCAGGGCCCGATCTTCACAATTCATGGGCCCTGTCCCAATACAAATGTTTGGGCCTTGGCACTTACGAGAAATTGCACAGGACGCTTTATTCTGGGCACATACAGCTGCAGAAATATATGTATACACTCGAACCTCGAATGAACGAATGGATTGGGACCCACCATTCCGTTCGTTCAATCGAATATCCATTTTTGTAAAGAGTAGGGTATAAAATTATCAATGCAAAATACCCTTAGATCTAGATATGAAAAATGAATGATTATTGTTGACTGCGAGCTTAAAAATGATAAGTGATACGTTAGGAGATCCACTCTAAAATTATATAAATTCTTTAATGTTACTTGTTCTTAAAACTGAATACATATTACATACATACTTATGGGCACTTTGGAAAGAAATCCTGGAGAGTGCTTTGTTCTTGTGGCCTTGTTTTGACTTTCCAAAGCTCTTTGTCAATATTCATTTTGTATGCGAAAAATTCATAGTTTTATGTGAGAATTTTATTTCAGCGATGGTTGTTCGTTCAATCAAAGCTAAAAAATTTATTAAATCAGAGCATTTTAGCACCCTTTTTGTCGGGACAGAAAAAATATTCGTTCATTCGGAGAATTCGTTCGATGGAAGTACGTTAAACCGAGGTTCGACTGTATATCTTTAAATACTAAATATATAAATACGTTGCAGTAAAGAATATTAAAGGATTTTTTGTATGCATGAATAACCTGTGTCTTCACAAATACAAACAAAACTATACACACACTGCAAGGGTTATTTTTCTACGTACTATTTTTCAACACTTTTCTCATCTCCCAAAATCGTGTGCATGCGACCCTTGAAAACTTACTGAAAGAATTCGCGGAGAGTAAAAAAACAAAACAAAACAAAACATATATATTTCTTTATGTGCAAGTGTTCAAACTTGTACAAGTCCTCCAATTTAATACTCGAATTTTAGAGTAGGGCGCGAATATAAGAAACTGGACCCATTTTGGTGATGTCATTTCTTTTGGTTCTTCTTATGAAAACTCGCTCAAAGAATTTCCCAGAAAATTGTATATTTATTTTCGTGCAAGAGCAAAATTTTTTTAAGGTGTGTGTGTGTGTGTGTGGGGGGGGGGAAGCTGGTATCCTCTCAAAACACTTCTAAAAAGCAAATTAAAAAAAAAAAAAAAAAAAAAAAAAAAAAAAAAGGGCAGAATATGACCGTGTTTACTCACTTAATAGTCGCACCCCCGTTTCGAAGAAGAATAAATCTTCAAAATAATGTCTCCGGGTAAAAGTCTCAGTTCGAGTATTTGGACCTTCCTCTAAGAAAATGATCAATTGTCTTTCCCAGAGAACTATACACAGAGCTATATACCGATACTCTCTTTAAATGATTTATTTATATCGTGAATTATTAGAATTCTTTGTTCTAAATTTTCACAAAGATTATTTGTGATTTGTATGGCCATAATAAATAGGACCCTAAGAAGAAAAATGTCTTTATTTTATGTGCAACGGACGAAAAAGATATTTAATAAACAGCACACAATCTGGAAAGAATTGTTGAGTGACTCATTTTATTATAACGTATTTATTTATGGTAATGTTTTAGCCTGGGAGTGCACGATATTGTGGACTAGATTTCCCCCCACATAATAGATACCGACACACAGAGCCCGATCAAGACAACTGTGGCCCTGGGCATCAGGGCTTTAAAAAAACAAAACAAAAACAGGGTGGCTTTTATTGTTTTTTTGGGTATTTTGGGGTTTTTTGGGGTTTTATTAAGATTTTTTTTTTATAGTATAGCACTTTTATTTCAAAGCAGAATAATTTTAGTCTGAAAGAAAACTTTCATTACAAAATAATAATAAATAAATTAATTAAAATATAAAAATAACTTCAACTTAAATGCAGTACTATCTTTTACTGCTGGCGTTTATAAAGAGCTCCTCATTTGTTTTATGACCATTCCATAGATAAAAGTATATTATTGCTCATGATGTTTTTGATTGGCTGTTTTCTATTGCTTTTTAAATTTATGAACTTTTTAATTTTTTTTACCTTTATGTTTCTTAAGTCATAGTTATATTTCCTAGTTAGAATATAAGTCAGTAAACCCTTTGCAGGCCAACTTACGGCAGAACTACATTTTAATAATTTTCTTTATTCATTTTCGCTCGAAATATATAGTATTCCTTTTTACTTTAAAAAATCTAGAATTAATATGTCTGATGGTAAATCCCACATAAACAATGTATAATGAATCAGTTTTACATTTCTCCGAACTAAAGTAATGCAGCAACTAACAGAATACAGGATGGTTTCCTGAACCTGAATTCATTCTTGAGATGTATGCTTGTAAGCTGTAAGAGAGAGACATGTCCCATTCTTCTCTTATCTGGGAAAGGATTTTGTTTTTTGTTACTGTACTGATAATTACATATTTTAATAAATAAGGTTTTAAATATGAATAAAGAGATAAATTATTAAGCTATCCCTGCCTGCATTCTACACCTGTTTGTTTCAAAACAAATATCGCAGATAGAATGAGCTCAAGGTATTAATTTTAAAAAGGTTATTCTTTAAGTTGAATTTGGAAAAATTATAAAAAAATTAAACTGGTATACATATATTTATCTAATATGATGCATTAAGTTATGTAGGTAACATTATATGTATTTAATATAAAATAACGAATAATTTAAATGAAAGAAAGGAAATTTTGATAACTTTTAATAGCCCCCCCCAAAAAAAAATTCTGTTTGGGTTTTATAGTTTTTTTTGTTTTTTTAAACCACCCGGGTTTTTTGGGCGGGTTTGAAAATCTGCTGGGCATAAGAAAAAAAATAAGGCCCCTTGCAATAACCTCCCCATTAAGAAAAGCAAAAACAAAAAACCGCAGATTATGATTGGTTTATGCTGAAAGTTTCAAATATCTTACCCCTTCCAAACACACATTTTGATTTAGTTAATCTGAAATAAACGAATATAGTTACATGTCAAAGAAACAGATAGTTAAACGTTCCATCGAAACGCTCTATCACAGTTGCTAACAGGTACGGAATACAGCCCCTTTTTGTAAACAGTCATTTTTGTCAATATTTCTTAGAATAACCAATCATTCAAAAATATTGCTATTTTTTAACATTAAAAACACTCTTTACAAAATGGGGTTCGTTATTTTCGTAGCTATTGGTACACTATATCGACTCTAGAGCATTTCGGAGAATTAAAAATACGTTTAAATTAATTTATACACAAACGTAAATTTGAATTATTTTCATTGTTCATACTTAATAATTAAAAATCATTTAACTTTTGAAATTTCTTTATCCTTTGTAAAATTATAAAAGTGTAAGATGTAAGATATTTGGGCCCTGGGCAACTGCCCCATTTTCCATGTCACTGCCGACACCGAATCAACACAGTATCTGATATCATTCGTAGAATTTGCCCCCACTCTGTTAGAATGAACCAATGTAAATAGCATATGTGTTGACTCACGTCATAGAGTCGCACTTTCTTTTGGCCACACAACACTGTACAATCTAATGCTAAAACATGACTGCTATAAAAGATGCAATGTAATCAGTGACGTAGTCAAGGGGGGGGAGGGGTCATAACCCTCTCCTCCCCCCCCCCCCAATGAGGATTTTTTTGCCGTACAAAATGTATATTTTTCACTTCCTTACCCCATTCACCTATACATAGTCGAATCTCGATTGAACGTACTTTGATTGAACGAATTCTCCAATGGAACGAATATTTTTTCTGCCCGACAAAAAGGGTGTTAAAATGCTCTGATTGAATAAATCTTTAGCCTTGATTGAACGAACAACAGTCGTTGAAATAAAATTCGCACATGAAACTAACACTTTGAATGTTTAGCACACAAAATGAATATCAGCAAAATTTCATGTGCCTTCAAATCACAGCCACAAAAACAAAGCACTCTCAAGGATTTCTTTAAAAAGTGCCACTAAGTATGTATGTATTAAGTTTTAAGGAGAAGTAACATTAAAGGATTTAGATAATTTTAAAGTGGATCTCCTAAAGTACAACTTATCATTTTTAAGCTCGCAGTCAACAATAATCATTCATTTTTTTTCATATCAATATCTAAGGGTATTTTGCATTGATATTTTTATACCATACTCTTTAGAAAAATGGATATTCGATTGAACGAAAATTTCTGGCTACGACACTGAATGTAATAAAATGAACGCTTAACGAAATGTTTCCAGATTATGTGTCGTATATTAAATAGGTTTTCGCCCGTTTCCCACACACACACAAAAAGAGAGAGGCATTTCTCTTTTTATGGCAATACATTTGTAGACATAAAATTAATAATAAGAGCCCCGGCAGGCAATGGATTATCTTGCTATGGAGTGGCCATTGAGAATGTCAGAACAGACGAGTGCATTATGAGCGTTAGTTTATTTTATTCGTTGCTCCTGCGCACGCCCGAAAATATTTTAGTGTAGTTATATTCGTGCTTAGTGCAAAAACATTAAACTTAATTTAGAGGTTATTTTCCCCCCTGTAAAAGTCGGGTAAAATATGTAATAAAAAATAAAATAAATGAAATGAAAGTAAATAAATAAATAAAATGAATGCACTTTATGAATTGTTTCTCTTCTATCAGGAATTACGAATTTTAAAAAATAAAATGGCCACTTAGGTTCTAGATAAACACTGTCATGACATCGCATTCTTACACGGTTTAAGGTGGCGTGGGGTTCAACTGGATAAGGTATTTCCTTTTGATCTAAACTATAAATATAAAATAATTAAAAACTTCGTAAAATAACGCCTTGAAAGTGACTCGAACGGCCATACGGCTGTTTCGATCAACAAATTTTCGTTCTTCGTCGGTGGCAAGCATTGATTCATCCGAATCCTGGAACAGGGAACTGAAAACAAAGTAAACAGAAAACACAAGCGATGAACGAGTTGCCAAAAGGACAGTGCCGCGCCGAACACGGCCAGCGCCTGTGCGAAAAAAAAAAAAAAAAAAAAAAAAAAAAAAAAAAAACAAAAAAAATGAAGCGCCCCTCAGGGTTTATTACCTGCCCATTTAACGCTTTTCAACTTACTTTATTTTTAATATTGTTTGATCGTAAAAGTAGATAAGTAAATAGTCTAACCCAATAATGCACTAAATAACCTACTTTTTCAACAAACACATTTCATTCGCACTAAAGCTCGAAATAAGTCTCGGAGACTATTTAAAAGGCCGTGAGGCTAGCCCAAAAGCTTCGATGTTCAATAGCTCTCGCGGCAAGTTTAGATTTCGGGAATTTAAAACTTTTTTACTTTCTTCCAACCTCAGATGCATTTTAGGGTTATATATAAAATGACAGAATTGTCACTCAGAAAAGTGACGCCTTTTTGTCTGTTTGTTCATATCATTGCATTATTGATGCCATTTTGATAAAGTTAAGGGAAAAAACTCCGCTGCAATTTATAGATATTGCGAAAGTACGAAAATTTAAGATTTTGCCGTTTACCTAAGTAGTTTTCGCTGCGAGCTCTTTAAAATCTTATTTCGAGAACTGATTCGCAGTATACTACTTTTTATTAAAAGTAGTAACCAATGCACTTACGTCTCCCTATTAGAATCAGACTCATATACATGTTCTTTTAATTCTCTCTTGTTACTATGATATCTTGCTTAGTTTTATATTACCACTTTAGAACCATTCATTTCTGACAAGGATTTTTGTCTACCCGGCGAAACGGTGAATCACTTTTCAAGGATTGCCAGATAGCGGCGAGGATTAGGGAATTGTCGAAAGTCGCCAGGGTCGGCCATTTTTGGCAATTTATTGCCAAAAAATAAGTCCCTAGAACTGAACCAAGTTTGGCAATATCTTCTATATTGGACGAGATTTTCTTCCAAACCTTACTGCTTATCCTACAATTTAGTGACGCTGATCACTGACTCACTGATTCTATAACGATTACGGGTACCTACTGCAGGATAAAACTTTTACTACCATGATTCCAAAAAGATTAAAAAGTGAAACACAAAATGCCTAGTAACATCTACACCGTTTGTACGATCCGCTGGAAATTTTTCATCAAAAATATAGAAAACAATCTGCGCTACTTTAAAAATCTGAAAATCTACCCGTTCCCTAATTTTAAAGAGATGTGCTACTCTCTTTAAAGTTCGTACTCCTCTAGGAGTACGAACTTCCTCTAGGTTCGTACGATTTTGCTACTTTCCGCTCTGAGTCATTTGCGGGACAAAATCAGCTGTCGCAATGGACATGACGTCCTATTGCAGTCACGGTCATCAGGCTTTGAAGGTGAAATTGAAATCCCAATTCATCTAAATTCGTTTTTTTTTTAAAGATTACATGGTATTATTTTTAGTTTTGCATTAAAATGATCGTCTGGATGAAGCATTGATATAAGAGGGGCTGTGTACACGAAACGAAAGGGTTCAAATGCGAAAAGTTTCCGCGCGTTTCAAGAAGAGCCTTCAATTCGATTTGGGTCTATAATAAAAATTGATTATGAAGTTTTTTATTTTTGGTGGACGAGGATTAAATACTTTGAGTAAAGACTTATTTTCGTTCAATGTTTTTCTAGCGTCTGTTGTAATTGCCTCCACAAGGGGATTTGACTTCTAGTTTTAAAGGGGAAGTATAGTTAGAATATGTCTGACAAAGATTGTAAAACAGTTTTAATAGGAGATTTTAATTCCAAAGAAGTGTGTTTTATGGAACAAGAGAGACAAATACGGCACACTTATGGATTACGATGCCATTTCTAACGTAATTGAAACAAGGATGACAAATAGTCCCTACACATTGATTATGATACGCCTTCCTACGTAATGAAGCAAGAAAGACTAATAGGGCCGACGCATAGATTATGATACTCTTAACATCTATTACTTCAGTACGTATTTCATATTTTAAATAAAGTGTTTTAGTTTTTCCTTTCCCTCATTTTTATAACTTTTGAAACCTTTCACAACCCAACTTGTGACGCCCCTATGAACCCTACTCTTTCTTTAGGATATTAACCCTTTCTAACCTGATTTATCTTTGAATTCAACAAGTTTTCTTGCGATAATGGATACTGAATGTGTAACTAAAAACTAAACATAAAATCCTGATTATTAAGTTTTCGAGGAATTTTTTCTTTATTATTATTATTTTTTAAAAGTGTATAAATTAGGACTCCATCCTGTACGACAGACACTAGGTGATTTTGGTGTCCTCAGTCGTGGACTCGTGGTCTAAAAGGATTCATCTAAAGGGTTTTAATTTTCTTTCTAATGGGCGGGTCAACGGGCTACTTGTATTAGACTGGACCTCTATGAGGGCAGGATATGCTGGCCTGCTTCATTATGGGGGCACCCAATAGGCAGACACACGTTGCCCCTAGGATGGGTCTCCTCATTTTGAATCTATTCCAGATGAGAGACCTAGCACTCGGATCGACATCCCCAGAGGTATCGTTTGAACAAAGAGGATATCGGATCCACGACCGATTTTACGGGCACCAGCGTTCTCTTGAGTGTACGCGATCCGCAGCAGATTCGGTCGAGAGAGGAGTTCACCGTCCCAAGAACTGTCCAAGCCGGTGCTGCTTCACTTTCGGTGTTCTAGGGAACCGAGTTGAATCGGCCGATTGGCTGCCGGACTCATCTAAAGGTTGAAAATAATTGGATACTCAATGAGCTGCGATCACGAGTCAGCCCATTCAAAAAGTATATACACAATCTTTAATATTCCCATTTGTAGAACGCTGTCCCCACAGAACCCTAAAATGTTTCGTTTTTCCATTTCTGTCCCGCCAAAGTCCCGCTTTATGAAAAATACAGTGTGGGGATAAATTCATACGAAAATGATTGTGTAATGTACAAAGTTTTTTGTTACCTGTATTGAACACCGTTTTTTTAATGGATGAAAATGATTGTTTTATAATATGTATTAATACATGCTTTAATCAATGGATGGTGATTCTATAGTTAGAAAGCAAACTATTTTGGAAAATGATCCAAAAATGACCAATATAATTATTTAAAACCTAAATTTATAGAATAGGCCTATTTTATTTGTATATTCGCTCTATATTTTCCACTCATTTTTCTCATAAAAGTAGAAAAATAAACCTTGGGGAGGGGGGGGATTGTTCGGGATTGATTGGCACATAATAGGAACGTGCAAAAGAACAATAAACAGAACAACAGAAGAACAGCAACCACTACAAAACAAAATGAATAAAAACACCTTTATATAAATATATAAACATGACAACATTTAAAAAAAAATCTAAAACGAGACACCACAGCGTTTCTTCCCCTACTTAAACATAAAGAAAAAAAGACAAATGCACACAATATCAAAATAAATAAATAATTAGATAAGTAAATAAAGAGAGAAATGGGGGAAAAGAGAGAGGAGAAAAAAAAGAAGAGGGGGTGGAAGCAGGATGAAAGAAAGGACAGTTACAACAACTGTTTCCAAGCAGAATAAATAAAAGGAGTGGAAGAACCATCGTTCACAAGACGCTTCTAGTGCTGGGTAATGGAAAAACCTTCCAGAAATCAAGATGGGAAGATTGAGGAGAGCGCGAGATCTTATTATCAGACAATCGAAAACGATGATTAACATTCCAACAATGGGAGGCAATAGAAGATTTGAAAAGTTCATGCTTAGAAACCTATCTCTCATGCCCTTTGAGCCTGATTTCAGAGCTCTTCGGGTCTGACTGATATAGTCCAAGATCCACAAGGAATAAAATAAACACGCCAACAGTTCTCAGTAGAAATGGGATCGTTGAGAGAAGGGAATTTAAGTTTATTTATATTTTTTTACACAGGTTTAAAGATGACTTCGAAACCGAAATTTTTGAGAAGCTTAGAAATTTTGTAGCATGAAGGTAGTGCAATGGATGGATTCACATCGCTGACGGAAGTAGAGGAAGAATTAAGACTTATTCAATTTAGAGAGAGCTTTATCCATAATAGAAGGGGCTAAACCCACGAGAGACTGCTGTAAGGATTTTTAGTGATGTATCTCGGAAGCGTCAGAACAAATTTTGAGAGCACGGCCGAACACCTAAAAAGCAGAAAGTAGCAGAAAGCACCCCTTTATCATCCAAGGAAGAAAGTTTTTGCTGGGGTTAGGACGATTATATAGAGCATGAGGAGGTAAAGAGATAGAGAAGGGTTTGAAAGTGGAAACAGAAGTAGAGAAGCGGTCAGGATTCCTAGAAAGAAGAACTTTCAAAAAAGGTGAAGAATTGTTACACCCCTCTTCTAAAACTGGATACATGGATCCCAACCGAAAGTCAATTAGAAGTATCATAATTGGAATGCCCAACTTTAATGTTTACGGGAATTTCGCGAATAATACGAAACGAGGTGCCAAAAATAAGTAAATAAATAAATAAATAAAAAATAAAATAAAATAAATAGCGGGATCCCACCTTACTTATGACAGGGAGGCAAGAGACACAATTAAAACCCGATTTAAATTTTACACTTAAATAGTTTTATTAGTATGCTTACTACTACTTGTCATAATTATACGTGCAACAGAGTTAACAAAAATTAAAACAATCAGGCAACCTAACGAAAAAATAAAATTGATTATTAGAATCTTTCGCCTCTCTTCTTTACAAAACAAATACATAGTACCATCATTCACAATCGAATTCAAGAAACTTTTTATTTCCTTGCACAAAAACAAAACCGGCATTTAAAAAATAATTAAAACAACTCATGAGTAGATATCGACACATATCTCCGTAAGAGAAACTTAGCCTTAAATAGCATCTTCCACTAAAGATTATTACATTTATTTATTTGGAAAAAATAAAATTAAGATGCATCCGTGTACTTTTACTGAAATCACAATATTACTTATACGATCACTTCTGCCGCGATCGTATTTATTTGGGAGATAAACTTAATGTTTAAAATCTCTTCCGAGATCATTAGAACTGATCGAATTATAAAATTACGTATTCTATTCGAAAAACGGGACATGGGGCGGTCCGCACACACCTCTTTGCTGTTGCCCTACAGCAAGGGGACGCCCCGGCTCTCGCGGGACAGTCGGCCACTCTCATTGGAATCCGCAAAAACGAATGTACCGTCAACCTATCTGACACAGCATATAAATTGTTTGTCTTAAAAGTATTTTTCTTTTTCTTTTCTTTTCTCTTCTCTTTTTTTTTCTTTTTTTTTTTTTTTTTTTTTAAGTGAGTATTGACAGACATTTCTTTCTAATCATTTTATTGGGCATTTGTAAACGTTGCTTGAAAACTAAGCCTGACTGTATCCCACCGAAACTAATTATGTAGAACTAAAAATGTTTTCGGACGTTTTTCTGAGAATAAGCTCTTGAAGCTGCTCCGTTCAAAATAATAACCGCGCTTGTCGAAATTCCGGGAATGCATCGAAAGTTTTTTTTTTTGGCAACACGAGAGGGGGGGGGGAAATTCCATGAGCAAACGGATAATATTATTTTCTCAAAAGCCATTAAAAAACCTTTTAATTGAATATATAAACGCAGGCGGCCGAGATATCATTTAAAAACTATTTATGTTTCCGATATTCCTTTGGCACTGGCAGCCCTGCCATTTCTTATAGCTCGGTTTATAGAGGGACCGATTTGCACAGATGGGGTGGGGGCCCAGGGCAAAACCTTCTGAGGGGCCCCTCTTACGATATCTTCGTTATACCCTACAAAGCCACTTTCGTATCCCATCCTACAAAGAAGGATAACGCCTAAAAAGGATGGTCCTAAAAAGGCCTAAAAAGGCTCCAACGGCCTAAAAAGGATGATTGAATCAAGACGTGAAATTAAATGCTATTGTTCGATGATAATAATAATATGATGTCGGGTAATAATATTTCAGTTACATTATTACTTTCCGAACATGGACCCTGTAAGGAAAGTATCGTCATCATGAAAAAATTCGACTTCGAGATTTGGGTGTAGGGACACGTTTGGAGGTCTTCTGAATTCATGGATGCTATTTTTACGAGATGTATATGTATGCATGTGTGTGTGTATATGAGTGTACACGATAGCTCCTAAACGGTGCGTTCGATCGAGCTCAGATTATGTATATAGGTTATAAACCACCGCCGCAAGACAGGAATTGATTTGGGTGTGTATAGGATTTATAGTTTTTCTACAGGGCTACGACCAAGATTTCTTTGACAGGATGGCCTATGGAAGAAAATTCTTGAAAGGGCACTAGCGTTTAAACGGTCCATTCGATGGAGCTCAAATTGGGTATATATGTCATAAACCGCTGTCGCAACACCGGTATTGATTTGGGTGTGAATGGGACTTATAGTTTTTCTATAGGGCTTCGACAAAAGATTTCTTTTACAGGATGGAATATGGGGGGGGGAATTCCTGAAAGGGCGCTTTGCGTTTAAACGGTCCATTCGATTGAGCTCAATTTTAAAAAAACTAAGAATTTTTTCTGAATGATTCATCGATCCAAATTTATTTAAATGCTTGGTAGTGGTCTTAAGTAGTTAAGTGTTCGGAAAGTCGAGTGGAGTCACTCCAGATTTTTTCATTTTCGACAGTTCATTTTAATCCGTGTTTTTCAAGTAACAGGCTCCACAATAATTTTGTATTTATTTTTCCTATGTTTATATCAGAGCATTTATTGAGAGTGGTATTCATTTCTACCACTTTCAATAAATGCCTACTTTAGGAAGCTCTGTTTCCTTTTCACATGTTCCGATGGAAAATCTGCTCCATAAGGTTTCCTCGCGATCACCATACGTCACTGCATAACTATTTGCGCTGAATCATTGCCCGAGACTATACCGTTTAGCTTTTTTTTTTTTTAAAGGTGTGGTTACAATACTAGCGCTATGAAATAGTAACAGAGTCATTATTAATAACTATTATTATTCATAAAATGAGTTTGTCTGTCTCAATTTTAAACTGAAATCAAAATGTGGAAATTCTTAAATTTAAAAACAATTTAGGTGGACCCCCTTTCGGTTGGGGGCCCGGGAGCCCGAATGCCCTGTCGGAAATCAGTCCCTGCGTTTTGGCGAAAGAAAAAGAGAGGCGACCTCATTCATAATGAGTTACCGCCAGGGGCGTCGCCAAAGGGGGATAGAGGGGTCCCTCCCATGAGGAATTTTTTGGCATACAAATGTATATTCTTCACTCCCTTGTCATACACACGTATGCATACATGTGAGTTGCAGGAGTCGTACCCCCCCCCCCCCCCCGCCTATGAAAAATTTCTGGCTACGCCACTGGGTACCGCCTATGAATTATTAAATAAGACTGAAATTGGACACCGTGATAATATTTTGTTTCCCTGTCATTTAGAATTAAATGTGGTAAAACTCAATACGGAGTACTACTTTTATTGAAATAAATAAAAATTTTGTGTGAAAAACACACGTATAAAAAGATAATGTATATAATAAGATAATATTAGATATAGATTCTTGTTATAAGTATCTTTTTATGTGTGTTTTTGACACAAAGTTTTCATTTATTTTATCTTTTTACCCCCGTATTTTGAGCGTTTTTTCTGCTACTTTGATTGCTTATGTACATCATTTCCTGTGGTAGATGCAGAAATTGTTTTGTGCGGAGGATCGAATAATAATTATTCATAATAATGAAACTAATTTGACCTAAGCAAATTGTACTAGGGTGCAAAATGTCCCCTGAAGCAAGGTCATTGTTTTGGGGAGGGACTCATTCAATTAAAAAAGCTCTCTTCTTTCAAAGGATGAAAATACTGTTTAAAACTCTTTTACAGGGTCTCGCAAAATAATAATGATGAAACTTTTTTTTTTAAGGATTTTAGACCAAAATCTCGACGAGAATACACCAATGCGTATCGAGACGTGTTGAGAACAGGTTTCGTGTAATCGTAAAAGATGACGCTCTTTTCTAATCGTAATCTAGTCAAAATCTAGGAATTTAGTTTTACAAATAATCTAATGTGTAATCGTCATCTGAAAGCTCAAATCCTCGTGTAATCCTAATCTAGAAGAAAATTAAATTGACAGGTTGCCATAATCGTAATAAAGTCGTCATCGAAGCATAGTTCCGTAATTGTAATCGCTTGTGACGATGACAGGATTCCATTCCAGTTTTAGTTTTTACGTCCAATGAAGATAACAGAAAAAAACTCATTAAACTGTGTGCAAAGTCGTTAAACTCCTCGTTACTATTGCTTTGGACAGTCTATTCAAAATGTCGAAAAAATCTTGAGCCCAGGTATAACATGTTCATTCACATTGTTACAGAGACGTAAAGCCAAAAGTGACTCTTCCGAGATCTGTGGGAGAGGAGATAGAAAGGAGAAATTCTCAGCTGTCGTATTATTATTGGAAATGGCTTAAACAGGTTAAACCTGCATTCAAGGATCCTTTACATGTGCGTTACTTTACAAACTTTTAATTATTATTATTTTTTTAAGCACCAGTTCCCTAGAGTGCTTTTTGCTATAATTAATGACGTCATCTGCGGAAAATTTGTACGATTAAAAAGTTACGGGGATGCCCACCTTCCTATTTTAAATACGCACTAGGTGCTATGTATAAAGCGTATCATAATCCTATTTGACTTCCACTGAGTTGGAAAGGGTAGCATAATTCATGAGTGCGGCCGTTGACTTGTCTTCCTTGTTTCAAAGCAGCCTTCTTCAGGAACTGAAATCTATATTGAAACTGCCTGTGCCAAAACCAGCGCCCTATTACCGGCAGGGCAAACGGGGCAATTGCCCAGGGCCCACACATTTTAGGGCTCAAAAATCTTACATCTTACACTTTTATAGTTTTACAATAAAATTTCAAAGGATAAAAAGAAATTAAAAAATTAAATGATCTTTTAATTGAAAGTATGAAATAAAAATAATTAAAATTTACATTTGTATAAATTAAACTTATTTTTAAATTCTTTGAAATGCTCTAGAGTCAATATAGCATACGAATATGCAGGAAAATAACGAACCCCATTTTGTAAACAGTATTTTTAATGTTAAAAAATAGCAAAATTTTTGAATTACCTGTTATTTTAAGAAATATTTACAAAAATGACTGCTTACAAAAAGGGGTTGTATTCCATGCATGTTTGCAACTATGATATAGCATTTCGATGTAACGTTTAACTATCTGTTTCTTTGGCATCATGTATTCGTTTATTTCAGATTACTTAAAACAAAAATTGTGTTTGGAAGGGGTAAGATATTTAAAACTTTCAGTATAAACCAATCATAATCTTTTTTTTAAAATCGAAGGCTGTTGCCAAGGGGCCCAATTTTTTTTTCTTCTGCCCAGAGCTCATTGCTGTCTTGATCGGGCTCTAGCCAAAACTGCTTTCCAACTTCGTGCTGCCTACTGCAACTCTATTTCACCTTCATTGACTCCAAAATGGATGCTCATTCTCATAGTCCCATAAAAATAAATCATCAGGGTTTGGCAATTTTTCGTCCTATGGGGAGGTCATTCCAAAATGAAAAGCACCTTTTTATGTCCCAAGACTTTCTGATTTTATATTTCCCACAAATTTGTTCCAAATTGAAATTTGAACATGAAATAAGATACTGCAAATGTATTACTATTCTGGTATAATTATTAAATTTGAGATTCCTTGTATTTTTTGCTCTTTAAATCTAGGTTTGTTGAACACTGTGTGCAGTAAAAAGCCATGTCCAGTTAGCATAGTTTGCTTTTTAAATAATCGTTGTTTTTTTTTTTTTTTTTTTGTTACAAGGGGCCAAGGCTCCTAGACTCACTACGCTCGCTTTTCATACGAGGCATTCGGGAATTCTAAGGTTTATTAAAAAAAAAAGCATAATTTCAACAGACGAAACCCAAAAATTGGATCAGACAGAATGTTACCGACCTACACCTTGCTTGATTCTTACATGTTCATTGGAACATAAAAATTTAAACTTCACACTATTTTGAATCATGTAAAACCCATGGAACACCCTGCGTATTGGCCACCTATGGCGATTTTTCATAATTTGGCGACTTACGTATATCTATAGTTAATAATGAGTTCTAAGAAAACAGTACTTCATATGTTTTCTTTGATAAAAACTACGGAACAGCTGGGATAGCTTACCACGAATGGCGGCTTTTCGTTATTTGGCTTCATGATTAACGCAGGCTCACAATCTATAATTACTGCTCCTGTAAGGTTACCGGGAAAACCGTTATCCGTACATAATCCTTTGCAGATTGGCGAATGTAACACCACCAAATATATCATCTCGTCACCCTGGCAAATATCCAATCTGTACTATAACTGCTATAATAACCTAGTTAACAACGCCAAATATCTTTACTGGTAGCAAATACCCATGCCAAACCTAACCGGCTAATCGGTATAGAATAATCGGTCATTTTTAACTCCTGTTATCTAAGAGAACTTACTATTTGAAAGTGTGTTGCACAGTGTTAACAAAAGTTAACTTTGTGTAACACACTTTGACTTATTTATTTCACTTGCATAACAATTTGGCTTAAAATTGGTATCATTATACTTTATTTGTCGCTTTCAAGCGATTCTACATATTTGGAATTGCTTTGTTGCAAAGGCCTGAATGATTTTATGCTGGCAAAAATTGCCAAACCTGGCAACCATTATGCTTATTTTTTCAGTTTTTTATTCATATCTTCTAAAATAATCGGAATTTCGAAATTTAAGTCAGCTTATCGGCTTCCCCCGAATTTTCCGAATCCGTGGACACCTTCGTCGAAACTCAAATCTCCATGGTTTCGGAGGAGATAGCAGAACATGCTTTTGAAGACAGTGGCCGTTACTTTTTTTTAGAATACAGGGATGTGATTTTTTAAAACAATGCTTCACGATACAAATTTACTTCTTGCATAATTAAGAGTACACCTAACTGTTTAAAACATAGCACCCTTTTCTATTTTTACTTTTATAATGCGAATGTCCGTCCCCCAGTGTTTGTCGCCTCCTGCGTTACATCTTGTTGATAGTATGACAAGAAATTTTTAGCTAAAAGTTATCAATAATGTTCACCTTAAAGTATTGCCATTTATCACGGGAAGTCATTAAAAGTTGGATTTAGAAGAATTTATCAGAACGTAAGGTGGTAACGTATTTTTAAGGTGGGCGTACTTCTACTGTATCTCTTGTGTTACCCTTGATTTTTATTGATAGTTAACTTTAATTTTAATTTAACAAGTTTTAAATTATAAGTATCTGTGAAATGAAACAAACCCTGCCATTTAATATTATTTCTATAAAAATATAAACACAAGGTTGAATTTTCATTTCATTTTGTCCCGTGTTACCATATGGTATTAGTTAACCCAAGTTTTAAAATGAAAGGACACCGAGTATTCTATTAGTTAGGTGCACATGTTGATGTCTGCGAGACATAAATTTATAAAACTTGATATTTGAGGTTATTACATTCTTCTTGTTTTAAAACATTTGTCCTCTTCTTTACTTCACTGACCCCTGTGATACTATGGATTAAATCTCACTCATCAATAGCCGGAAATGAGCTAGCGGACGCCCAGGCAAAGCAAGCTGCTTTATCAAACTTTAATGAAAACGGTGTGGTACCAATAAACAGTAGTAGAGATCATCCCCACGATATACTTAAAATCTCTCACCCTTTTCCACTACGTACCTAAAATAGATTCTGAATAAAAACAAAATAATAAAATGGCAAACAGAATGGATTGCAGCAGAAACTGGACGCTATGCATTTCGATTTTTTGAGACATCACCAGAATCTTTTCTGTTATGTATGTATTATGATCATAGAAATTGTACCCGTATAACCAACATGTCAAAGTTTTAGTCTCTACCGAAAGAAAAAAGAAATTAATAAATCCAGTAGAACGTTTGTATTGTAGGGTATAAGTGTTACAATAATTTTACAATATCACTGTATTTTTTTCATAAATCATAGAGAGTTCGATATTGCGAATGACCAAAAACGGTAACACAGGGGTCTCTCTCTGTCGATATCACGAGAAAATAAATGGATAAAAAAATGATCCTGTCACCAAAAGGAAGTCTATTGATATCAAAATAGACTAAAGAGGTTTTTACTTACATAACAAAAAAGGGAGTGATTATTTAAAAGTGGGTAATGGAAATGGGTAAACACTTTTTAAAATAAATAAAAACTTTGTGAAAAAAAACCCACATAAAATGTTACTTATAAGATGTACATACATCTTATAAGAAACATCTTATAAACAATATTTTATGTGCGTTTTTTTCACAAAGTTTTATTTATTTTATCATTTAACACCAGTATTTTGAGTTTTTTTTTTTTTTTTTTTTTTCGTAAACGCTTTTTAGTTTGCAAGTTTATGTTTTCAAGTATATTCATTCAAATTTAAATAAAAGTGTGTCGCTGATATTTAATTTCTATTCACGAATAAGCTTTCAATCCCCTTCAAAAGTATTTTGGTCTTCTTTTAGTAAACTTAGATTTTTTTTTTTTTTTTTTTTTTTTCCCCGAAAGGGTGTTTTAATTTTGGAACGACCCATGGAGAGAAGAGGTCGCCCACCTGGCTTTTGTTTGACTTATTCCAATATATTTATCCCCTATTATCATATATTTATCGTCTATTACTATATATGTATCCTCTATTTTTATATATTTATCCCCTATTATTATATCGCCAAGTCACTCACTTATTTTTTGGCCCCCATCTGGGAGATCCATCGCTAAAATGGGCGACATTGAAAGTCCCACCCTCATTCTCTGGCAACCCTTGAAAAGTAAAACTAATTTTTCTTTCGTCAGACAGAAATCGTCGTCTGAAACCCCGCAGCACTCACAAATGCTAATACGATACAAATTTGAACGGACCCATACCTAAATGACGGTGTAAGAAGTGTTCTGGCGGCATGGCGATGGGCGATCCGAATCGACAGTCGTTCCATCGAGCGATGGCAACGGCTGCACACTTTCAGTATTAGGAAAAGGGGTTGCGCGCCTCAAAAGGTTAAGGAGGACCCGATTGTGCCATTTTCAAACATATGGGTCTATGTTTGGATCTCGGGAGATGCAGAAAATAGGCCAGGCATCATTCCCATACAGTCTTTTGAGCGAAGTTCCGTTACGGCGAAAATCTCGCTAGAGCGAAGACTTCTTAGGCCCTCCCCCCAATCCAATGACAATAGAGAGTTACGACATAGATCGGCACGGCGAAATTCGGTAATATCAAAAGGATGTCTCGGGTTCCCTTTGGGCTTTTCGTTCAAATGGGATAGAGCAGAGGTTCCCAAACTGTGTGCCGTGGCACCGTGGAGATCATCCAGAAAAGTGTTTTGGTGGAGTACAATCCAATCATTTCCTCTGAATCGGTATCCCACAAAAAAAGTGAGCCAAGCGAATAACCACGTGGGGCTCAAACAAAAATATTTCAGTCAAGCTCAAGAGAGTTCTTTGACAGGAGCGCCCTGAAATGGGGGGGAGGGGGGTCAAAACTCTATGTCCCTTTCCCAAGAAAGTACTTTTTTGATAGTGAGCCCTACAAACTAAATAAAAAAGTAATGTAAAATGCATCCAAACTCTTTCATTCTAACCTTCCTAATCATATTGCTTTATAGGAAACCTTCCGCTCAAGTTTTTAGCCTGGCAAGAGTGCCGCGGCGAAATAAGTTCGGGAACCCCTGGGATAGAGTAAGGGTGGTCCCGCCTCCCATCACTCGTTGCATCGCATCCATCTTACATCTCAAAGGAAGGAAAAACCACCTATTAACCCTCTGACTGCTCCATTTTTGGACCAAAACCGCTTCAAAAATCATATGACTTTTTTTTTCTTCATATTTCGAATCTATATACACATTGGAGAATTGAAATGTGCATTTTTTCTTTCTAGAAAAAGTTTTTAATGTAGATTTTTATCATGAGGAACTAAGCTTCAGAAAAACCCATTTCATTCATTTCTCAACAGCAACGAGTAGAGAAAGCGTATTTTCGAATCAAAGACCCCCTTCTCACTTCCCGACTTCTGTTTCAGTCGTAAAATGGGGTTATCACCCATAAAAGAAGACGGTCCAGACAACTGTGAAAGGTAAAGGGCGTCCCAGACGTTCTTTTCAGCTTTATGCATTTTCGAAAAAAAAAAAAAAAAAACGAAACAAAACAAAAAAATATTTTCAAATTCAACTTGGAAAATTTCAATAACATTCCAATATTCCAAAAGGTATTTGTGTAACGGCCAACAAAATTGAAATAACGGGAAACAAACATAAAATCGGTGCGTGCGCGTGTAAGGATTTGCACATTCACACGTACATTCAAATCATGGATTCAAAATGGAGGCGTCGACGTCTAGGTACGTCCGTTCAGAACTGCAAAAGTTCTTGAAAAGTCGCTTTAACAGTGGAAAGAAAAAGCCCTGGACCTCTGGAACGAAGAGGATTAAAGAAAAAAAAAAACCCTATTACACTTAAAAACAACTCGTAAAGTGCGTATTTTTAAAATACATTTGTAAACATTGAGCCGTCCGTTGAGTCAGGCCCGCCGAGTTAGGGGCCAGGGGGCCCTTGCACTGGGACCCGGGTCAAGAGGACGTATGTTACGATTTTTTAGCTACCAATCCCACGGGAACATGAAATATTGGTGTCTCCCAAAACCTTTGATAAAGAAGACAATTCTGCTCTAACACAGAAAAAACAAATCTTATCAAACCCTCACGAGACTGAATGCCGGTAGCCGGTTTCGGTTAAGTATGACTTGCCATCATCCGTGCGAGGATACATTTCTCGCACGGATGTTGGTAAGTCACACTGGACCGAAGTCGGTCTGCAGCATTGACTCTCGTGGGTGTTCGATAACGTTTTTTTTGGGGGTTATTCGTTTGGCTACGAACTCTACAATAAACTCTGCTTTGGTTTTCAAATAGCGAGTGCTCGAGATTTGAAACAGTCGTGGGTTGAATTGTATCCAGTGATTCTCCGTATACATTCAGAAAGAATCTCAGAATGATTGCATTCCTTTAAAATAATTCTGATAAAATACTTGCAATTGGATGAAAGTTTTATCATGAACAAGGTTTTGTAGATTGCATACGGTTTGTTTAAAGTGCAGTTATCCAGTGTTGAAAAACTTTTCTAGATAAAAAAAATGAAAGATTTTTCTTTTTTTGGAGGGGGGAGGGGCTCCGTCCTAAATACTTAACCGTGGGGCCCGAAAATCCTGCCGGCAGCCCTGATCTAGTTGTTCAAGACAAAGAATTTCACCCTGTACTCCAATTCTCAACGGATGATAGTACTGATGAAAGTACTAATTGGGGCAACCCACTTGACAAGTAATCGATCCCTTTTCCACGGGAAACTGAACTGCAACCCTATCCACCCTGAAGTATTTTGATTGAAATCCAATTTGTGTACTTCGGGATTCCGAGAGACAGCTCAAAATGGCAGACTTTTGTGTCCTCACGGCGAGAACACCGCCTGTTAACTCTTTGACGCGCAGTGTTCCCGCTCTGGGAACACCCAACCCGGACGCTTGGACTGTTGCCAGTCACGAAGAACAGATTGGATTTCTATAAAAATAATGGCGGGTGACAGAGCTCCACGAAAATCCTTTACTTTTGAGCACGCCCTTTCCCGTCCAAAAGGGTCACGGTTCTTTTGAATAGCACTGACATCTGCTGAAAAAGGGAAGAATGCGAGAACAGCTGGATAGAGGGCCCCATGCTGAAAAGAGGGCAGCCGTCGCCATCGCTCGACTTCACGACCCGCAAGAGGGCGAACGATCGAAACGTTCATCGCGTGCCACAGATCGAGAGACCCTTTTTTGACGACAGCCGGCTGTGTGCGGCACAGCCAGCTGTCGTCAAAAAAGGGTCTCTCGATCTGTGGCACGCGACGGACGTTTCGATCGTCCGCCCTCTTGCTGGTAGTGAAGTCGAGCGATGGCAACGCCTGCCCCTTTTTCAGCATTGGGAAAGGGTTGCGGCTCAAAGGATTAAAAGGTTAACCAAGGAGACACTGAGTCAGAGCCTTATTATCGCATAGGCAATCCGGGCATGGGTCCGAGGCCCCCACATGGGTAGGGCCCCCAAAATAAAAAAATGACCAGTCGTTGGAATTTTTTCGGAATACAATTTTTCTCAGCATTCCAATTTTAAATTAATTTAGAAATTTTGAAGTTTTCTCTTGTTTATTAAAATAACGTTGTTTTTTTTTCTTGACTCTTCATCATGGACGCTTCCTAGTGTTTGAAAAAACGGACCCGCCACTAGAGGACACTGGACTGACTTCGATCTATCTGGCGATATATCTGGTTATGATTTTTTTTTTTTTTTAATGCTGAATATCGAGGCCGTTGTTGCGAAAATTTTGTAAATTTAGTTTTCAATGATTCAAGTTCATAGATAACAGTCATGCGTGTTTGCCACAGACACTTGTGATGTACAATAAAGACCGTAATGACATTTTAATGTATGGAACATGTCCATTCTTGAAATCTTGGGGCGCTTTTGCATAACCGGACCTTGCCGGCTGTTAGGTCTTGTGACTGATCTTATCTCCATGGAAGTCCAATGTACTGGAATCCACTGATTACGATTTAAAAAAAAATTGTTAATGGATTGCTGTATTTTCTGGAGAGGGGGGCCTCCAAAATGTCTGAAGTCCCGGGGCCCCATGATGTCGTAATCAGTCGCACATAACCCCTGATGCAAGTGTCGCAGTGTCGCACCCAGGATTTCAGTTTACGGGGGGTGGGGTTGGAGCTGAAAACTACTTTGCAGAAATACGATATTCCGAACTCTGTTATAGCGACTTCGATTACAACGTGAAAATATTCTGTACCACTTTCCTGTAGAACACAAGCCCACTATCAACAAAATACAGAATTATGAATAATTATCTGATCTCGACAGTGACATTGCAACCAAAAAGTGAAAGTACTTCATACACTCACTGTAAGTATCTATTTAAAAACGAACATCTTTTTTTATTCCAGAAACTAGGGGCCAAGGCCCCTAGACTCGCTTTTCGTACGAATCATTCGGACCCTGATAAGGCGTATTCGTTAAAAAGACATAATTTCAACAGAAAAAACCCAAAGATTGGATAAGATAGAATGTTACTGAGCTACACGTTGCTTGGTTCTTACATGTTCATGGGTACATAAAAATTTAAACTTCACACTACAGTAGACCCCCTCTCCCTCATAACACGGAAGATATTTTGTTATGGGAATTCGTGTTCTGCGGGTCTTGAGCTGTGCTCCACCTGGAGTGCGGACTCCGCGTATAATAGCTGGAAAAATTATTTACCACCCCATGGCGATTTTTCATTAATTGGTGACTTGCGTATATGTATAGTTAATAATGAGCTCTAAGAAAACAGTACTTCACATGTTTTCTTTGATAAAACTACGGAACAACTAGGATAGCTTGCCATCCATGGCGACTTTTCCTTATTGGGTGATTCACACAAGCTCACAACCTATAATGACTGCTCATGCAAGGTTCCCGGAAAACCGTTATCCATATTTTCATATACATAATCCTTTGCAGATGGGCGTATTGAGCACCACGAATTATATCATCTCGCCGCGCTGGAAAATAGGCGTAGTTAACGCCACCCAATATGTCTACTGGTAGCAAATACTCCAGCTGGACCGAACCGCCTTTAAAATAATCTGCACTTTATTTATTTTTCATTTTCAAGTTACTGGGTTCCAGCATTCTGCAACTCAAAGCTTAGATTCACCCTGCTTGGAAAGATACTATTTTGCCAGATCATTCCTAATGCCAAGAGGGCGCTTTTAAAATCAGTTACAATGAGTTATTCTGTTTTGGAAAAACGAATAGTCGCTCATTCTAAACTCCTGTTGTCTAAGCGAACTTACTATTTGAAAATGGTCAACTTTGTGTAACACACTTTGAGTTATTTATTTCATTTAATTTTTATTTTGGCGTAAAATGGGCGTCATTCTAACTCATGTTTGTGAATTTCACGCGATTCTACATACTTGGAAACACTTTGTTGCAAAGGAATGAATGATTTTATGCCCAATCTGGCAACCATTGTGTTTATTTTTTCAGTTTTTTTATTAATATCTTCTAAAATAATTCGCTTTTCGAAATTTAAGTCAGCTTATCAGGTTCCTCGGACTTTTTAGAATCTGTGGTCACCTTAGTCGAAACTCAAATTCCCACGGTTTAGGAGGAGATAGCCCAACGAGCTTTGACAGCGGCCTTTACTTTTTTTTTAGAATAGGAGATACTAATCTGAAGATAATTTGTAAAATTATTTTAATTCATTTTTGACAACTTTCAAAGCTTCCGAGATCTACAGCTTTAAGTGGGACTTTAACTCCCCATATCCCCCTCCGTGGCTGCACCTGGTGTGTGTGTGTGAATATCTATGAGAGAGGGGAAAGCTTGTTTTCTCTTCCTCCCCCTGCCATGGTCGCTACTTTCAATAAGATACGCCACTGCGTTTCACTAACCCTGAGCGTCACTTCTCTTGCACGAGGGTGGGAAAAAACTGACACGCATTTCCCGAATGTGCCCGGGCACGGAGGGGGGACCCTGCATTTTTTTTAATCTGTCGAGAGCTGTGCCCTCGGGCTGCTTCCGTTTCCCCCTTTTTTACTTCGACGTGGGCGTGAAAAGGGGCGCCCCACTCTCCGGGGCTGCCTCTTCCGTTTTTGTAAAAAGGAGGGGGAGTGGGAGTCTCTTTCCTCCTTCTCTTCCAATCCGGAGAGGCTGCAGAAAACGGGAGAAGAAGCTCCCGTTTCGTGTGTGTGTGGGGGGGGGGCGCAGCTGCGGAAAAGAGAGAAACACAGGGGCCTTTGTGTCGCTTCAGCGACTCATCAGACCCCCCCCCCCCCAGCAGCAGAGGCAGTGCTCTGCTGTTCCTTTTAAGGCCGTTCTTTTAGGAAATCATACAACTTTTGAACAGCTTTTTAAATGAATTCGAGAGACTCGAAAAATATTTTTTTTTACTGAAAGTTGTGCCGTGAACAACTGTTATGCAAACATGAAACCTATGGGAGTTAGGACACACCCAGACAGAAAATGCACACCATCGAACTCTATTTTGCTACTGGATGGATGGCGTACTTTTCTTAAGTGCGGTGCCTAGTGGGCTCTCGCAGATGGATATACAGTCAACTCCGGTTATAGCAGTGAACTTCTGGGGACCCTAAATTTTCGTACACTCTATCCGAAGTTCACTAAAACCGAAGTGTCTGCGTGATGAAAAGAGATACTGTAAGCAGTGGCGCAGAGAGAGGGGGGGAGCAGGGGAAAAATCCGATGGGCCTCAGCTTGTGAAGCCCCCCCCCCCTTTTGCTGTTTATAGGATACTTAATTGTGTGTTGTCAATTTTGTAAAAAATAAATAAAAAATGTCCAGATTCAGACTATGTCCGCGGATGTTCCAAATTAATTTTTGAATGACATTACAAAAAGCCAGCTAGAGCATAAACCACCCACTTGACAAAAACGAGGAGTGTTAGTGATGGAATCTTCTTTTGCAAGAAAAGTAGACATGGACGGTGTTATTCGACGGTTTGCCATAACTCAAAGTAGAAAAGATTTATTGAACAAGAAATAATTTTTTTTTTCTGAGACACGTTGTTGAATAGTGGAAGAAAGGGTATAGCCAGAGGAGAGACTATGGGCCCACCCAACCTCCGGAATTTTGAATTTTCTTTAACAAAATGTTAAAGATCAAGACTTTCTATGAGAAATTTTGAAATTTCCACTTTTTTGGCCTTCTGAAATTTTTTTGTCTGCCTGCTTGCACGGAAGTATGAATCAAAATATTCATTTTTTCAATACCGAGGAAACATGCGATGCAAAAATGCTAACGTTTCAAAGACAGTTTCTCTAGGGAGGTGACGAAACCTTCCAAACAAAATGTGGATATTTTTTAGAGAATGGAAGTTTATTAAAGTTAAAGGGTTTCCATAGAAACGGATCGCTCAGCAATGCATCGCTTTTTTTCGCTCTTTGGATTTAAGCGTGTGCGGTAGCGAAATAAAACTTCGCAGACGACTGTCTAGATGTCCACAAAACCAACTGGCCAGTTTCACGAGAAATCCCAATTCATTCCGTTTAGAACAGGTGTTCCACAATTACGAGGCATAAACAAAATTTCATTTTGTTACTGGAGTCAGTTATGAGTCTCTTATTTTTCTCTCGCCTCGAAATCATTCTTAGCCGTTTCTAGTCACGTTTACGCTTTGATTCTAGCGGCTTTTTCTGAGGCAGAGTTGGCAACTCTGTTCGAAACCAAACTGGAAGGACGATGAATGCATAACAAACCGTATGGACATTAAGGGGATATTTACCCCCCCCCCCATGAAGAACAGTTTGGAGGTGGTTCAAAAATTTCGGAGGGGGTACAAACGGTAAAAAAGGCAGTGTTTATCTCAAAAGGACACTATATCATAATCGTTTTACTAACAAAAATCAAAATTTCGTGGGGGAGGAGGTTCGGACCCCTGGATCCCCCCCCCCTAAATACGTCCTTGCCCCTGGCTTTGAATTTTTGAACTTTTTTTTCGCTGATAATAAATCCCCTGACCACCTTTACACATTTACCAAGTTTGATAACATTGGGTCCAGTAATTTTCCTTTTAGGATCGTTTTAAAGTGGGGCTTTAATTATAATCAGTGGCGTATGTAGACTTCCTTCAAGGGAGGGGGGGGTTATAGACATTGTGTTAAAGTGCATAATATTTAAGCTAAAAATTGAAAATTTAAAGACATTTCGTTTAAAAAAATTTGACAAGGGGAGGGGTTGAAACCCCCCTTGCATCTGCCACTGATTATAATCCCCATGTGTATCTACAAAATCATGGTATACCACAAGATGGTTCAGCATCCAGTTACCTTGCAAATCTATACTCATATTACTATGAGAAAGACTACTCTAATACGCATATCATTCTTAAACGATATATAGATGATATCTTAATAGTAAATTAAATACTACTAAAAATAATTACATTATCTTCTCAATAAAATATCCTCCTGCTCTGGAATTAATTTAAAATGATATGCTTAGCAATTTAGTTCGTTTTTTAGATCTAAGTATCTCTATCTCTCACTCCTAGAAATAACCTTAGTTTCAATATATATGATAAGAGAACATATTTTAATTTTAAAGTAAATAGCTTTACTGATTTTTCATCCTGCTACATAAATCAGTATTCCGCAATATCATCTATAGTCACTGCTGTAGAATCAAGTTTCTCTGTTCAAAAGATTTTAAAGTCTGCAATTTTAAATCACTTTTTCTGTCAGCTAGACAATATAACTATCCTACTAAGTACCTAAAATCTATTAGATACAATTCTTGAAGATAATGTGTCTATTGTCTTTGTTAATTTAATGGAGGGTGGGTACGGTTTTGGTTTTAAGGTTTTAATTAGATGGATGGGTCGGGCAGAAGAAGCTTTTTCTCAAATTATAAAAAAAAGAGTAATATATATGAAAACACCTTGGATGTGTATATGCATGCATGCATATATATATATATATATATATTGATATTTGGGAACAAAAAAAAGGGGGTTCCTATAATGTGATTATACTGTCGTATTTATAATTTTATAATATAAAAACATTTTTCTTTCATTATTAGATTAATTTTCTGATATAAACAAACTTACTATTTGTACTTTGTTATTATTAATAATCATTATAGTTTTAAATACAATATGTTATATTTAATTGGCTATACCATCCATTTTATTCAATAATTTTAAATTCATTATTATTCTATATATTTTTAATTTAATTAATATACCTGGATACTAATAATGCTTTATAATATTACCTATAGTTTTTGGCTATACCTTTATATTCTTCTTTCCACTGTTACACGTTTATTTTGTGGCAATACCGGTTTTCACTTACGACAATTTTTAATTTTGACAACACTTTATGATCGCCTTCCATGTACTTGCTACCACTCCAGAATGGTATGTCGATTTTCAGTGCTTTTTCTATTCCTTTGATTTCTTATTGCTTTCCTTTTTTTTTTAATAGTAGGATAGAGCCTAAAAAGTGTGGAGTCAATACCTCTTTTGAAAGGCTACACAACTGAAATCCTACTATTTTGATTGTCTTACTGGTTATGGCTCCTGACGATAGTGCCAGTGGTTATAATTTTCATTCCATTCTATTATCACATTGTTTGGCTCAGCATCTGTTGTTTTTCCCACTCGAAATTTGTAACTCTTGCATCTGCTGTTATATATTTTTTCATGTGGTGTATGTCATATTTGCAGTATATAGTGCTTTGTGTTTTACTTATTAGTTATATATATTACATACATACAGATATATTTGGGTGATCAAATTAGGGATGTAACGGATATCCGGCCTATCCGGCTGATTTTTCAATATCCGAAATACCGTCGTATATCCGAATCATGACTACCGGATATCCGGCTATATACTACTAAAGTTCTATCTATAATATGCATGGGACAGGATGGAAAATTATATCTGACATAATAAACTTCCCCAATAAACAGGATTCTACCATTAAAACGGGAGAACAGATAGTTACCAAATTTGTTTCATAGACTATACGTGGACTATCATAGACTAAGAAGTGCTTAGAGAATTTTGATTAAAGATCTCGAGTTAAAAGTGAAGTTGCTATTAAACATGAAAAATTAGCAAATTTAACACTGGAAATGGATCATTCAAAATAAACACACAATTTCAACATTGGTTCAGTAGTTTTTCAGCACATTTATTCCTAGTTAGGCTCCTATTTTGAGCTGATTTCATGCTGCAAAGTGCTGCTCAGCAGACATTTTCTGAACTTAAAAAAAAAAACTTAAGCACATCTTATGTAGTGTCCATGTGCAAATTTGGAAGCGTTCTTCTCATCCTTTTCAGCTGTAGACTGCTGTTTATAGGGGAAGTTCAATAATAAAGCATTGTGTAGTATCATTTGAAAAATATGTGCATTCGGTATATGCAGTTTCTCTCATGGTAATGTCACAAGTAATGTAATTTTACACTCTCCCCATGGAGTTTCTCCGATATTTTTAATTTGTTCCGGAAATCCGATCATTAACAAAAAACTCCGATTATTCTGTCTTCAAAATTTATTTATAGAGGTAGGAAGAAATTTTTTAGTCTTCATCCTTTTCGTAAATTACTATCTTTTAGTGAGCATTCCTTTATTGATGTCTCCAGTACCTAATGATTAAAAACTAACCCTTATTTTACATATTAATTTTTAAATTGAATTGAGTTATTTAAATTCGCTTATGATTTTCTGCAAGTTTCAGTTGATTTTTTAAGTTAAGTCTACTTAAAGGATGTACATTTAAAATGTGTTCGTGAAATATTTATTAATGAAAATTATAACATGGCTGCTTGTGCAGACAGCCATGTTGTGACATGGTATTTTACTAGTTTAAAATAGGTATTAGTTACTACTACAGTATTGTGTATGATTATCATTATAGTTACTACTGCAGTGTATAATTATTACTCTATACATAAAGTACTTTGACTAATCTTTTTTTTTTTTTTTTGTGTGTGTGTGTGTGTGTGTGTCGCATGTCGAAATCAAGAGTAAAAAAGTGAAAATTTCCTCAAATTTGGAAACTAACGTTTGAAATGATTTTTAAAATTAATTTGCCCCCTACCTTTTTCCCCTTATGCTGCCATATAAGTTTTTGTACTGTGAAAGAATGCCCGTATATTTTAGAAGCTAAACAATTAAACAGAATTTTTATTTCTATTTTTATATTTTCACTTGTAGTTAAAAAAAAAGTTATTGTTGAATAAAGAAATTTAATGCATAACCTTAAAAATTTTGTTCCATACCTGTATAAAACTACAAAAGGAAGAATTATAATTTCATTATAAATATTTAAAAGGGATTTACTTTTTATTTATCAATCTCTAAAATTAATTTAAGTTAAAATAAAACTAAAAATGACTTAATACAAATTAATTTTAAATGATTAAAACAGAAAAAAAGGCATTAAAACTATGTTTGGAAAAAAAAAAAACAGCTATCATAGGTATATTATCAAAAGTCATGGTTAAAATTTATTTGCTTCTGCCAGTATAGTGTACACATAAAAAGAATATTTTAACTGTAAATATTCTAAGTAACATTTTTTTTTATGTACATACATGTAAAGATAGTTAGTTTTTGTAAATTCTAAGTCTATTATTAAAAAATACTTTAATGCTGCGTGAAATATGCTTGCAATTTATTTTTTTGATGCATTTATATTAAAAAAATTAAGAAACACACTTAATAATTAAGTACATGTTTAGTGCCGGATATCCGTATTCGCAACCAAAGAAGCTTCGGATATCCGATATCCGATATCCGGCAAAATCAATATTCGTTACGTCCCTAGATCAAATATGAAAAAAATTGTACTTTTTGATTATATACTATAGTATTATTATATTATACTATATTATGTTGTACTATATAATATACTGTTATGAAAGATAAGAAAGGAACTACGTTATATTACAAACAGCATTTTTACGCAAGTTGAAAAACGTTTTTTTTTTTCAATGGAAATTTGCGAATTTTTGTAAAACAGGTATTTTTTAAGTGAAATGCGCTACTATTAATTTGTAATATGCAATTTTTTTCATTTATTTATTTTCCCTACACTTTGTTTTACTAAAGTATGCCTTTAGCTACATGTTACAGAAATTATTCGATCGTATTCTACTTTTTTAAAAATTATGAAAATCGCATATTTTTTCAAATTTTAAGGTCGATGCGCTTTCGCCAAAGCCCTAGAATTAATTAGTCTATTATCTATATATTATACTAGCTGAAGTACCCGTTCTTCGCACGGGAATGAATGGACTTTTTGATATTACGATTTGTGGTGATTACTATTCATTGTAATAAACAGATATAGCAAAGTGGATATCGCGTTATATTGTGTCCAATAATCATGCATACCGAATTGCAAGGCAATCGTTTGTACGGTGCAGAAGGCCATGTGGCGTAGCGCAATCTAGTGGCGAGTTTTAGCAAAACGGATACGGCGAAAATATTTTTCGCATTCAGATATCGATGTATACGAATTTTCATGACGATCGGCTGGACAGTCCTGAAGTTCATGTGTTGACGCGACATTTAGTGGCAAGTTATAAGAAAATGGATAGCGCCAAACTCTTCCCCGTGTTCAAATATCTATGTATACCTATTTTCATAGCGATCATTTGCACAGTCAAGAAGTGATACACTGCAGGGCCATCTAGTAGTTAATTAAAGTAATGATTTGCTACAGCGCCGTCAAGTGGCGAGTTATAGCAAAATGGATAACGCCAAAATATTCTCATTTTTCAAATAGCTATGTATACTGATTTTCATAGCGACCGTTTGAATGGTCAAGAATTTGGCCTGCTGAAGCGTCATCTAGTGGCGAGTTAAAATAATAATGCATTGCAGTGTCATCTAGTGGTGAGTAACATCAAAAGGAACGCAGTTAGAATATATTCTTCGTGCTCAAATGTGTAAGTATAAAAAATTTTATGCCGATCGGTCGAACGGTATAGAAGTTGATGCTTTTCAGCGTCATTTAGCGGCAAGTTACAGCAAAATGGATAGTGAAAAATATTCTCCGTGTTCTAATATTCGCGTGTACCAAATTTCATCGAAATTGGTTGGACGATATGATATTCGCATAGCAAACGGCTAAACGGAATAGAATTCGACGTTCTGCTGCGCCACCTTGTGGCAAGTTAGAGGAAAACGGATAGCATAAAAAGCTTCTCCATGATAAAAGACTTAGGTGAACCAAATTTCATGGTGCAACGGTGCTCAACGGTGTTGGAGTTTTTCAACCTCATACACTCATACCAACATTCATTTTTATCTATAACCAGTGTCATTATATATCCCAGTCTCAAATAAAATCCAGTTTCAAATCTAAGCCTCGCCAAAGTGCCAACATAAGCCATTTTGCAAGCGTTTTTTCAGGAAATCATTCGAAGCATTGACTTAGCAGGAATAATATATGGGAAATGGTTCGACCGCGAAAAAGTAAAGCAAGCCTTTATTTGAAAAGTTGAATCCCTTAATACAGCCGAATTTTTTAAAATTATCAACTATAACGTGTTTTATTCATCATTACTCCGATGTACTAAATGAGAAGATTTCAATTTTCTGAAATTTGGCGGAATTCCCCCAACTTAAATCAATGTACTCATTTGGCGAGAATTCTGGAGATAGATCAATTGAAATCCCTTAATAACTGCATTATTTCTTCACGGATCATTAAAATTGAACGCTGTATTCTAATAAAACCTTTGCACTTGTTTTCAAAAATCTATTTCCTTAAGCTCTCAATAAATTGCGCCAAGCCGAAATCTGTGCAAACCGCTAGAACTCACTTTCACAAAATCGGCATTTGAGCCATTTTATTTTTTCGCCAAACTAAAATAATTTACCTATTAGCCTCGGAAATCTTCAATTCTTATTGTTTTGCGTGTAAAGCATTACATTCCTGCTCTGATTTCCTATGCACACGATATTATAATTTAAAAAAAAAATAACCTTACGAATATAAACTAACAAAAAAAAAATCATTATTATTCTTTTATTTTTACTTTGAGAATTTAAAACATTTTATTCGGCAAAATCGCCACACATGGCAACCACGATCCTTATTTCACGCTTTTTTCACTACAGGGGTTACAATTACGGAAAGCTTTTTGCGTGAAGGGCATAAAAAATCTCTTAAATTCCGGGAACGGGTGGACTTTCAAAGTTTTAAAGTGGACTACGATTTATTCTATATTATTTTACATATCTGTGCTAAATTTCAGGCCGATAGGTCCATTTTTGTGGATTTGTATACGAATCAAATCCACAAACAAACAAACAAACAGAATTTCATTTTTATTTATAAGAAGATTAGTGTATTATCACACGTATTAAGAATACGTGTGATAATGAACCGTAGTGGGAATGTTCACTGTTACTTCAATGCTTCTTCCATAAGTGATTATTAACAAGTATGTGAAGACGACGTTTGAGATCCCACATTTATATGTGATAGTCTTATTCAACTTTGAGTAACTTAAGGTCTTATTAAACGAACAAAATTTCGAGCAACTGGGTTGCCGCAACCGATTGCGGAAACTCGTCCCGGCAAGTCGATGAGCATGCTGGGCTGCCATAGTAAACAAGCCCGGCTGTGCTCACACAAACGCCAGAGATCAGCCGAATGGGCGGTTGCTTGAGCATGTCATTATAGATAGCTTATCGCCTCAGTAACCTTTTTAAATACTTGGGGTTACTTACGTATTATACCGGCGGTCCGCCAAGACGAGAAATCTTTCGTCAAGATAAATGCGGAACACATGAAATTATGGATGCTTGGGTATTGGACGGTTTCGATTGGCAACAGTTTGCCAGCACATTTGGCGAAAAGATAGTTTGGCGAGAATGACCCCCGGGATTACACGCAAGTACCTATTTGGGAACTCGAGGGTTTCATAAATGTGAAATTTCATACTAATGCTTTCAATCCGATCTGTTTGTGTCTCCATATCGCTATTCATTAAAGAGACATTTTTTTCCTCGATCGTCACTACGATTGATATCGCAGAGTCTTCCGACTTAGGAATAGGAAACACTGCGATTGGCCGGGGCCTTCGCTATTTGTAACGGGCCTGCGCGTGTATTTCGATAAGTCATCCAAAGAGGCCTACGGATGCTCGCGTCTTCACATATACATCAAGCTTTTTTTAAGCTTTCTAAGGCTTTGAAGCGTTATTTAATGTAGCTTTATGCCATAATTGTGCTACTAATTTTATTAGTTTCTTTACTATGATACATGTGGACATTAAAGCAAGTAGATGTGTGTAATTTGAAGGAAAAACAAAGCAGTGCTTACTTTCATGATTCATTATTTTGGCTTGATTTTTAATATACATTAAACAAATTAAGCTGATTTTTATTATACATTAAGGTAAACATATTCATAAATGATAAACAGTTTATTTATACAGATATTTTTATGAATTTCTTTATACTGAATATTTAAGTTTCACATTTTAAAAGCAGTTACAACCATAACCACTTTTTAAATAAAATTAACTAACAGTTATTAAATTTGCGTTCATTAAATTTTGTCCAGTTAATATATTAACAGAATATATGACGAGGTGCTGGAATAGAAATGAAGATATTTGATATTTACAATTCGCATATACATCATTTAAGTACTACTACAATATTTAATTTTTAATCTTTTGTAAGACGTGGATATTTGGCGAATGTTTACTATAGTTAGAAGTACAACCTGGTGTACTGCATTCCTTTGGCATCTAACTTAAAAATAATGTAAATTAACTTAACGAGAAACATTTAGAATAAATTACTCAATAAAATGTGTCCCATAAATAGTAGTACGAACTTTAAGGGAAGATGAAAGAAATCAAAAGGATTAAGAATCACGTAACATAGCATGGCCAAACACGTTGTTTTCATGCTAAGCTTATGTATTGAAAATTTTACCATTCCCGATATTAAAAGGATTTATAATTTTCGTTTATAATTCCATATATTTTTTTTCTTCCAAGGAAAAGTATTAAATTTTAGAAAACCATAGTAGGAAATACCACGAATATTCTAATATCTTTTTTTTTAAGTGATTACTAACTGGTGCTTGAAGACAATGTTTTCGTCCTTGCATTGCTGTATACAGTGAAACTTCTATGAGCGACCACTTCTATTTAGTGACCCCCTCCTGCAACGACACATTTTTTAAGGCACCGATTTTTTACCCTATCTAGTTAATGTTAAAAGAGCCTCTAGAAGACACCACACAACCCTCTATAAGTGACCGGTCCCAGTTCCCAGTCCGAAAATTTTCTTGTATTTTACCGGAAGTAAAGTAAATAAAAACCACATTCTAAACCAGTCGCTCTACTGCAAATCGACAGCAGTGCAAGTACAGGTACACATTACGTACAAATCTTGTACGTTAGAGAAGAGACATGTCTAAGAAACGAGTGATTTTACTACTGGAAGCGCACTGATGTGATCGAATCACACGAAAAAAGAAATTTGGAGGTTACTTTTGGTTGTAGGAAAACCTAAAAAGCAAATAGATTTTATTATGACAAATTGAGAATGCATGAAGATATCGGAATAAATGCTCTTTTGGCAAATGTAAAATATATATATATATATATATATATATGCAGCAGACAGTGAAGTACACTCGAAGCGAGAATAAAGAATGAAACAATCTGAAATTCCTAAATATTTGATCAAAATTTAAAATTTGTTTACATAATTACTCATGCAATTTATTATGAAACTACATAAATAACAAAACAAACAATATATTTTAGCACTTTGAATACAAAGTGAGATAAACCAACAGCTCAAGGACTCGAAAAATTTCAGGATACCTCTTCAAAAGCTGCACTAAACACTGTAGCAAACCAAAAATAAACGCTTTCTTATTTAATTATTCTTTATTATAGCAATTCCAAGTATTATATAAAAGTTATTCTTTTGTCGCTATCTCAATCGAACTTTGGAATTGAACATAATGAACTCTTGTACAAAATATTAACTGCATTTGAAGTTTCTACGTATACATATACAAAATTAAAAATGTATAATTTACTGTACTTCTGCACTGAAAGCTGGCTACACATGTCTAAATCATACAATCAATGCACATATCTAACTGATAAATAACATTTTCAACTGAAAAATTAAATAGACAACATCGTCTAACTAGTATTACAAAGACACGCTTATTTACTGTATAATAAACTACTCAAGTAGTACGATTTCAGATGAAAATGATTTAAAAACAGCACATGAATATTAATTCACTAAATTTGATTTACATACATATTTTTAGAACTCTAAATAAATTATACAAGTTTACACTTCCTTTACATTCAGAGCAAAATGTTCGAATTTTATGATAAATTACCATAAAAAAAATGGCTCAATCTTCACAAAATGATTATCTACATCTAAAGTTCTTTAGTACGACAAAACTACAAAAAAACTGTTTTAAAATAATATAATATTTATAATACTTATAATAATAAAATAGAACAGTGCTAATCGCGAAAACAGGCCTCAATGATAAACTCAATTTTCGTGCTGGCAACGAGCAAGCAGGCCCTGTTGCTAATAGCGACGGCCCCGGATTGGCTGACATTCCAGCAATCAGCAATAGATTCGCCTCTGAACGAAAAAGTTGGAGTAGACCGTTCCTTAGCCTAGGTGACCGAAGGAAATTTCCAGGAACGAGGTTTCGCGACTGGTTGCGGCAGTAAAATGGCTCGAAATTTTGTTCGCGTAATAAGGCCTTTACTTCCGTACTTAATAAAACCAGAATATGCACATATCTAATAAATGATGCATTTATTATCAAACAATTCAAAATACTTTAAAAAATAAAACATTTCGATCTGAAGTTAGTTCTCGTAGTGAGTCATACTGGGTGATCCATTTAAAAGAGTACCCGTTAGTTCTTCTTATTGCCCTGACGGATGTGGCAGCTGTTCTAACACTCAAGTATCATTGTTCGAACCTTCTTTAAGTGTGGGAAATCATTTCCAACACTGTTGGACTGTTATAACTTTATTTGTGAAGTAAAACAAATAGGGAGGCGCACGATGTTATTTAATTCCGCGATCCTTTTATTTTTGAAAAATATAATTTAATTTAAATTTTGAACATTATCATTCTTTACGACAAATGCTGAAAATGCTCTTAACCCTTTTTAATGCAAACATGAACATGCCGAACCCAGTTTTTGGACACACTTCGTAACATTGTTGGTGTTATTGACGAGATTTTTTTTTCAGTTATGAGTTGCTTTTATTATAATCCACATTTGTGAATACACTTACACATGTCACTTAAAAAAAAGATTTATTATGCATCTCTTGACAACAACAGGCAATTAAATTTTTAGAAGACAAAAAACTCAATATCTTTTTTGTTGCCATTCCTAGAAAAAAATAAATTTTAACTTTCATCTGAAAGTCCTGTATGAAATCAAGCCACAGCAGAGTATACGCCCTTCCCAGTAACTAAGTTACGTTACAACATTTCAAATCAAACTGCTTAGAGAAATGTTAGGGATTTATCATGTTTACGTGCTAATCCGGAAATCGCACAGGAAGTTTAATGGTCCGCCCTGTACGTGATTGTTTTTCACGAACTTTTTGAATTTTAGGAAGTAAGTCTGTCGGAGGTTTGAGAGCTTGTCTTGTTGCTTTTGTTGATTGTGCTGTGGTAACGACTGGTACTTTCAAGAAATATGCTGGCTTTAATCTATCACAGACACTGTCATTGATTTTTATGGTAAAATATCTTTCTTTTCTGTCAACAACTTGTAAAGGACCATCGTAAGAAGGTTCTAATTGTTTTTTTAGTCTATCTTTGCGAATAAACACATGTGATGTCAAGTCTTTCGGGACGAATATTTTTTGGACATATTTATCGGATACTGTTCTTCGGCCGATTTCTTCCATAAATTTCATAAGCTGCTTGACAAAAATATCAGGCGGTGTAGGGGTTGTGCAATCTTGGTAAAAATTCTCCAGGTAAGAGAATATTTTGTCCATAAACCATTTGTGCAATGGTGTGTGCAGTCTTCTTGCATAGCTGTGCGTAGACCAAGAAGGACATTCGGTAGGGATTCACTCCAGGCGAGGTTATTGCGTGCCGTTAGCACGGTATTAAGAGATCTATGGAGGCGCTCGAACTTACTATTGCATTGGGAATGGTAAGCAGTTGTATGTCGCAAATTTATTCCACACATTTTTGATAGGTCGTTGAACAACTTTGAACTAAACTGAGCTCCACGATCTCTTACTAGGCGACATGGAGTACCCAATCTTGAAACCCAAAGCATCAGCCAAAGCAAGCCAAAGCATAAAATGCTTTGGCAACAGTCTCTGCTAAAATGTTGTTGAGTGCAATCGCTTCCATTCAGCTAGAGCACCTGCCAATGCAAGTCAGACGGTAAATATTCCCATTTGATGGTGGTAGTGGTCCAATGAGATCAATGTGCACGCTACTAAATCTTTCCGAAGGAAGTTGGAAATCTCCAAAATTTGATTTAGTGTGCCGATTAATTTTACTTTTTTGACAACCCATGCAAGATCGAGTCCAAAGCTGTACATCTTTACGGATACTTGGTCAAATAAATTTAGACGATAAGAGCTTTACACATGATTTAGTGACTGGATGGGCTGCGTTATGCATTTGATGAAATATTTTCATGCGATAACTTTCAGGAATGTATGGTCTAATATTATTCGTTGAAATTTCACACCACAAAGACTTCCCAGAAGGTAGCGGATACTGCTTGAAGTTCAGAGAAGTTGTTGATGTCTTCAAATTCTGTAATTCTTTATCCGTTTTTGTTCATCTGCTATTTTATGGTATAGTCAATCAAAGAAATTTCTTCAATTCTAGATAAAGTATCTGCAACGATGTTGTCTCGACCTTCAACGTACTGTATATCAGTCGAAAATTGAGAAATGTATTGTAAATGTCTAAGTTGACAAGGTGATGCTTTTTCTGGTTTTTGTTTAAATGCGAAGGTTATGTGTTTTTTAGTCTGTGAATATTTTAAATGGTCTTCTTTCCAGGAAAAATTTGAAGTGTTTGATGGAAAGGTAAATTCCTAGTAATTCGCTATTGTAAGTACTGTAATGCGTTTGCGCTTCGTTTAGCTTTTTGGGAAAAAAATGCAGTATGTTTCCATCTATTATCTTCGAATTGTTGTATTACTGCTCTAATCGCCGAGTCCGAAGCATCTGTATAAAGTGACAGAGGTAGTTCATGATTCGGAAATGATAAGAGTGTTGTATTTGACTAAATCATCTTTGCATCATTCCTCTTAGCTTCATCTGTCCAATTACATTTTAGTTTATCTTTTTCCGTGCTCTTTTAAGGTAATCATGACGGAGACATTGATTTTTTGATGCATTCAATATCGCCGATAAAATTTAATCCTAACTAATATTATAAATGCGAAAGTGAGTTTGTTTGTTTGTTTGTTTGTTTATGACGCTTTCACGCCTAAACCGCTGAATAAATTAGGATGAATTTTGGTTTTAGGTATAGATGGGACCCTGGAGAAGATTATAGGCTACTTAGAATTTTAGATTTTTAATTACTTCTTTAATTATTAATTAAAAAAAGTTTTTACGTTGCCATGCTTGGCGAGTTTCGCCCGTATCAAATGTTTCATGTTTTGAGCTAACAAGAATGCTATTACTTCAATGAAAAGCACGTGCATCTGAAAAACATTAAATAATATGGAAATTATGCCAGTTTAATGCCAAATCTATCTATCTGCAATAATAAAAATGAATGTTCTCCAGACAAATCTACAGAAAGCAGAGCTTTGAAAATTTGAGCATGACTGGGCCCATGACTTCGGTAAAGTGTACCTGAGGCTCAGAAATTTTAATTACTTTTCTAACTATTAATTAAAAACCGTTTTATCACCGCACAAAATGATTTATGCTTTTGAAATAAAGCAGAAATTCTATTTGCAAAATCACATGCATTTGGAAAACATAAATAAGTATGGAAATTATGTTGATTTTACGCCAAATTAAAAAGCATAAATAAAGAAAAGTGTACTTACGTATGATCCCGGCTGTCCGCCAAGACGAGCAATTTTTTGCCAAGATAAATGCCCGGCACATGAAATTATGAATGGTTTTGAATACGATTGGCCACAGTTTGGCAACTCATTTGAAATTTTAACTAATTTTGAAATTTTAACTACTTTTCTAACTAATAATTAAAAGCCGTTTTATCGCCCGCACAAAATGATTTATGCTTTTGAAATAAAGTAGAAATTCTATTTGCAAAATTACATGCAATAGAAAAACGTGGAAATTATGTTTATTTTACGCCAAATTAAAAAGCGTAAGTAAAGAAAAGGGTACGTAAGTATTATCCCAGCGGTCGCCAAGACAAGCAATTTTTTGCCTAAATAAATACCGGCCACATGAAATTATTAATGGTTTTGAATACGATTGGCCACAGTTTGGCAACTCATTTGACGAAAAAACAGTTTGGCGGGGATGACCGCCGGGATAATACGTAAGTACCAAGAAAAGTCCAGATGTGTTTTTTAAAGATCATAAATTTCCAAATCCTACCAATAATATAAATGTGTACGTTTATATGTTTGGATATTTTTGACTGAATCACACAAAAATGGTTGGAAAAATTTGTAATGAAGATAGCTTATGCCCTGGATTAACATACAGGCAACCTTTCAAAACATATAGCATAAATAATTCTTTTACTAAGACACTCAAATTAATGCTAATGCATTGCGCTCTATGGAAATTTTGCAGCTACTAAACCGATTTTAAAACTTTTTTCACTGATTGAAAGTCCTAGGCCTATATGGTCCTAGGCCTATAGGGTCCTAGGCCTATATGGGGAATTCCTCTGTGTGGAATTTTCTAAGGGATCTTAGCCCGTATTTTCGCGAGTTTTTGGGAAAAAACACGGAAAACTGCGAGCGGCTAGGTCGACAGGCGCGACCGGAGTTTGAACCTGACACCTCCCGCCATCCAGTTTTGAGAGTAGAACCTCTTAGACACTGGGGGCACCCTCAGTGTTATAGGCTACCTTTTATGCATATATCACAAATAGTTCTTTTACAGGGATACTCATAAGAATTACATTACGCTCTATGTGTATCTCAATAAGTACTGAACCGATTCCAAAACTTTTTTCACTGATAGTAAGCTGCACATTCTTGAGTATTATAGGTTAAAATTCATGCATGTAGCGCAAATACTTCCATTACAGGAACACTCAAAATAATTCTATGGGCATCTCTTTAACTACAGAACCGATTCTTAAACTTTTTCGCTAATAGAAAGCTGCACTATTCCTGATTAACATAGGATAAAATTCATGCATAGAGCATAAATATTTCTTTTACAAGAACACTGAAAACAGTTCTCAAATACTGTCGTAACTGTCTCTATTCGCCAAATGCCTGAAAAAAATCTAAATTTAGTAATTCTGCAAACTCTCTTATTTTAAATGAATTATACTACCATGCATTATACTTCATTTTAAATAAGTAAAAAGCAAATAATATTTAAATGCCGTTTATTAGTCGCAAACCTATTTGTTATTCACACATGCTTCGTTTCTCTCGGGACCTAATTCTAAAGCCGACGCGGACGAAGTCGCGGGTAGCGGCTAGTAAGACATAAAAATGTCCTGAGCTCTTGAATGGTTGTTGGAAGTTTGTAACTAACAATTGTTTGAATTTTGTCTGGTAAAGATCGTGAGCCTTGGGGAGTAACTAAATAACCCAAGAATTATATTTCTTGCCCACCGAAGATCTATATGGCAACATTAATGCGAAGTCCATAGTCATTTAATCTGTCAAACACTAATTTCAAATGGATTCGGTGTTGTTCTTCACTAACATATGCAATCAGAATATCATCTAGGTAGGAAAAAACGAAATTTAGACCAAAAAGAACTGTGTTTATAAATCTTTGAAACGTCGCTGGTGCATTTCTTAAGCTAAATCTCATTACATCGAATCCGAACAGGCCGAAAGGAGTAATAATTGCAGTTTTACATCTATCTTCTTTGGCAATAGACACTTGACAGTAGGCTTTAAATAAATCTATTTTGGAATAAATATTTGTACTTTATAAAATATGCTGAAAATCTTCTATCCTAGGAATGGGATATCTGTCAGGAACTGTGTGTTCTATCATTTAGCTGTCTATAATCTCTACATGGGCGAATTGTACCCTCTTTTCTTAAGCACCACATGAAGAGCACTTTCCCATTGAGAACTAGAGCGTCTTATTTTGTTATTACCGAACATTAATTGGAATTCTTGCTAAACTACACTGCAAAAAAATTCAGAAACGTTACATACTTATAGCAGAAAGGTTTCCGAAAGTATAGCGTAACCTACCGATGCTCTACTCGAATTCACGATTTCGGAAACATAACCCACATTTCGGCGTAAAATATTTACAGGGAAAGGAAATCTGCATTTGGGACTTCGCGCGCATGCGCCAAGTGCCAAGAGACAGAGGGAAAAGAGTGAACGCGTCTTCCATAATAGCACAGATAGTCACAAAAGAGTCGCTGTGACGTCAGAGAGGATCACAATTGTCACAGGACTGTCACATACTAGTCACATTGTGACTTGTGAGTGATGTGACTCCACTTTGTGGTCACTGTGAAGTTTATTTGTGACCAGTCCCAGGTGACGTCGCCGGATGAATATTTAAATAAAACAGCACATTATCTCCTGAAAATAATTTATGTGGAAAAAAAAGATTTAAGATTCTTAATTTATATTTATTAATTATGGTATTTTCCCTCCATTTATAAAATACTCCAAAAAAATTTAAGTTTCCAAAATAAGCCATGCCAGAACTTTTCCAAAATAAGCCATCGCGTACTAACAGTCCGACAATGACCAATTAAATGTCAAAAGATAGCCGGTGGCAACACCTAAACACCCACCAAGTTTCATAATTTTAGCTATACTGGAACATAGTTAAAAATACGAGCGTTCTCCGTAAAGAGATCTCGCCGTGTCCGCCATTTTACGTGCATCTGCGAACTTCAAATGGCTATAACTCGCGAACTAATTGTCCGACAATGACCAATTAAATATCAAAAGATAGGCGGTGGCAACACCTAAACACCCACCAAGTTTCATAATTTTATCTCAATTGGAACATAGTTAAAACGTGCTCCCTGTAAAAAAGGAATAGCGCCCCTGCCGCCCTACCCAATGACGATATAAACGGCGCCTCCCGTATCTCCAGTTCTGTATACCCGACGACTTAGTCGCTTGGTACGTGGGCTATTGGTGCTATTAAGTGTCATTTGGCGCGATTTGCTTTCAGTTATAATTAAAATTTTGGTAAAAAGAGCTCCTGCCCAGGGCGCCAAAATTGGCGAAATTCAAATGGCTATAACTCGCGAACTAACAGTCCGACAATGACCAATTAAATATCAAAAGATAGGCGGTGGCAACACCTAAACACCCACCAAGTTTCATAATTTTATCTCAATTGGAACATAGTTAAAACGTGCTCCCTGTAAAAAAGGAATAGCGCCCCTGCCGCCCTACCCAATGACGATATAAACGGCGCCTCCCGTATCTCCAGTTCTGTATACCCGACGACTTAGTCGCTTGGTACGTGGGCTATTGGTGCTATTAAGTGTCATTTGGCGCGATTTGCTTTCAGTTATAATTAAAATTTTGGTAAAAAGAGCTCCTGCCCAGGGCGCCAAAATTGGCGAAATTCAAATGGCTATAACTCGCGAACTAACAGTCCGACAATGACCATTAAATATCAAAAGATAGCCGGTGGCAACACCTAAACACCCACCAAGTTTCATAATTTTAGCTGTACTGGAACATAGTTAAAAATACGAGAGTTCTCCGTAAAGAGATCTCGCCGTGTCCACCATTTTAGGTCCGTCTGCGAACTTCAAATGGCTATAACTCGCGAACTAATTGTCCGACAATGACCAATTAAATATCAAAAGATAGGCGGTGGCAACACCTAAACACCCACCAAGTTTCATAATTTTATCTCAATTGGAACATAGTTAAAACGTGCTCCCTGTAAAAAAGGAATAGCGCCCCTGCCGCCCTACCCAATGACAATATAAACTGCGCCTCCCGTATCTCCAGTTCTATATACCCGACGACTTAGACGCTTGGTACGTGGGCTATTGGTGCTATTAAGTGTCCTTTGGCGCGATTTGTTTTCAGTTATAATTAAAATTTCGGTAAAAAGAGCACCTGCCCAGGGCGCCAAAATTGGCGAACTTCAAATGGCTATAACTCGCGAACTATTGGGCGGACAATGTGGAGCGAAATAAAAATCCATACCTCGTGGCAACCCCTAAACACCCACCAAGTTTCATAATTTTAGCTATACTGGAACATAGTTAAAAATACGAGTGTTCTCCGTAAAGAGATCTCGCCGTCTCCGTCATTTTAGGGCCATCTGCGAACTTCAAATGGCTATAACTCGCGAACTAACAGTCCGACAATGACCAATTAAATATCAAAAGATAGGCGGTGGCAACACCTAAACACCCACCAAGTTTCATAATTTTATCTCAATTGGAACGTAGTTAAAACGAGCTTCCTGTAAAAAAGGAACTGCCCTAACTTTTGCAGCAGTCAGTTTACTTTTAAAGCAATAAAAGCAAGACGATCACAGCGCTGAGGTAACGTGCTGGCCTATAAACGAGTGCGTCGAGGCTTCGATACTGAAAGCTGGTACTGTGCGCTCCTTCCGTGAGAGTTTGGTGCTGCCATCTAGTGCATGTTATTCGAAACGCTACATCTAGCGCATGCTACTCGTTCTGAAAAACACAGAAAGGTTACTCGTTAATTCGGAAACCTTTGTGAAATAAACCGAAAGGTTACTCAATATTTTACCAAAAGATGCAGAAACGTTGCACATCTTTTCCAGAAACCTTACCTAAAAAGCAGGAAAATCTGTAAATATTTTTCCGAAATATGCAGAAACGTTTCTAAATACTTTACCCGCATGGTTCGGAAACGTTTCTGCAATTTTAAACTACAAGAGCTGCCCATATTTTGGGGTAACGTTTCCGATTTTTTTTTTTTTTTTTTTTTTTTTTTTTTTTTTTTTTTTTTTACCGTGCAATTTAGCTGTCTTGCCGAATTTAGCTGTCTTGCTTTAGGATGCTCAGGTTGACCATTTGTTTATAATACGATGTTAAACGTTATGTTTTAAGCCTGGTTAAAACAAATTATGTTAATCAGTATTTTCCCCCTTGTGGCACCCTCTGAATTTCCCACGATTTTAAAAATTGCAAGTTTCCTTTCGTTATTATGGTTGCTGAAAAATCATAGTGCTCAAAAATCGCCAAGGGTATCGATTTTGTGTCTACTAAAACGAAAACCTTTTTAAATCGCCTTCATTTGGACACCTCTTTGAACCAAGATTGTCCTTCATCCTGGGAAAAACTGACCTTTTCGGAAGTCAAATAGAAAATGACTGTGTTGTTGAGTGTTAAAAATTAACGTAGGACTTTAACCGGGTAAACTATAAATGAAGAACAAAAATAAGTCTTTCCTCGTTGTGTGAAAGTTCATCGCAACTTATATCGAGATTGCAGTTTCTGTGGCACTTTGAAAATAACTTTCTACTGAGTAGACAATGGTAATAGATAGAGGTACAAAATTTTTGCAGATTAAAAAAACAGAAATTTCGCAAAATTTTCATAAATTACTTCTAAAACAATTTTTGTACACTTAAAATGCATCTCCAATGTTAATTAAAAGTTAAACTGTAGTAATGTCAACATTGGACTGTTTTAGAGTCTTCTCTTCGTAACGGCCACAGTATAATGACTAAACAAACGTTTACGTTATCAGTTGGGCTCCAAATGCTCCGTAAAACTGATTTCAACAAAGATTGGAAAAGAGTCCTTCACACTATGTCATTCCCATTGGGATCTTCATTCCATCCTGTTTATGGATTGTAGCAGTGATGAAAGTGGGTGTTCCCATCCATGAGCTCATATTGAGGAAGTGCTCTGAAGAAAGCAATTTTTGAAAATCTTTCGAGCCAATATAATTCAATGGGCTCATGGTTGCAGCCACAGATGGGTAAAATAATTGAACCATGTGAAAATAAGCTTCATTGGTTGCATTAGATTTCGTGTGCAAAAAGAGTTCATCGGAAGTGTTTTCAGATGCGGTTTTTAGCATTGTGTTTGGATCCAAATCCCCTGATTGTTGTTCAAGAGTTGCTTTCAAGTTGTCTGATTTGTTCCACAAATGGTGAGCCAATGGGTCACTTGAATCTACTCATTCCTTAATTAGTTTAATCGATTTCGGGCACAGATCAGATAGGAAGCTTATTTGAATGAATTAACGCTTGAAAGATTCATAAACATAATTTCATTTCTTAAAAAAGAGAGAAAGAGAGAGAGGGGTATTTGGCACTTATTCACAAAAATTAAGATATTTTCGCATCAATTCGAGTCTATTCGCAAACTGCTCCCTAGTAATGGATTATGATAACACGCCCAGAGTTAGTGGTCCCAAGGAGCAGTCACTCCAGGACTTCCCTGGGTCCGTAACATTAATCACTGGTTCGTATACGATTTATAAATACAAAATGTACAACACAAGAAATTATACAGGGTGAATCTAAACTCTTGGGCAAAATTTTAAGGGGTGATGATGGGGCACATAATAAGGGATTAGCATCCCATAGCCATGTGGGGTCTGTAACGTCGTCTTGTGTAGCTGTTCATAATCACTTCGGAAAAAAGTGACAAAACAACAGTGGACTTTCCGACCCTTGTTTCGTCAGAAGCTAATGTATTTTTCTCCGAAAACAGAAGACTAAAATGGATGGTTTAAAAATTCTATTTTATTTCATGGATGAAATGTTCGGAGACGAGCCTATTGTTTATGGAACTTGGTTAAGAAATCAGACGGACACTTCAATACTTTTCCCAAAGTGATGATGACCGGGTAACTTAAAACTGCGTTTTTCACACTAGATTGCTTTGTGATGACGATTCCTCATTGTGTGCCCTATCATCCCTTAAAGTTTTGCCCAAGAGTTTAGATTCACCCTGTATAATCACTATGTGCTGTAAAAGCACTTAATTTCGCGAAGCTTTCATTTTCGCGAGCCTGTCGTCATCGCGAAAATGAAAGCCTCACGAAAAAAAAAAAATTTTTTTTCGCTTCAAATAGGGGCCGATTTTTCGAGTTGGGGGCCTTGGGCAAAAGCTTCATTGCTGGGTACCCTCTTTCAAAAACTGTTTTCAAAATCTACAATTTAATTTAAAGAACGATATGGGAGCTCCTTTTTGTTGCAGGCCCGGGCGCTTGCCTCGAATGGCCCTCCTTGGAAATCAGGCCCTGGCTTATAATAATGAAAAATCAGAAATTTTTCATTTACTAAGATTAAAAACTCTTTCTTGACAACTTCCTTTCTTGTAAGTATTTATTGAATATAAAACAATAATGCGACTAAAAGATACAGCTCATTCACTTTCACGATGGATACCAAGGTCCTTCCGCAGTATTTGGCTTCACAAGCTTGCAAAAAAAATTTAATAAAAAATTAAGTGCAATACATCATTTTAAAGCTTAAAATCTCTTCTATTGAAGTTTATCAATAAAAAAATCTTTATTTCAACTAAACAGAAATTAGAGCATTTTGTTTGCAGTCATACAGAAAAATGTGTTACATACGGGACATTCTATTTTTAACTACCACTTTTTATTTTATTTCAAAGTTCCCATGTTTCATAAAACCTTTTCAATAGTAGTATTATGGTAAATAAAAAGAAAAACAATAAAATAATATTTAATCACAAACTTTCAATGATCATTTTCTTTCTGTCCCGTACGGAACAATTTTGAGCTTATTTTTTTATTTTTTAACTAATAATATTCATGACAATTGAACAATTTTATTTTTGCTCTTCAACTAGTGAACAAGCTTCCTAAATTATTTAATTAAAATACTATGGCTTTTCATTTAGAAGCTGGGCAAGACAAACAAAAATGCGTTACCTACGGGACAAATCTACAGGCAGGGATCTCTTTTGCCGTACGTACAGGCAAAAATTTAATTTTTAGACTATGCTTATGGCTTTTCTGTACAATGAGCTGAACAAAGTACAAAAAATATACAAATAAACACATATGGTTAATTAAAGCTACCGTTGGTGAAGTGATAGCTTGCCTCAAATATTGAAGCATCATGTTAAGTAATTAGTTTATTTTCATCAGAAAAAGATAAAGATAAAACTGCAATCGTTTACTGTATAACAGCATTTTAAATACATATTTAACTAGAAAAATACGTAAATTAATTTTAAAAACCCTTATTTGAGTAGAAGAACCTTGGCCCCCTTACAGAAAGAGTAAGAAAACATTTAGCTAGAAAGAAAAAATCTTGAGTGACTCCACTCGACTTTCCGAACACTTACGATTAAGATCATTACCAAGCACTTAAATATAGTTTAATCGATGAATCATTCAAACATATACCAAATTGAAACTCAATCGAATGCACCGTTTAAACGCTTGCGCACTTTCAAGAATTTCTCCCCATAGGCCATAATGCCATAACATCAAGTTTTGTCGTAGCCCTGTAGGAGAACTGTAAGTCCTATACACACCCAAATCAATACCGGTCTTAGGATGGTGGTTTATAACATGTATACCCAATTTGAGCTCCATCGAATCTACCGTTTAAACGCTAGCGCACTTTCAAGAAATTCCCCCCCATAGGCCAAAATATAAAAGAAATGTTTGTCGTAGCCCTGTAGAAAAACTATAAGTCCTATACACACCCAAATCCATACCGGTCTTGCGACGGTGGTTTATGACCTATATATCCAATTTGAGCTCAATCGAATGCTCCGTTCAGGAGCTATCGTGTTCACTCACATACACACAAACACACACACACACACACACACACACACACACACATACATACATACATCTCGTAAAAATAGCATCAATGGATTCAGAAGCCCTCAAAACGTGTCAAAACACCAAAATCTCGAATTCGAATTTACAATACTTTCCTTACATGGTACATGTGCGGAAAGTAAAAATGAGACGACTTCACGGCTGAGAAAGTCAACTATGCATAAAAAAAGAGTTAGATCAGCATAGAAAGTATGAAACTGTGAAAAAAAAAAACTTGAACAACTAAGAAAAAAGAAATCGAAAAATGAAAGAAATGTCTAGATATATCCGAAGAACTATTCTCAGTTTCATTGACACCCCATATTTTAGGAAAAGCTATACATGTTTTCCCAAATTTTAAGTTCTTCCTAGTAAAATGAATATCAACTTCTTTGGAGCTATTCAAAATGGAGAGGAGGAGACGAACTTTTCGAACAAGAGGGAAAGTTTCTTAAAATGCCGCATGCAGAAGGGGTTCTCTGTTCAGGTACTTTCGGGATTTTTCAACTTTCGGTTCTACTCCTAGCAAGATTTTCAAAATCACTGATTTTCGAGAAAATAAGTACTTTTACAGTATTCATTTCCGTTAAGAGCTGAATTTTAAAAATCTGGAGTGACTCCACTCGATTTTCCGAACACTTATGATTAAGACCATGACCCAGCATTTAAATAAATTTTAATCAACGAATCATTCAAACATATATACCAAACTGAAGCTCCATCGAATGCGCCGTTTAAACGCGAGCGCACTTTCAAGAATGTCCCCCCATAGGCCATCCTGTAAAAGAAATCTGGGTCGTAGCCCTTTAGAAAAACGATAAGTCCTATACACATCCAAATCAATGCCGGTCTTAATGATGGTGGTTTATAACCTATAGACCCAATTGGAGCTCCCTCGAATGCCCCGTTGAGGAGCTATCGTATTCACTCACATACACACACACATTACATCTCATAAAAATAGCATCCATGAATTCAGAAGACCTCCAAACGTGTCCATACACCCAAATTTCGAAGTCGAATTTTTTCAGGATGACAATACTTTCCTTACAGGGTACATGTTCGGAAAGTAATAATGTAAACGCCTGTTTTAAAAATATTAAGCAGATCAAGTTACATGACATGTATTGCTAGAACGAGACGAGACGTCATTTGAGAACGAGACGGGACTCAATGAGGAACGTTTGCACAGAAAAATGTAAATGGTCCGACGGACTAGCCCTCTTTGTATTCTACTGGTCCCTTCTATATTTTAGTGGTCTCGGTGCAGTGGGCCACTGTTCATTCACAGGTTACACAGTGTTTTAAAGTATTTCTATGCTAGCTTTCGCTCTACTTACGTATTTTTGAATTTTTAATAATCATTGGTTTTATGTAGACACTTGAAATGTTGCTTGGACTCCTTGATACGCACGTTTGGCTATTTTACTATATATATACACTAGCTGCTACCCGCGACTTCGTCCGCGTCGGCTTTAGAATTAGGTCCCGATAGAAATGTAGCATGTGTGAATAACAAATATTGTTGCGACAAAGGAAACTGCATTTAAATATTATTTGCTTTTTACTTGTTTCAAATGAAGTATAATGCATGGTAGTATAATTCATTTAAAATAAGAGAATATGCACACAGTTACTAAATTTAGATTTTGTTCAGGCATTTCGCGAATAGAGACAGTTATGACAGAATTTGCGAACTGTTTTGTAAAAGAAATATTTATGCTATATGCATGAATTTAGTCTATGTTAATCAGGAATAGAGCAGCTTTCTATTGGTGATAAAGTTTGAGAATCGGTTCTGTAGTTACAGAGATACCCAGAGAGCGTAATGTATTAGAATTATTTTGAGTGTTTCTGTAAAGGAACTATTTACGCTACATGCATGAATTTTAGACTATAATACTCAAGAATAGCTTACTATCAGTAAAAAAACTTTAGGAATCGGTTCAGTACTTAATGAGATGCACATAAAGCGTAATTTAATTCTTATTAGCATCCCTGTAAAAGAATTATCTGTAATATATGCATTAAAGGTAGCCTATAACACCCAGGATGCCACCAGTGTCTAAGAAGTTCTGCTCTCAAAACTGCAAGGGGGGAAGTGCCAGGTTCAAACTCCGGGTCGTGCCTGTCGACCTAGCCGCTCCCAGTTTTCCGTGGTTTTCTAAAAAACCTCGCGTAAATACGGGCTAGGATCCTTTAGAAAGTCTCCCACAGAGGAATTTCTCATATAGGCCTAGGACGCTAGTGCAGTCAATCGGTCTTAATCCAAAAACAAACAATGATACTCAGGAATAATGTAACTTTCAATCAGTGAAAAAAGTTTTAGAATCGGTTCAGTAGCTACAAAATTTCCATAGAGCGCAATGCATTAGAATTATTTTGAGTGTCTTTGTAAAAGAATTATTTATGCTATATGCTTGAAAGGCTGCCTGTATGTTAATCCAGGGCATAAGCTATTTTCATTACAATTTTTTTCAAATCCGTTCAACCATTTTTGTGTGATTCAGTTAAAAACATCCAAACGCACAAACGTACACATTTATATTATTGGTAGGATTTGGAAATTTACGAACTTTAAAAAAAACTCATCTGGACTTTTCTTACGTATTATCCCGGTACTTACGTATCCAGGTACTTACGTATTATCCCGGCGGTCATTCCCGCCAAACGGTTTTTTCGTCAAATGAGTTGCCAAACTGTGGCCAATCGTATTCAAAACCATTAATAATTTCATGTGCCCGGTATTTATTTCGGCAAAAAATTGCTTGTCTTGGCGACCGCTGGGATAATACTTAAGTACCCTTTTCTTTACTTATGCTTTTTAATTTGGCGTAAAATAAACATAATTTCCATGTTTTTCTATTGCATGTGATTTTGCAAATATAATTTCTGCTTTATTTCAAAAGCACAAATCATTTTGTGCGGGCGATAAAACGGCTTTTAATTAATAGTTAGAAAAGTAGCTTAAATTTCAAAATTCTGAGCCTCAGGTGCACTTTACCGAAGTTATGGTCTCAGTCATGCTCAAATTATCCTGGATAATTGATTGGAATCCCCCGAATCGGATCCCCCAAATTATCCTTTAAATTTAAGAATTTGCAAATCTTGGCTGTAATTTCAAATAAGAGACAGAGGAACGAATTTTGTGAAAAATAATAGTAATAATAATGGTCTGTTACCATTTCATAGTACTAGCGTTATATATCCACATCAGTGGTGTAGCCAAGGGGAAGGGGGGGGGTCACAACCCCCATGAGGAATTTTTAACCATACAAAATGTATAGTGTTCGCTCCGTTATCACACACACGTATGCATTATGTATGTGAGTTGCAATAGTCGCACCCCCCCCTCCATGACAAATTTCTGAATACGCCACTGGCTGGTAATATCCCCTTGAATAAGTTTCTCTCGTTCTTACACTGATAAAATAAGAATAATGCAGTGAATGGACACAGTAACAAAATCTATTGCTGTTGCTTAACCTATTGTGCACAACAGTCAAATAAAAACTGAAGTAATCTTAGAATTGTTATCCCGCGTCCCGTTTTTCCCGTCTAAGAGATGCATTAAAACCTCATATTAGCGTGCACATCCGTGATGTTTCCAGGGCTATAGCTTTGAAAGGAAGCGTGTGACGGAAGCTGGATTGGATCCCGTAAATTCAGCGAGGTAGATAAAGGCGTTACCCGATCGGGCAAAAGGTACCCCTATCCGGCTTTCAACGGCCGAGGTGTAGCGTGCGCAGAAGCGATCTCGTGCCGCCACAGCTTCGTTCACTCTTCTCAAATTGTATTCCATGATTCAACGAATGCCATTTTAAATGCTGGATTAAAAAAAAACCGTTTATTTCAATTTATAAACTACTTATTCAGAATAGGACCATTGAAGTGCTTAATCTAGTGATCCTCATATCGTTCTATTTATTTGTATCTCGTGAAAAAAAACTTTATAATCTCATGCGCCATTCCGGAATAACGAACGATCTCAAAATGAGAATTTGTTATGATGTTTTTTTTTTTTTTTTTTTTTTTTTACAGCAGAGCTTATCACTTTCGCTAAATTTTTAAATCGTGAGGTCATATTTTCGACGGGAAAAAAGTCTCTATCAAATTTTATACTCTCTCGGAGTTAAGTTTGTAGACGTAAAAGTTTAAAGGATGGAAATAAAATTTAAAGCTTATTTACAGAGTCTCGCAAAACTACATTGTTAGCGCTCATTGTTGTTTAGAGGTTCTCCCAGAAATCTTGCCCAATTTGGCGCCAGAATGGCTGTTGTGTTGGAAAGTGTTCTATAGTCAATGCGTTTTTGCATTATTTATTCGTTCTTGTTATTTCTAAGATAAAAACCAGACATCTTTTTCTATTATGAGTACAGCAGGCTATAAATGAATGGATACACACATTCAATAATTCGAAATCCAACATCGCCAATGCAGAATCTTTTAAAAGTACTGTCATCATGAGTGCTGTTTCACAGTGGTTAGTTCTCGAACACCAGTGAAGAAGTTTTAATAATTGACAAGTTTTTTCAAGTACCTACTCTTTTAGGTTTATGGTCTGTTTGCAGTATCGATTGCAATGCATCTTCGAATTTCACAGAGAAGTCACGTTTTCCGAGGAAAGATCTGTCATGGACTAAAAACTTTTTTACCGATCCCCTGCATTTTTCATCTCTCTAATAATCACGAAAACATTCTGTACAAACAAATGTATTCTTCCAAATGTGTATCCGAGATCAATCTAGTTGTTGAGATTGCCTTTGTCGTCTTGTACAACGATATCTGAGAGCAAACAAAGTTTGTCTGAAAGTTCATAAGTTCTGTTCATCTGCTGCCATCTCCTAGGAAACCAGATATATGCCAGGAGCAGTGGTGTAACTACAGGGGGGGGGGCGGATTATACACCATGAGGAATTTTTTTGTCCTACAAAATGTATTTCCTTCACGCACACACAACTTATATATACATATATAAGAGTAGTCTTACCCCCCTCCCCCATGAAAAATTTCTGGCTACGCCACTGATCCACACCTTTTCTTTTTAGCTAAACAGTACAGTCTCATACAGTCATTCAGCGCAAACTTATCATTATGACCTGTGTAGTTATGTCGTAGTCAGGAAACCATGGAGCTCATTTCCAATCAGAACAGATAAAAAGAAATAGCTTACTAAGAGGAGCGAATGGAAGAATCCCTGGGAATCTATATCCTATTCTAACTATCCTATCCTATAATAAACACTCTGATAGAAACATTAAGACAATCAATACCAAAATAGTGGGAAGCATGTCACTCGAAAAATGAAATGAAAAATTGAAAATGAAATACTATAACTGAAACATTTGTATTATCATCGAACTGTTGTATGTCATTTTGCATATTAATCCAATAATCATTTTCATAGGATGTTATAACATCCTGCTTTGTAGGGTGTGAAATGAAAGTTACTTTGTATAAGAAAGTTTTCGTAAGAGGGGGCTGCCCATGAAGGTTTCGCCCTGGGCCCCCATCTCTGCCAATCGGCACAATACCCTGAATTTTTTGGGACCTTTGTCAAGAAGGAGGGGGAAATCTCGATTCCGCCTCTATTCCCGGTCAACTGTCCTTCTACTTTCATCATTTCATAACTTATAATTCTCAAAAGGGAAGGTTTTAAATCTGATTTTTGTTCTGCTTTGTTCTAAAATCGCGTGAAAGCTTAAATTCCAAGAGATAGCATTCGATCGATAGGTGTAAAAGAACGCGTTAAAGAGAGAGAGAAAATGATTTAAAATGAATAGTATCGTTCATCTGGATTCACATTTCGAATGATGGGATAGAACGCAACCCAAGAGTGAGCTGCCACTCTATGTCTCTCCCCGGGACTTAAATGGGTCTAGTTCTTAAACGAATGTCCGTCTGGCAAATGAATATCGTGTTCTTTGGTGATAGAACTCTATCCTATTAAAATGGCAGGCATACTTAAATGGTTTGAAAAGGATCCTATTTTTAACTACTAAAAGTATGTTTGGCGCTGTTAGCAACAACAGAACCGTCTGGCAACTATCCATTTATAATGCTAAAATGACATAGAAAATTATAAAGAAAGAATCCAATGTCTTAAAATGACTTCGATGTTTTCCTTTACAGACCCGATGCGAAAGAACTAAACGCTCCCAGGTGCCAGACATACCGCATCCCTACCTAATTTCGATAAGGAATAACGAAATATTCTAATGCCCAGCTGATCTAAACTTTTTCGTGACTCTTATACTATTGCTATAAGAGGGTAAAAATGAAACCATTTCAATCCCTTAGTTTTAGACCACGTTGCTATCTGGAGAGGCCTCCAAGCTGCTTGTGTGCTGTAGGCAAGGAGGAGCTCCCCCTTCGGACCGTCCGATTATTTCATCCTACTGATACTATTATAAACGCAAACGTTTGCCTACTTTTGGGGCAGATTTGGATGGCAAAGATGGGAGTATACAGGGTCACCCTGTAGAGTGATCCATTCAAAAGAGTGCCCGATGGTTTTTCTGATGACCCTTTCATCTGGCGGACGGTGCCGCTACTCTAACACTGAAGTACTACTGTTATGAGAACCTTTTTTAAGTGTGAAAAATAATTTCCATCACTGTCGGGCTGTTAAAACTGGATGGGTGAGGTCAAACAAAAAGGGAGGCGCACCCTGTTACTGAAATTACCTGCGATCCTTTTACTTTTCAAAAACATAATTGAATTCAAATTTTTCGTATCATCATTCTTCACAAAGTCCGCCACCGTTTTGAATGCGAACAGGACCTCGTCTTACCCAGTTTTCTGACTCTCTTCTCAACATGCTGTGGACGGGATCTGTGTACAGTTCTGTAATGAAATATTTAGATCGAGATCTCCGTAGAGCACACAAAGTGAACGAGGAATTGCTTTTACAATCGTTACTCTGTCCTCTTCAGACTCTGGAGACCACCCAGTTCCAGACGATGTCTTTCAACTGACCATCCAAACAGCACACGGATTAGGAGCTGTTCTCGCATAACATGCATGGCACGAGCAGTGTATGCGGCTCTCAATGAGTACGTTCCGATCGAGGAAGGTGGACTTCAACGTAAACAAACGTACTCTGTTGGGGATATAATAAACTGTCATCGAACGGAATGCGAAGTTCTGCAAGTCTCTCCAACGACTCGCTTCAAGTTTCCAATGAGTGCGTTCTTCGAAAACCTATATTTTTGAAATAAACTCAAATGGTATCAAAACGACCCTCTTCTGTTCCTTCAAATTCTATACAGAAAGAGAAGCAGAAAGGTTCATTTTTGAATTGGATTTACGTAAATTTAATGCAAAATGAAAAACTGTAGGCTGACCTCTAATAAAAGTATTATGTTTTCATCTGAAGATATAACAGTTTAATTAAATTTGCTTTTCTATTTAAATTTCATATTTATGTCTACACCAATGTTTATCACAACTGTACATTAAAACATTTATGCTGAAATTTGAATTTTGTGCCGTATTTAAGTGTTTGTGAAGTGTTATTAAGTGTTCCATTGTACCCCGGTATTCGGGGTACAATGAAACACTGACAGACATTTACCTTTTGTAATTTTTTTTAAAATGAAAAACTCTTTACAAAACTCCTGAAAAACTCATTTAGATAGGGAAAAGAGTAGGTTAAAAGTGTCCATTCATTTTATTTTTGTGCATGCAAAAGGGAAAAAAAATGAGTAAATTTTTTTTCATTGTACCCCCTACTGCTTTTTTAGCTCAACGGAATTTTTTTTTATAACTCTCAAAATAATGTCTGTGTCCGCGCTGCCCGCCACTTGCGCACTGGAACTGGTAGAGGTTGCACTACTGGAATCCTCCTTATTGCAAAAGCTACTTTTACAAAAACAACCATTTGTTGGGATTTCCCCCCCCCTTTTTTTGTATGACGAAGCTACAGAAAAAAATGTCCCCCACTAATGCCTATGACGTTCGCAGGTGCCGGCCAAGTTTTAGGCAAGACCCGTCGCCCCCGCACCGCCTTCACGAGTCAGCAGCTTCTGGAGCTCGAGAACCAGTTCCGGATGAACAAGTACCTCTCCAGGCCGAAGAGGTTCGAAGTGGCCACGAACCTCATGCTCACGGAGACGCAGGTAACTATGTCGCCTCTCTCTCTCTGCCTTGACTCCTCTGCTCCTCTTGTAGCAACTGATTCACCTCCGATAGACTCTCACAGGAAAAGGAGAGAAAGGCCTATAATCAGATAGATTGAGTAGCTACTAAACCTATTGTTTAGTGACTCCATTTAGTAAAGTCGATTCAGATAGAATTTGGAGGCGGAGATACGTGACCAAAACAAGTTGCTAAAATCACGTGACCCAACGAGCTGCTCAATCACCGACTCAACAATCGGAACAAGCACCCTGATGGGTCTACTAACTTCCCTGCTCATTTTTTCCTTTGGTGTTAGTCACGTGTTTAGTACTAAATGTATCTGAATTCCTTTAACTCACTTTTAGTATCCCCGTCCACTTACTAACTTAGTAACTAAACAATAGGTTTAGTAGCTACTCAATCTATCTGAATATAGTAGCCAAAGTTCGATGCAAATACCTCTGGGTCAGTGAGGTCAGGCATGAGCCTAATCTGTGTTTTAGAAGATGGGCGCAGGGCTTCATTTGCGTAGGAGCTCAGCTCCTGCACTTCTTTTTTTTTTCGAGTGAATTTTCACATATTAAGGCCGCTTGTCGCCAGCAGTAGGGTGCCATTAGCGGAACCCATAATCACTTGTAAGCAATCCATTTTTCGCACCGCAGAGAAAGAGGGAGATACTCCGGACAAGAGGTCATGGGGGACCGTGGATAATATATCGGTTTTCGCACTTGTGGTTTCATACCCCATCTATTGTTCGGTAGAGGGCAGACAGCCCATGTGTCGCCGCGTCAAGACCCGGCTAAATATCCCCATTCCAATACTACATTGTAGCCGCGACACTCGCTGGGTGTGGGCAATGGCCTTTAGGCAAAACCCTGCGGAACTCATGAACAGCGCGCTCCGGAGTCCGCCCGTAACATAAACTCGAAGTTTGAGTCCCCCCCCCCCCCTTTTTTTCCCCACACAAATCCGTGTCAGAAATCATTTTGCCCCGAACCGATATCTCAGAGTCTTTGAGACCCCGCCTATTTTGGGTCTTCGACAGTATGTAGATTTTTTCGTGCTCATTTCATTTCATTTCAGTGTTCTGTGAAATAGTGAAAATAGGTCCAGTATAACATTACGAGGGAAAATATTTGAGTTACAGTCGAATCCCGTTTTCAAACGAAGTCCAAAGGGACATCATTTCGCTCTCCCGAAATTGCGTTATGTACTGTTGCAGAATATTCTGCTTGTTTCCTGGGTTCGTCGTTCTAAAGTCCAGTGAGTGTAGAAAGTTCTAGTGAGAAGTCCACTTGTCAGGATGGAACAGAAATTTCATAGGATCCTAGAACTTCGTCGGACCATCGGCTGTACAAAATTCACGGCCAATAGCTCGTTTATAACAGTCCACTCATTGCCGAAGCTTTCACAAATGCTGTCATTCTCACACAAAATAAAAAACACCCCCATGGGCAAAATTCAGTGGAAATGTACGAGGGATACCGTATACACAATACCTGAAGGCACAGCCATGAAGAATGGACACGCCGCACCTAAAAATCGGCATCGAAAAGCAAGCGAAAACACCGCTTCTATAGCGTCCGTACAAAGCGCAACGCAGCAAACTCACGCCGCGAGAGCTCGATGAACCACTGACTCAAACTGGAGGAGCCCGCCACTTCTTTCACTCTTCGACGAATACCGTGGAAGGTTCCAGAGAGAACCCTCCGTGGAATGTACTAGAACAAGCTGGATTTTGATTGCGTAATAGAACAGTAATATTAGGCTATCATGCATCTTATGCAGAAAAACTAGCTTTACAAGCCCCATTGGGAAAATCGCGCCCAATGACTAAAATGTCACCCAGCGTGGCGACTTTTGGCGAAATATCGCCCAAAATGAGTCCCCAAAAATGAGGTGATCGAAGGCCTAAGACCCATATTTCTCGAGATTTCTAGAAAATACTATACTATTATCAATGGGGAAAACCGAAACCTCCGTATTTCGGGTTCTAGTGGACCGATTTGGATGCAACAAAAAGCAAAATAGACTGTGACGCTGTTCATCCCCTATTTAAAATGACTTCTGATTTTCCTATCCCTATTCCAAATTGAATACTCTAGCCATTTTTTAAATGACCATCTCTATCCGTTACACTATTTTAATTCTCATTCATAAATTAATTTGGCTTTAACTTGGCGAACGTATTTAGCAGGCTTCCTTCCGAAGATTGCCATGGACTCATCCCGTTCCCACGGGGTTTCAATGACATTTCTTATGTTACAACTTCTGTCTGTTTTCATGTGTTGGAGTGTGCCTTCTAATAAAGTGTTTTGTGCGACCAAAAGGGCTCCGTCTCTCTATTTATGTCGCCCCTGTTTTGGCAGTTCACGACGAGCAGGTATTCTTGCGCGAACACTCGGAACCGGTGGTGTTGGCCGAAGTCTTGCAGCACAAAATAGGCAAAAGAAAATCAGAAGAAACGAAAACAAAGTGCAAATTGAATCCTTCAACGCGCAGTGTTCCCGCTCCGGGAACACCCCACTCGGACGTTTGGACGGTTGCCAGTCACGAAGAATAGATTGGATTTCTATAAAAGCAGTGGCGGGTGACCGAGCTCCACGAGAAATCCTTTACTTTTGAGAACGTCCTTTCCGTCAAAAAAGGGTCACGATTCTTTTGAACAGCACTGACATCTGCTCAAAATTGGACGAATGCAATAACAGCAGGATAGATGGCCAATGCTGAAAAAAGGGCAGCCGTGGCCATCGCTCGACTTCACGACCCGCAAGAGGGCGGACGATCGAAACGTGCATCGCGTGCCACAGATCGAGAGACCCTTTTTTGACGACAGCTGGCTGTGCGGCACAGCTAGCTGTCCGTTTTGTTTTAGCTAAAGCCGTCCTCGCTGATTCCGCGAGCGCTTTCGAAAGTCGGTCGCGTTTCGAGAGCGCATCACGATAGAGGCTGCGGACACGACACCCCAGCTATAGGCCCCGTGTACTCGGGCACACGGAGGTGAGGACACCCCCTTCTCCATTTCCCGCGGAGTGAAGCTACTAACTGAATCGCATCCGAAAAGATGGGGATGTTACGCTCATCTCGATGGCAACACCCCGCGCGGCGTGGGAGGAAGGGGGGGGGGCGGTAGAGTGGCCTCCCACTGGAATAGTCTCCCTCCCCTCCTCCTCCCCTTCGCACAATCAATCGACGGGGAACAACACACACACGGGGGTGTAGAAGGGGGGTCGGGGGGTGTTTCTCTCTCTCTCTCTCTAACTACGCGTGAAATTCGGGAGGCGATAGGGGGGGAGGGAGGAGCAGGGGGCTGGTGGTGGTGGTGTGCGGGGGGCAAGGCATCCAATTAGGCGAAGCGTGCCCGGGGCGGAGGGGTCTTCCCCACATTGCGCCGAGGACACCGCCTATCAGAGCGTCCTCGCGTCTTCCACCCAACGAGAAAAAAATCAGCACTGGAATGGATGTCATTGCAGGACGATCACAATCCTACTCGGAGTCATTGAAGAGATTTTACGAAAATGCTTTTGCAAAGTTGTATGATTCCTGAATTTTTTGCACTGAGCGTTAGAGATATTATTAAAATCAAGATGGCTGCTTTTTTTTTATTGCAAATCGAATGACCCACAGTCTTCCAAGAAGCAGGCGGTCATCGTATCCATAATCGACATCCATTCCCGCAATCGAACACCGAAGACAGCCCATCGTCTGGATAGCCCACCCTTTTTTTTCAAACAGCATGCTGACTGTAGACCGTGTTCACTCGCGTAATAGTCGCATCCCCCGTTTTGAAGCAATAGAAATCGTCCAACTGCTTTCCCGGCATATAAAAGTCCCAGTCGCGTATTGGACCTTCATCTGGAAAATGAATATTGGAAAAATCTACAAAATTATTATGAACTGTGTAGTATGTTACACAGAATTTTGTTGTTGTGCAGAAATTTTTGTCAAAATTCGAACAAAGATTATTTGAGAAATTTTATGTCTATAAAAATGTACCACCCAAAGAAAAGTGCCCTCTCTTTTTTTGTGTGCAACGGACGAAAAGACTACTGCATAAGCAGAACATGATCTGGCAACAGTGGGTCATTTCCCAATGTCCTATAACGTATTTTTTACATCCGCAATGTTTCAGCATGAGTGGGTACAATAGTGTGAAGTAAATTTGCCCCGCACCTACCCTTTCACAATGAAAATTGGGAAAAAAAGTACGACTATTACGCGAGTAATCTCGGCGCTTCAGCCAATGCACCCAGCTTTTAGGAGGTGCATGACTAGGGATGGACGCGAGACGAGACCGCGAGAGGATACCACCGGGTGCGAGACGATATCTCGGATCAGCTCTCGCGATGTCGCGCTATAACATGGGCAAATAGGGTTATAGTCAGTACGTCAGGTATAAAGGACTTGCTTAGAAGTCGATACTCCAAGGAAACGGGAATTTTAGAATTCACTTTCAAATGGGCATTTTTAATTTTATATTTATATTTAAAAAATGCATTTTGCAAATGAGTCTGTCATTTTAATTGACAGTATTTCAGTAAATTTTTGGGACTTTTCAACGGGTATTGTGTCGAGTGTAGATAAAATGCATTTATTAATCCTTTGAGGCGCAAACCTTTCCCAATACTGAAAAAAGGCTGTGCGCGCACAGCCAGCTGTCGTCAAAAAAAGGGTCTCTCGATCAGTGGCACGCGATGAACGTTTCGATCGTCCGCCCTCTTGCGGGTCGTGAAGTCGAGCGATGGCCACGGCTGCCCTCTTTTCGGCATTGGGCGATCTATACAGCTGTTCTCGCATTCTTCTTTTTTTTTTTCAGCATATGTCAGTGCTGTTCAAAAGAATCGTGACCTTTTTCTGACGGGAAAGGACGTGCTCAAAAGTAAAGGATTCTCGTGGAGCTAGGTAACCCGCAACTATTTTTATAGAAATCCAATCTATTCTTTGACTGGCAACAGTCAAAACGCCAGAGTTTTTGGTGTTCGCAGAGCGGGAACACTGCACGTTAAAGGGTTAAGGAAGTGGCCCCTGCAGGCGGAGCATTCAAGGACCTGTGTTTAACAATGGATGTCCTGTGCTCAATTTTCTGAGTCCTTTTTGAAATAACCAGTCAAAAAACACTTACAAATTTAACATGCAGGCGTAAAAGTGGCTCCTCAAGCAGGGCCGAAGTGGACCGCCGAAACGGCTCGGGCGATTCGATCAGACCGACCCCCCATCTTCCCTCGTGTAAGACGAGAACCGAACAAAATAATGGACATTTTAATACATCACTTCTCATTCATTGAGTAGGAAGCAACATGCAGGCGTAATTCTACGTTCTAAGAATGTAGAATTGTACACGGGAAAAACAAACAAACTTAATGTATTATATGTTATCTATATAAATAAAATTAGACTTTTGTCTGTACATTTCTTGGAATTAAAAAATTTTGCGATTTCTATCCGTTTCAAGCACCCGGGAATCCGATGCCACCCTCAAAAAAAAGTTTGTCTGTCTGTCATTCTGTCATTCTGTCATTCTGTCATTCTGTCCGTGTCGCTTTTTTTGTTTAAGCATCACCTCAAAACGACTGAAGAGAATGGTATGAAATTGGATGTCATGATAGGTGGTCACTCAACTTAAAACATAGGGGTCGAATTTAAAAAAAATCTTCATTGGATTTTGAGATTTTGCGAAAATCCTTTCAAGCTGCGTAAATTTGTGTTCAAGCATCACGTAATAACGACTGAAGCGAATGATATGAAATTGGGTGTCATGATAGGTGGTCAATCAATTTAAAACATAGGCATCGAATTTAAAAAAAATCTTCATTGGATTTTGAGATTTTGCGAAAATCCTTCCAAACTGCGTAAATTTGTGTTCAAGCATCACGTAAAAACGACTGAAGCGAATGATATCAAATTGAGTGTCATGATAGGTGGTCACTCAACTTAAAACATAGGCGTCGAATTTTTAAAAAATCTTCATTGGATTTTGGGATTTTGTGAAAATCCTTTCAAACTGCGTAAATTTGTCTTCAAGCATCACGTAATAACTGCAAAGGTGAAAAAATGATATTTGGTGAAATGATAGGTGGTTACTCACCTTAAACTATAAGCATCTAATTTTAAAAAATCGATCAGATTTCGAGATTTTGCGAAAATCGTTTCAAAGAGGGAATCTTTGTTCACGCATTACGTAATAACGACTAAAGCGAATGATATGAAATTTGGTCACATGATAGATGGCTGCTCAACAAAAACTATAGGTGTCCAATTTTTTAAACATTTTTATGAGATTTTGTGAAAATTCTCTCAAAATACGTTTATATTTCTTCAAACATCACGTAATAACGACTCATACCAATGATACGAAATTTAGTGATAGGATAGGTAGTTGCTAATCTTAATTAATAGGCGTTGAATTTTAAAAATATTTTGATTACATTTGGAGATTTTGTGAAAATCGTTTTAAAATGCTGAAATTTTGTTCCAGCACCACGAAATAAAGACTGCAGGGAATGAAACGAAATTGGGTGACAGGATAGGTTGTCACTCAACTTAAATTCTAGGCTTCCAATTTTTCAAAAATATTGATTAGATTTTGAGATTTTGCAAAATTATTTCAATATGCGTAAATATTCGTTCGCGCGTCACATAGTTACGACTAAAGCGAATGAAATGATATTACTTAATTACTCTCTAACCTGTAATATTTTAACAATACATAAAAATTATAAATTCGCTTTCTTTACTTTGGCAACATACTACATCCACTCTTTGTACTCCTACAATGCTGACAAAAGTTCTTGCTTTTTGGAAATTTGCATTCCCTAACCCGTCAAGGACGGGTACTTCAGCTAGTATTAAAATAATTATACTATATAACATATAACTATTTAGATATTAGAACTAGCTGGAGTACCCGTCGTTGACGAGTGAGTACTGAATGCAAATTTCCAAAAAGCAAGAACTTTCGTCAGCATTCTAGGAGTACACAGAATGGATCTAGTATGCTATGCCTAAGTAAAGAAAGCGAAGTTATCATTTTTATGTATTGTTAAAATATTGGAGGTTAGACAGTAACTAAGTAATATCATTTCATTCGCTTGAGTCGTAATTATGGGATCCGCGAACGAATAGGGACGCCTATTGAAATAATTTTCGCAAAATCTCAAAATCTAATCCATATTTTTGAAAAATGGGAAGCCTAGAATTTAAGTTGAGTGGCAACCTATCCCGTCGCCCGATTTAGTTTCATTCCCTGAAGTCTTTATTTCGTGGTGCTGGAACACAAATTTCAGCATTTTAAAACGATTTTCGCAAAATCTCAAATTATAATCAAAATATTTTAAAAATTCAACACCTATAAATTAAGATTAGGAAACACCTATCCTATCACCCAATTTCGTATGAGTCGTTATTACGCGATGCTTGAAGAAATAGAACCGCATTTTGAGAGAATTTTCACAAAATCTCAAAATTGAATAAAAATGTTTAAAAATTTTTACACCTATACTTTATGTTGAGCAACCATCTATCATGTGACCCAATTTCATATCATTCTCTTGGGTCGTTATTACGTAATGCGTGAACAAAAATTCACTCAGTTTCAAACGATTTTCGCAAAATACCAAAATCGGATCGATTTTTTTTTTTAGATGCTTGTAGTTTAAGGTGAGTGACCACCTATCATTTCACCCAATACCATTTTTTCACCTTTGCAGTTATTAGGTGATGTGCGAACACACATTGACGCAGTTCGAAACAATTTTCGTAAAATCTCAAAAACTAATCAAGATTTTTTAAAAATTCGACGACAATATTTTAAGTTGATTGACCACCCATCATGATACCCAATTGCATTTCATTCACTTCAGTCGTTTTTACGTGATGTTCGAACACAATTTTAAAGAGTTTGGAACGATTTTCGCAAAATCTGAAAATCTAGTGAAGATTTTTTTAAAACACGCTGCCTAATGTTTAAGTTGAGTGACCACCCATCATGATACCCAATTTCATTTCAATCGCTTCAGTCGTTTTTACGTGATGCTCGAACACAAATTCACGCAGTTTGAAACGATCTTCGAAAAATTTGAAAATCTAATTAAGATTTTTTTTTTAAATTCGACGCCTATGTTTTGAGTTGAGTGACCATCTATCATGTGACCCAATTTCATATCATTCGCTTCAGTCGTTTTTACGGGATGCTTGAACAAAAAAAGCGTCACGGACAGAATGACAGAACGAGAGAACGACAGACAGACACACTTTTTTTGGGGGGTGGCACCGGATTCCCAGGTGCTTGAAACGGATTGAAATCGCAACATTTTTGAATTCCAAGAAATGTACAGACAAAAGTCTAATTGTATTTATATAGATACCCAATTTGAGCTCAATCGAATGCACCCTATAGGCACTAACGCACTTTCAGGTAAATTTTCGTGCACAGGCCATAATGTAAAAGAACACGCATGCGTTGCCCTGTCAATGTATGAGAAATATTTTTTGAAATCCCGTGAACTAACTATTGTTGCAGAAAACTCTGCTTGATTCTTGGGTTCGTCGTTCTAAAGTCCAGGATATGCAGAAAGTTCTAGTGAAGAGTCCGCTGGTCACACGAACTTCGTTGCTTCTGTAGAACTTCGTCGAGCCATCCGCTGTACAAACTCACGGCCAGTAGCTCGTTCATATAACAGTCCGCTGAGTACAAATGCTGTAATTCACCCAAAAAATAAAACACTTCCACGAGTTAAAATTGAGTGGAAAATCATAAGCAATTCCTCAAGGAAGAATTCACACACAGCCTTCGAAAATAAGCTTCTCGAATCAAGCAAAATATTGCTTACAATAGCACCATTCGCAGGCTAATGCAGTGAACAGAACGGACGTCTGTTTCGCTCGCATTCTCGAAGGTTTCTCTTAAAGCGCGAATTTCGATTACGGTATCGGAATACGTTAGACCACTACGCAATCAAAGCAGGGAAACAAACATGACAGGCCCATAGGTGAAATCGCGCTCAATGTCTGAAATGTCGCCACGCTTGGTGAGTTTTGGCAAAATATCGTCCCATTGGGCGCCAAAAATAAGTTTAATTTGTATTGACGCTTTAGAAGCATTATTTTCGCTTGCTTTTCGAAACTGAATTTTAAGTGCTGTGTGTCCATTCTTCATGGTTGAGTCTTCAGGGAGTGTGAGTGTTATCCCTCGTCTATTATTTCCACTGAATTTTACCTGTGGAAGTGTTTTATTGTGTGTGTGAGAAATACAGCATGGGTGAAAGCTTCTGATCTGAGCGGACTGTTAAAAGCACATGACTGTCTGATTGTGCTTGTGAATTTTGTTCAGCGGGTGATTCGACGAAGCTCTAGAAGCCATAAAGCATGTGTCCCATCCTGACAAGTGGACTTTTTACTAGAACTTTCTGAACCCCACTGGACTTCAGAACGACGAACCCAGAAACTAGCAGAGTATTCCGAAACATTTCGTGTCAGAATCGGGATTCGAAAGAATTTTCCAGTGAATGGTGGGGACCAGGAAAATGGAAGATCCATTTCAGCAAAACTCATGGACATGTTGAAGGAGATAAAATCAAGAGATGTAAACAGAGTTGAAAAGATTTAATATATAGCACTTTAGTGCGTATTTAAAATCTGAAAGTGTTTCAGATTTTCTTACTTTTTTTTTTTTTTTTTTTTTCTCTTTCCGTTTTTTGATAAAGGCCAATATATCCAGAACCTCTTCAGAATGAATATAAGGACGAAAATAATGTTTTCCTTTTTGTAGGTCTTTATCCTTTAACCCTCTTATTTTTGCAACCAGGGACGGCCCGAAACAGTAAGAATCGCATCTGGGAGCCGGCTTCGTGGCGTCATTTCGAACACAAAAACTAAGTAGAGCATAAAAGGAGGCGTCTTTTTTTTGTTAGCAGGGGTCTCTACACTTACCCTAGGGTCGCTCCTGTTTGTAACCCTCTTAATTTTAAATTCCATTCAGAATCTGAGAATTTCCGTGCCAAGGAAGCCGGTGAGGAACAGGATTCTCTCCGAACAAGATTTATTAAGAGGGCGAACCAACGGGTCGCCGGAGGCGGCTAGACTGAAATAATCTGGATGATAATGTCGAATCATCTGATAATGTCCAATAATAGTGGATGATAATGTCCAATAATCTGGCCAGTAATGTCCAAAGTTGGCTTGAGCGGGACATTACTGGCACGTAAATCACTCAATTGAAACATGAAAATCGTAACAAGACTATGTTCATGATATAGTAAAGCGCATCATAAACTGTTGGCAGAACTGCTCATTTATACTCTTGTTACGATTGAACACTTAACAGATGGGTGGTTGAAGCTCAAATTGGAAGACTGTGCTTTCGCAACGGACGATTTTGCCGACAAAAGTACTTTTTCATACATTTGTTATTGCATTGCATGGGATTAACATTTCTGTAAATTCTTATTTTTTAAATCATTGCTTTTCAATTTGCAAATTAAGTCTTTATATATTCAGTCAATTTCTCTGAGCTTTAAAAAATCACCCACTTGGGATAATTATTTTATTTGCATGCCAAAGCAATATTTTATTTTACAGATGTATACTCTATCAGTAACTAGATATTTCCAGCTGTCTATCCTCTTTATATAAAGTAATTAAACTTACTGAATCGTTTATCTAATTCTTTTTTTTTAATTTAACTATTTAACAAAATCCGAGTTCAATAAAAAACAATCCGATTTAATTAAAATGATTATGATTTTTTTACACCCTGATTGCTTGCATACTTTTTAAATGCAACCATTGCTTCGCTTGCTATGCAGTTGGGGAGACGGGGACTACAAACGGGGAACTTAAGCTGTGAACCGAGGCAAAGCTACTCGAGGGCTATCTGCCTACGGAGGAAGACATTTTAGGGTTCTAATGCGTATTTAATAAGTATATAAGGTAATGCGTATTTAGGGTTCTAATGCGTATTAGCGTTCTAATGGTTCTAATGCTAACACTTTTTTAGGAATGTTGGATCCTTATATATACTCATAAATATGTGTGTGTTTAAATACTATCTATCAATAAGTAACTGGACACCTGACATGAAAGAGATGAGCACAATTTATTCGTGTTCCATAGTGAGTAGAGCCTCCACCTGAGGCAGTGACAGCCTTAACCCTGCTTTTCTCAAGTATTTGGATGATGGACAGTGGTATTTTCTTCCACTCGTCTTGGAGAAGACATTCTCTCGCCGATTTTGGACGGTTGCAGCACCCCTTCATTCGGCTATCCAATTGGTCTTCTATAGGATTCAAGTCTGGATTCTCGGCAGGCCACCCCCTTGTCATCCTACCCTTCCACGCCGGACCTCGCAACATGACAAGTGGTGTTATCATCCTGGAAGTAACAATGGTTCAACACGTAGTAAAATTGCCATAGCTTAGGAAGGACATCGTTGCCTAGAACAGTGGAGCAGGAGTCGGCGTTGAGCTTACTATGAACTGAGATCAAGGGTCCCAGTCCATACCACGAGAAACATCCCCGGATCATAATTACACCCCCGCCAAACTTCACTGTTGGCACAGTGCATTCTGGCAAAACGCGTTCTCCAGGCACACGCCAAACCCAGACTCTGTTATCCGACTGGTAGAGATTGAACCTTGATTCATCGCTCCAGAGAACCTGTTTACATTCAATCTCAATCTACGGCCCCATTTCGACGTGCCTTGCACTATCTCAACCGAGCAGTATCGTTGGATTATGCAATCCAAGGCTAATGATCGGCAGCACGACCACGGAAACCAAGAAAATCTGCTGCCTGGCGGGCGGTATTTATCGAAACAAGAGTCCCGGATGCTCGTTGGAAATCCCAGAGTATGTGAGCCATCGGTTGGGTGCGATTTTTCTGAATTTCTTTGGACATCATTCGTCGGTCTCTATCCCTTAGTTTCGCTTGGGTCGAGGCGCATTCCGACCATCACCACTCGCCTCCCACTTCTCAATCACGAAAGCCACTGTCGATTTTGGAATGTTTAACTTCCCCTTAAAAATCGCGCATTTCTAGGACATCCGACCATTACGCCTTTCTCGAAGCTCTCTGAATGTCGTGTCATCTTGCAATGCGACTCGAGCCGGTGCCGTTTCCTACACGATATTGAAGTACAGAAGGCTTGGCGTAGATCGGGACCGCAGGTGTCCTCATTTGCATGGGTGTCCAAATACTTATTGGTAGATAAGTGTCTGATTCATTTAGAAGAGTATCCGTTGGTTTTTCGCACTTTTCAATCGGACTACTACAATACTACAATCTACAATAGTACTACTACAATAGTTCGAAGCTTGTGTAAGTGGGGGAGTCCATTTTTAACCCTGCTGGACTGACTGTGACAGCTTTATGGATGAGGTAAGCAAGAAATGGAGGTGCACCCTCCACTGAATCCTGTGATCATTTTAAGACACGCCTTCGACATGACCATGGCAAAAATTTGAATTCAGTTGTGTTTTAAAAACATAAAAGGATTCAGTGACAGGGTGTGTCTCCGTGTCTGTTTCACCTCACACATAAAGCTGTCGCTGGACAACAGAGTATTGGACAAGGGTCTCCCACGCTTAAGCCAGGTTCCATACACTTCAGTGTTAGACTTAGTGGTCGTCCTATGGAAAACCGACGGGTACTCTTCTAAATCCTGTATACGTTCTATTTTATTTGTGGTAACTCGTCGGGGAAAATCGAGCGCCGCCGCTGACTCTAAAGAAGGACGCTTATCGTATTCATTTAACTTCCAATTTTCGATTCAGAGAAAAGGGCTATTAAGCTGGGGGCCCGTTCCCATTTTTGAGTGTCGCTGAATTGTCCTTTTTAGTATGTTCTGCTGCTGATGGATATATGTGTGTTGTTTCAGGTGAAGATCTGGTTCCAGAACCGTCGCATGAAGTGGAAGCGGAGCAAGAAGGCCCAGCAGGAGTCCAAGTCGAGGACGGAGGACGCGGAGCAGAGGACGACGGCGCAAGAGAGGACGACGACGGCCGAGGACGGCAACAGGAGGCACCACTCCGACGTCGAGGACATGACCCTGGAAGAGGAGGAGGAGCTAGAGGAAGGGGGCAGGGAGTCCTCCTCTCCCTTCCACCACCACCACCACCTGCAGTGCGACTCCTCCTCCCCCTGTCCCTCGCCCAAGGGCGCCATCTACCGGCCCTACATCGCCTAGCGCGTACACACACACCGTCCTTAGACAGCCGCGCGCACCGACGAGAGAGCCCTCGTGGTTGAGATCTTCCGAAGCAAGGTCCTCCGAGCCCATCGAGAGAGGTGTTTGCTGGCTCGAGTAAAGATTCGATCCACTTCCATCCGCCTTCGATCGCAGTACCCGTTCTTCGCAGACAACGACTTTCCTTCGCCTGACCGAGAAGAACTGCTCGGGTCCACGATTTTTGACTCACCGCGTGTCGGGAACGAGTGATCGCAGGTCGATCGTCGTCACTGGTCTTAATCGTGCTGACATAACGCCTTCGAGATGTAGAGAAGCCTAACAACTGAAGCTTTGGCGTCACCATTAGATCTTCTTAAATGACGTCAACACGGTTTTAAGTTCAAAAAGTAAAACTGTTTAAAATTTCTGGTGAGTGCTACAAACAATAGAAAATTTATTAAGTTAAATTTTTTCAATTTACATAGCCCACTTATCTCTAATAGATAAAGAATGAAAGTCCGTGACCAACTTTTTGGGACACCCTGTAGAGTGAGTGGTGGTTAAAAATGGCCATGTGTCGTAAAATTAATATTTTTAAAAAATCTTAAATCATTAAAATGTTTCATGGCTCAGAAATTTCACCGCCAATCTATATATATAATACGCTATCGTATGCCGGCCGAAAGTGGTCCGATTTTAGACCACTTTTAACATGTGACAGATTGATCACTATGTGACAACATGAATGAAAACATTTTTTGAATATACGCTAACGTACGCGGTACCAAAATCGACGATATTGAATTGATAAGTATTGATACACCAAACGGCAACAGCTAAATTTATTATGGTTTTATGTCAATTTAATTATCATACGTGACAGTTTGAATGAAAACAACACGTTAATATTGTTGTTAATAAACTAGAAAAGTACACATTAGGAAATCCATGGAGCTGATTGAGCGGAATGAATACTATGCACACTCAATACTCATTTCATAAACCCTGCAGGTGCTGCAATTAGGAAATATTAGGTTGTAACGAAAGTTTCCCGCCACCACAAATATCGCCTGTAAACAGTTCACGTTGGTGTGTTTGCTCATATTTTGTCAAACAATATTCGTCATTTGAAAGAAAGAGACTTACTTTAGAACACTGTGTTGTTAAAAATTATCGTTATCATTCAGTACAAGGTGTCTGAAATGGAATTATCACGTTACTGGATTAGAACCATCATTTACTTCCAGTTCTGTTACAAAAAGTGCTACAGAATGTCAAAGAATTATGTGTGTCATTTAGATTCTAATGTTGTATCATATGACACTGTGAAGGTTTGGTACTGAAAGTTAAAAAACAGGGTCTAAGACATTCAAGGAGCAGAGCTATCTGACCAGCCTACTGATGTTGATGAGGGCCACCTTCGAGAACTTGGGGAAGAAGATCAGTATTTAACCACTTGAGAGCTAGCTAAAGAGTTAGACATTAATGCCATGCCCATTAGCCAGGCTGTGCATCACTTAAACTTCATGTACAAGTTCAATCGCTGGGTGCCGCATGAGCTGACTCAAGCAGATTTGGCGGAGAACTTTCGTTACAACCTGATATATTTGTACAGCACGTTATCACTTGATACAGTATTTTTATGAAAAAAAAAAATTCAAAACGGCTGAATGCAAACATTAACCGAATGGCCAGATAGTCTTCTGTTACTGTTAATAACCGATGGATTTGCAAAATAATATTATTTTAAGAAACTAGCTCAAATAAGTACATTCATGAAAGCTGAAGGTTTCAGTCTCGAGAAACTTAAACTCATTGCTAATAAGTTCCTTTAATTAACAGGAGAAAAAGAAACAGATATTCGTCAGTTAACGAGAATATTCCGGCCGCACTGATTGCTGCAAAATTTCCGTGAATTGAATAAATAATTTTTGAGAGTATAGTATGGCCTGGTTCTGAAATATTCAATTGTGTATATGAAGAAGTTTTAGAGTAGTTTTTTTAGTATGCAGATGTGCTTAGACACCTAACAGTAGCACAAAGCCACTGTTGGCAACTTTCGCCAATGTAAACCAACCGTGAAGCAGAGAACTCAATAATATTGGGCGGCGAAGCTGGACGCCTTGGCGGCTAGTTTAAAATAGTTTTACTTTGTGAAAATAAAACTCTGATGATTCCCTTTAGGAATATCCAGTGATGACGTCAAAGCTTCATTTGTAAGGCTCTCCATGTCAAGAAAAGATCCTGCATTAGAATCGTGTGAATCGAAGTCCATAGGCTGCTTTTGGATGGCTGGCGAGACTCCATTGGGTGCTTGTAACTCGGTGATGTGCGTGGCTTTGTATTTTTAAATGATCTCATCTCATAGGACCCAGAAGAGACAGACAGACATGTACAAATGCTCTTTTCTTCCTCCGCCCATTCGAGTTGAGACGGACAGACTACAGACGACAGGAGTGCAAACGTTTCGGACAGACGATAGGGGGAACGTTTGGTAAGACTGAAAACAGGCGTTCTTCGGTCCAACCTGCTCAGCACGTCACAACGTATGCGGCGACGCCAAAGGTTGGGGGTCACGCTGAATTAAAAAGAAAATGACGGTTTTAATCGACCTCTCTGTAAAGTCCCGTGATCCCGAATGAACCGCTGCAACGCAAACGCTTGTTGTTTCAACGGACTGCTTCTCTCTCCAGGAAGATTGCAGGGATGACCGGTTCCGCGTTGACCACTCGTCGGCAAATCGGCGACTCGCATGGAATCGAGCCCGTGTGGGTCACCGTTTGGTTTATGTTACGTCGCGTGGAACAGGCCTATCTCTGAACAACAGCGTGGAAGCGGTGTCCGTGCCACGTCATGAGCTTTCCAGGCACAGACGGAGGAAGAAAGAGCCTGTAAATAGTGTATCATAACCATGACGATGTGTTTGGAAGAAAAATAAAATTCACACAACTTTTAAAAATCGCCTCTCTCTCTCTCTCTCATTCTTCTTCGAGCAGCTGAACTGTTCTGCCCCACACAGACATGCAAGGTATAAGGTATCCACCGGGGGTAAGCATATCACCCCACGTTTAGTGAACAAAACAAAATCCAAAAGTACAGGATGGCCATAATTAAACTGCAAGTGTTCAAAGGGTGCTGGAGAGAAAACTACCGAGAATATTCCAGTGAAATTGGGTATCCACACGTTTCAGAACATGTGCAAGTCAAATATGAAAAAAAATATCGTTATTTTCACCCGATAGAGGGCGCTGTACCGTATTTTGAAGCTCACCAATGGCATATACAACTTCCAAAACCGATAGACAGAGCATTGTGACATTCTAAGAGGTGTATAAACAATATCAAACATTATTTACAGTTTATCAAAATTCCATACAGTTCGCTTCAGTCATTCAATTTTTACAGTAACATGTAATAAAAAATAAACGTAAATTAAGATTACAAACTAAACAATTCATAAAGACGCTTTGGAAAACAATTAAACCATTATTTATTCTCATGGACACTCATTGGACCTCTTCTTAATCGTTTCATACTCTGGTATTCTTTCAGAGTAGCTGAATAATTGTTACCATTCTGATAGAATATCTTCACGAACAATGCACGTTCCTTCTTATTCAGAGTCATGATGGACCATGACTCAATGTGGTCTTGTTTTTACCAGTTTTTACACTGTTCGATGGGCTTAAAATTTGCATATAGGACGTCCATAAGCACTGAAACACTATATAGCGCCATCTATCGAGTGAAAATGGCGATATTTTAAATTGCATATTTGACTTGCGCATGTTCCGAAACGTGTAGATACCAAGTTTCACTGGAATATTATCGGTAGTTTTCTCTCCAGCACCCCTTGAACACTTGCAGCTTTGTTATGGCCACCCTGTATATAAAATGAGGAATCGTATAATGCTTAGCCCAGGGAATGTCAATATGTTACATATAGTTCGTCTTTCATCACTTCTTCATTTCCTTCACCAGACCTCACTAGAAAATACCCGGTATGGCCTCACCGTAACACATAAACTTAAAAATCTGTATTTCTCTAATCTAAAAAAAAGTAACGGACGCTGCCGCCGCCTCTGTCAAAGGCTTGTTCGACTATCTCTTCCTAAACCATGGGGATTTGAGTTTCGCCTAACAAGGAAACCTCCCCAAAGCTCACTCACCAAATGGAACGAATTTCACACAGTCACAAGTACACACTAAAAGGAATGTACTGTGTGAAAATTAGCTCCTATCTCCTTATAGAATTTGAGAAATTAAAGGTTAAAAATTAGTTAAAATCGCGCCAATTGTAAACCTTTAGCTAGTATTTGGCGACAGTGATAATTCGTCGAAAAGTTGAAACGCTCACGGGATTACGTACTCGAAATATTTATAAACCAGTGCTTGCTATACCGTGTTGTATTTCAAAGTACTGGATTTTTAAGTAGCTTAATCTTGCTTTCTATTAGTTAAACTGAAGTCCCAGAATCTTTTTAATTTAGTTCTGAAAGTCACTGCAGAAAGTAATTTCCTTTTATTTTTATTAACACATTGCAAGCTTCAGATTCAGTTTATGCATAAGTGAGGCATTTATTTTAATTCTAAAAATTCTATTCTTTTTTTCCACGTGATGATACTATGGAGCAAACAATAAATATACTTAATGTTGTTTTTATGCTTTACGCGGAATTTTCTTCGAAAAATATGACATTGTCTCCATACACAGACGAAGAAAAAGTCTGAAAAATCCAATTGTTGAAAGTTTGCAAAATTATCAGAAAGTAAATGCAACAGATTTTGTAGCAAATGAGCAATGCTTATTACTCGATACCCCCTGAAGATCCTATATTTTCTAGTTTACAGGGCGAAAGCATTGACTTCACGTCCAGTGGGGATATCGTGCAAAATAAGCAATTTATTTCTTGAAAAGATAAGGAGGCTGCACTAAAATACTGGCGGGATACAATAGTGGCAAAATCCCGCAGTTTACAGAGTGTTCAAAGTTATTTTAAATTTGTTCCAAATAAAAGGCAGTTATATCTGTGGGAAAAGCAAGTTCAGAGGAATAGCGATAATAATTATAAACTAAATCAAATTTAAAAATATACGTTTCAACACTTCTAACACGCAAGAAAATTACAGAAAAATGTACATGATTGTGATTTACAAACTTGGGCTTCAGAAAAGGCATTGGAATTAGGACTGAAATTCCACGCATCTAAAGGATGGCTGTACAGATTTTTAAAAAAAGAATCAGATTGTAAGCAGGAAAGTTACAAAATTTGTTTTGCTGAAAAACTCTCGGTCAAAGGAAATCATTAAAAAATTAGCGCAGGCGTTCGTAAATGATGTAAATGTTTTTACAAAGGATTCGTTGTTAAAAGACGTTCAAATTTTTATGCTGATCATTCAGGTTTTAATTTAGAAATCCTGCTAGACGAACCCTGGAACATAGAGGATCGAAGCAAGTAGACAATGAGATTCGATCACAAAATCGAATGACACATTCCTACACTACAATGCCGATTATAAGTAAAAGCCATTACTTATAGTACATCCCGAAAAAACTGAGAAATTTGGGAAAAAATTACGTACGACAGTTTTCTGATATTGTGTTAATGAAATAACTTATTAATATATTTCTTTCAGGGCTGAATCAAAGCGGGGGGGGGGGGGAATTATAGGGTGAACCCACTCCCCTCCAAAAAAATTACCTTACAATTTTTTAAATTATTTTTTTAACACCATATTTTATTTCAACTCTTATTTGGCTAAAAAGCTAAGCTTATAAAAAGTTACGTTTAACCTCTTATGTATGCATATACGTTTAACCTCTTATGTATGCATGTATGCATGTTTAACCTCTTATGTATGCCTCTTATGTATGCATGCCTCTTATGTATGCATAGAATTTATGTAAAAAGTATTTCTGGCCAACTTCCTCTACCCTCCTCCCCAAAACGGAGCCAATTACCAGCCTGATTTTTCCCACCATATGTTCTGCGGGATATCCAGTGAATCACTGCTGTTGATGAATCCTGACCTGTGCTTACTTAAAGTGCTTATTAAATAAGCATCTTTTTGTAAAAGAATTTATATAAAAAAAAATAGAAAGCGCCAAGTGGCGATAGAGGCTCTATTCTGACAGCTCATACTCATCTTTTATTAATTAATTTTAGCTTTAATTTGAGGAGATAGCAGCTAATTTTTACACATTAGGTTTCTTTTAGTGTGTAATTATGACTCTATTAAATTCGTTACGTTTGGTGAGTGAGCTCCGGAGAGGTTTCCTTGTATGGTGACGGCGGATTCGGAAAATTCCGAGGAATCCGATAAACTGACTTAAATTTCGAAATTCGATTTATTTTAGAAGATATTAATAAAAAACTGAAAAAATAAGCTGAATGGTTGCCAGATTTGGCAATTTTCGCCAGCAGAAAATCATTCATGCTTTTGCAAAAAAGCAAATCCAACTATGTAGAATCGCGTGAAAGTGACAAATATGAAATAGAATGACACCCATTTTACGCCAAATTAAGTATGTGAAAAAAATAAATAAGTGTGTTACACAAAGTTGACGATTTTCAAACAAGTTCTCTTAGATAACAGGAGTTTAGAATGACCGATTATTCGCTTTTCCAAAACAGAATAACTCATTGCAACTGATTTAAAAAGCGCCATTTTGGCATAGGGTACGATCTGGCAAAAGGATATCTCTCCAAGTAGGGTGAATCTAAGGCCATGTGACAGGAACTAGACAGGACATGTGATTTCGGATAGCGAAGGTTCTGGTCGGTGGACTGAACTCTGTTAAGATGCGAACTCGCAATGCTTTGTGGACGCTTGACCCATGAGCATTTATAATTTCAACCGAGCCCGTTTTCAACCTAGGTTGAGTGACCACAGGTGAAGTGATTTTTCCTGCCTGGTTAACGGTGAAGGTTAGAGAGGATAAGGGCAAATACAAGGGTAAATGCAATGGGGCTGACCGATGCAGTTTCCGCGTTTTCTTGGCCAGTCAAACCGGTAGTTCAGGCTACCTGACTCATTTACGGTCGTATTCACAGTTAACCTGTCCGCCAACGAGCCCTCGGTTGAACGCTCAAATGGTATTCGCCAATGACTGTACTGGAACTAACCGCTCAGAAAATCAAAGTCCAGGTCGAGAAAACTGAACCTTGCTAAAGTGGTAGATAAAGTTAAGCGAGCATGAGCAGTTGCGATTATTCCTTAAAAAGTTAGCCTCCGTCTTTGTTTGTTTTCATGTTTGCACCTTCCATTTTCAAGAACGGATTCTTCCTCCCTTTTCTTACAAACGAAAGAAAGAATAAAAACATCGGTGTCAGTGGGTGAGACGCGAAATAAGCAGCCTCCTCGTGATGCAATGCTGTGTGGACACTGCATCAACCAGCGTTTCGACTTCAATCGGGATCATCGTAACGAATAAAACCTTTTCGACCAAGGTTGAGTGACCACAGGTTCAGTAAAGGCCTTACTACACGAACAAAATTTCGAGCAATTGGGTTGTCGCAACCAGTTGCGGAAACCTCTTTCCTGGAATTTTCCCCTCGGTTACCTAGTGAATGGTCCACTCCAACTTTTTTGTTCAGAAGCGAAAACATGGCTGGTTGCAGGAATGCCAGCCAATCGCAGCGCTTCCTATTTCTACGACACAAGATGGCGGAAGACTCAGCGATACCGATCGCAGTGATGAGAGAAGAAGAAACGTCTCTCAAATGGAATAGCGTTATGGAAATAGATTGAAAGCATTAGTGAAATTCCGCATATGGACCCCCCGAGATCCCAAATATTCAAAAAGGTTGCTGAGGCGATAGGCTACCTATAATGGCTTGCTCTAGCAGTAGCCCATTCAGCGCATGTCTGTCGTTTACAGCCGAGTTCGTTTATTATGGCAACCCTGTATACTCATCGACTTGCCGGAACGAAATTTCTACAACCTAGAAATTTTGTTCGTGTAATGAGGCCTTAACTTTCCCCAACCGGCGAATATGAATGTTGGACGAATCAGACGAGTTTTCCAAGCGGTTGAACCGCCGGTTCATGTTAATGGTGAATACGGGAGCTTGGTGAATATCACATTTGCATACTCGTGCAAATGATGAAGCTCTCAGCACACGGGCAGAAAGGCTCCCAGGGATAAAATATTCAAAGTCCCTTTCCCACTCAGAACCTCTTTTGATCTGCTACTATGCCAATCTACCAATCCTTTGTTCATTAAACTAGTAGTCGTATATATGTAGGATTTTTTTTAAAAATATAGTAATTAATAATGAGTCAAGAAATTATACTAATAAATTGAAACGTAGGAAAAGTGCCCGGTTGGGCGAGGCGTCGATCTCGTATCCGAAAGGTTCTGGGTTCGATTCTAGGACCCACCAAGGACCGCCGTGCTAGCTCATGGCAACTCTGCACGTTCAATACATCGTAGACGCAACGTCCTCCAAGTTCTCATACAAAAACGATATATTTTGCGGTGGCAAAACTCAGCCTTGGGGCTCTTCTGCTTAATATTTTATTTCAAAATTAAGATGATCCTCTTATGATCGGCAGTGCTGCCATCTTTCGGCTCCCGAATGAGGTCGAAATGAACGCTTCGGGAATTTGTGGTACAAATTAACAAGCGCCCTTGGCAGGTACTGCCGCTATGGATCAAATATGGATTCGTTGTTGGTGCAAAATGCTGTAACAGCAGAAGTGCCTAAGCTCCCCATAATTAATGAAAACAAGATAGACAGACAGAAACGATATTAAATCGATGACATTTCTTGACGGCGAATGGCAACAGCTGGATGTAAGCACTAGCCGAACGGCCACCATACTGAACATTGAGAAAGTCTTGGCTGCTGTTAATAGACACTATGGATTTGCGAAATGCATTAAAAAATGTTTGAAAGCGAGCTGTGAAACTTCTGAAGAAACACATTACACAAAAAAAGAAGACGAAGGCGAAATAATTTGTGGAGAGAGAGGCGCCAAAAGAGGAAGCGTAGATCAGTGTGGGTTAGGCTTAACAATCGAAGCCTAACCCAGTCGTCGGCAAAGCGAACATCAAGCAATGGTTGTCGACAATGAAGAACACGATTGTCTGTTTTTTATTATTTAGAACAGCACTTCCATTTTTAGCAATATAGTGTTAATAAAATCGAGATGGTTTTTTAGCCTCGACACAGTTTGTCAGGCCGAGGCATTCTTCAAATATGCTTGCCAGATTCCGCGGTAGGGGAGGGGAGAATAAAATGTTGAAAGTCGCACAAGGTTTGCAATTTTTTAACAAAGGTTGGCGCCAAGTTTTGGTGCTAAAAAATAAGTCTTCAAAGCGGAACCAAGCTTGGCGATATCTTCGATATATAGCAAAGATTCAAAAACGCCAGCGAAAATACCGCTTCACAGCGTAATACAGCGAACACACTCAACGAACGCTCGGTGGGAAACTAACTCAAACTGGGGGAACCCACCGCTTTTAGATTCTACGACAAACATCGAGGAAGGTTTCAGAGAGAACCATCTGTGGAATGTACTAGAACAAGCCCGATTTTGATTAAGTTCTAAATTACGGTTGCCACATAAATACAAAAAATCGCCATGGTCACTGCATATGTTTAATGATCGCCACTTTGGCGAGAGTCGGGGAGTTAAAGTTAGGAATCAACCCAAGGAAGACAATCACGGCACACCCAGGGATTAGGATGCACACGCGAAACAATATTTAAAACAATGAAGTAGAATTGGAATATACTTGGCGAAGATTGTAAAATAGTTTTGGTAGGATTCGATTCCAAAGATGGGCTTTAATGAACAAGGAAGGAAAATAAGGCACACTCATGAATAATGATAGACTTTCCAACTTAGTGGAATAAGGGGCGACGCATGAGTTATGATACGATTTTAATATATAGTACTTTAGTGCTTATTTAAAATATGAAAGTGTTTCAGATTTGTGTGTTACCGTCTGATAAGGACTGCATTAAAATACGTCTAAAGCTATCCCAGCTTAGGTATAGCCTTAGTAAGTCATCACACATTTCAGAGTATACATTGCATTTCCGAATTCATTAAAAACACATTCCAAATTGACGGAAGATAAAATACATATACAGAAGCATGTTTTTGTATAGCAATGCGGTTTTGGAAATGAAAAGATACGTGATTTCAGCACGATAGTTCTCCACCCATTACGCTATATTCAGCATCAAAAATGTCTCCGGCGCAAACGGATCTATTTCTCAAATATTTTGTCTGTTTTAAACACGATAATTACCATAAAAATTTGAGATTAGCTCTTCTTTTTTTCTCTTAAGAAAAGTGAGAGCCATGTCCTTGATGTTATTCGTTGGACTATAAAGGTGGTGGTAGGACAATTAGAAAGAAAACCATGTTTATTTTCCTTGGGGGTCAATAACATACTCCTGAGATTATTATATTTTTTGCTATTTTTATAAACTTTCATTCGTGAAATAGTTTTCAATAGTGAAATTGCATTTCTCATACCATTGTTTATAATCATTTTACAAATGGAAATGAAACAAATCATGTCTTTTCATACATTTTGCAATGTCAGTACACTTGGCATGGCCGCCCACGGCCTTTATAAGATGCCACCGAAAATTCGAAGCAACCCTAACCTAAATAAATGGATTGAAATACTGCTGGAACAAAGAGACATGTTAGATGACCCGATTTTTGAACAAAGGATTATAAAATGTCACCCATTCACCCATTCTGAAACAAAACTTGGAGACATTTTATAAATTCAATTATCTTCTCCATTCATTCAACTAAAGTATTATTAACATTCATAAAATAAAGAAAACATGTTTGATTTCTTCTTAAACTGGGAATAAAAGCTATTTTAGTAAAAATTGTGTCCCCAATTGTGTCTTTACATTTTGGGGACGGACGGAAAAAGTTCTGAAATTGGGGACTGTCCTCGAAAAGGGAGGACGTTTGGTCACCTTATGTTAGAGCAAAGAACACAGCCATCTATCATCGATTACAAGAATGGATATTGGAAAACGATTACGATTAGGATCCATTTGTAAAAGTGTTGTTATGACCGGCCGACATTAAATCTAGTGAAATGAGGACGGGTCATTTTCATCTTCATTCACGTGATCGAATTTTTTGAAAAAAAAAAAAAATCAAGACCAATGAAACTTCTTTTTAAAATCGTGGAATTTTTGTCAAGCATTCCAATTTCAGCGAGCGATTACAACCGACCCATAGACTGATGAGAGTCCCGCACCCGACACTTTTCCAACCTGGCTTCAGAAGAGAAGAGAGGGGAAAATGAGCCGGCCGCCCCTTTCCTGCCACTCTCCGGGGCGCACAAAAATCACGAACCCGCTGCGAGAGGGCGCTGCCGCCGCCGCCGATCGGGAAAGCGCCCCCGCCTCCTCCCCCCATCCCGTCCCCCCCGACTTTCCCAATCACGAGAGACTTGTCGTCGCTTAAAGCGTCCCTAAAAGGTCGTTCTACGGGCGGACGATAAATTAGGCAGCGCTCACCTCTCTCGGCTGTAGAAGGGGGGGGGGGTGGAAAACTCATCACGGGGGCCGGCCCATCGGCCCCCCAGGACCCATTCTCCATGATTAAAGTCGGCTTCAAGCAGGTTGCGGCGCTCGCTTCATTCCGGATCGCCACCACTCCGTGTCGCCTCGCAAACCTCATTAACACCCGGAAAGGGGGGGGGGTGGAAGAATTAAAAAAAAGAAATGAAATGAAATGGAGGGGGCGGGAAGACCTCTCTCTTTTTTTATGGAAGGGGGAGGGGTGTGCAGGAAGGCAGAATGGAAGAAAGGACAGAAGTCGGTTTTTGCTCCATAAAACGGGGATCGAGATTCGCTGAGAGCTTTGGCAATGACCTGTCTGAAACCAGACGGGCCCCTGGACTTCAGACACTTCGGGGCCCCTTCTCCAGAAAATACAGCGATCCATTAAAATTTTTTTCTAAAATCCTATTGAATCGATTCCAATAAATTCGACCGCATCGGGATAAGATCAGTTACGACCTCCTATCCGGCTGTTCCGATGACCTAAAATGGCCCCAAGATTTCAAGAATGGACTTGTTTACTTATATTAGAATGTCATTATGATCTTTATTGTACAATTCAAGCGTTTTGGAAATCAACACACATCACTGTAGCGTCGTGTGCAACTTATGGAAACAGTTCTAGGATACCGGGTCCATCGAGAGAAAGTCTGGACAAGGTCGTCCAAGAGCCACGACGGTCAGAGACGATGGCCATGTGTCCATTATAGCGAGGTGTAGCAGGAGCGCTACAGTTTCTCAGCTCTCCCGTGACTTGTATGCAGCCACAGGCACCCGTGTATCAAGTATTAAATAAGCGAGGAGGTAAAAAGAGGTATCACTTACCTCCTTCAAAGGCGTAAGTCCGTTATCTCCTCCGTCATCCCGCTAAATTGGCTGGAACGAAAACTGGAATACACGACATTATTATTTGTATATATTTTAGTTTCGTGCTCTTGGATGAGTACAATATATTTATTTTCCATCTAGGTTATACAATATACATTTGAGAGGAATATCATGTTTACAAAGATTGAATTTTGGCTGGTCGGGATGTCGACCGCTTAGCAGCAGCGCATGGAAGAGAGTGACTTGAAAGTACAGCATGCATGCGTTCTTGCCCCCACGGTTGCCAGGGGCCCCATAGCACGTGTTAAGTAAGGGGCCCTCGTTTGGGTAATTATCACATGCAGATCCATACATCTACATATGCGGACATCGACGCGTGCAGGAGAAACTGGGTCAGGGAAAGAGTTCGAAAGTTTCATAGTTTTATATTTCCCAACATCAAGGAGGACTGTTTCCAAGACTTCACAAGAGAGGGTTGTTTGCAAGAAGACCTCCTGTCTGCGTCCCGCTCGCTTCTACGAACGGAAGAATCCGTTCAGCAGGGTGCAGAGAGCACAGAGATTGGTGTATGGATCCATGGGCGACCGTTCTCTTCACGGACGAGTCCCGGTTCGGCCTAAACACAGATTCTCGCCGTACGTTCATAGGAAGAGAATCAGGGTCCCGCTACCTACCCTCCAATGTCTGCGAAATCGACCCTTATGGCAGAGGAGGTTGAAGGGTCTGGGCAGGCATCCTGTTGGATGGCCGCACACCTCTCCATGTCTTTGAAAGAGGCACTGTGACTGGTGTGAGGTATAGGGATGAGGCCTCGGAGCCCTATGTTCACCTTTTGAGGGGTGCAGTCGGCCCCGAGTTCATTTTAATAGACGATAACGCGAGGCCCGTAGAGCTCTTCTGGTCGACGAATTTCTAGAGCGTGAGGATATTCGCCGGATGGATTGGCCTGCCAGACCTCCAGACCCTAACCCTATAGAGCATGTCTGGGACACTCTGGGGAGGGCAACTGCAACTCCGAGAACCCTCCAGGGAACGAAAACAGCGTTGCTGAACGAATGGGACCCACTGCCACAGGAAATTATAAACTGCCTTATTTCAAGTATGAAATCACGCTGCGAGACCTGTACTTCTGTAAGAGGGGACCATATCCCCTATAAACCCAATTTTTGTTCATTCTGCAACCGCTGTTTCATACATTCCGACTCCAACGTGTGTTACGCACGATCATGCACTTCAATTATTGAATGATTATCTGTTTTGTACACTGTCTACCAATAAGTATTTGGACACCTATGCAAATGACGATATCTGCTGTCCTGAGGTACGTCACGGCCTCCGCCGGTATATATCGTGTAGGAAACGGCATCGGCATGAGTCGCATGCAAGATGCCGCGCAGTTCGGAGCTCTCTGATTTCGAGAAAGGTATAATGATCGGGTATCACAAATGGGTCCTTAAAATCCTTAAGGGACCTATCTAGCGATCTGAAGTACCCAAAATCGACAGCGGCTTATGTGATTAAGAAGTGGAAGGTGAGCGGTGATTGTCGGAATGTGCCCCGAGTCGGCAGACCAACGAAACTGGGACATAGAGACCGACGAGTGCTGTCCAGAGAAATTCGGAAGAACCGCACCCAACCGATGGCCCTCATCCGTGAGGAGTTTCAACAGGCATGCGGGAGTATTGTTTCAATGAATACCATCCGTAACATCTGCTTGGTTTTCAGGGTCGTGCTCCTGCCCATAAGCCTTTGATCACAAAGTCCAACCAGAATGCATTGTGCCAACAGTCAAGTTCGGCGGAGGTGGAATGATGGTCTGGGGGTGTTTCTAGTTTCTGCTTGTATGGACTGGGACCCTTGGTTCCCATTCATGTTAAGCTCAACGCCGATGCCTACTGCACTCTTTTGGATGACAATGTGCTTCCTACGTTGTGGCAATTTTACGGGTTGGACCCCTGTTACATTCAGGACGACAATGCGTCATGTTTCGAGGTTAACCGAGGCTTGGTATGTTGCCAGTGGAGTTCATCGAATGGACTGGTCTGCTCAGAGCCCAGACCTGAACCCTATCGAGAACCTCTGGGACGAGTTGGATCGCCGAATGAAGGGGTGCACTACCCGTCCAAAATCGGCGAAGGAACTTCTATGTCTACTCCAAGCCGAGTGGAAGACAATAGCACTAGCTATAATACAAAGATTTGTGGAAAGTATGCCCGGGAGGGTTCACGCTGTAATTGCCTCTCGTGGAGGCTCTACCAACTATGGATTTTGGATAAAGTTAGTTTTTCTTTTCTATCACAGGTGTCCAAATACTTATTGGTAGACAGTGTATTGTATCAATGTATGTACATATCCGATTTCATTAAAATCGGTCCAGTAGTTCTTGAAATAATGGAACAAGTCTGCAAATTCTCTTCATTTCTTAACCAGTATCGAATCCTCCGTTTAGGCGTATCGAGTTCACTCACATACACACACATACATACACTGTTAAAAATAATCTGTTAATTCATGAAAAGTTTAGCCATAATTTTTCGGAAAATGACCGTTTTCCGAAAGAAATGGTATTTTTCCGTTAAAAGAAGAAAAATGTTTTAACTTTCAGAAATTTCATTTGAAAACGGTCAACTTCCGTGCTTGATTTGTTTTGTAAAGTTTGTAAGTAGTTTTGAAAAATGGATTTTCACTACATAGTTTAGATGGAAAAAAATATGAACACCAAACACACTCTTATGACTAATTAAATATTAAACTATAATTAATTATTTTTTTAAATAAACCAAGGGTTTCATAACCAAAGGTGTTTCAAATCACATTCATCATGAATGTAGGAATGGCTAGAGAATAATTTCTGTTTTTTTCTTTTTTAAATTTCAAATAGGGAACGGACAGTCAGTAAAGGTGTAACTTTTTCGGTACTTTTAGCAGCCAATGTATTTCTGCTCCCTTTCCCAATGTTTGTCAGCATGTGTGTAAAAAATTCTAAACCGATATGTCACGTAGCAAAGAGTAAATGTTTTTACTACTTATATACGTTTATGATTGAAATTAATTTAAATTGCAATTCATTTCTTGCCAATCCAATAATTTGTCTATGTTAATAGTAACTGGACACACGAATTTGAAATTGCAAATCAAAAAAGAGAATTCCTCTGTCCAAGTTCCATTGTGAGCCCTCAACCTTTGGCAGCTGGAACGGGTCAAATAACGTCTAGTGGATTAGACTCTCACTCCGTAGGTCGAGGGTTCGATCCTAGTGCATACATGCTGACAGGATATCGAAATAGCGTTTTATTTAGCGGTTTTAGTGAAACGGAAAGTTTCCTTCCAGAAAACGGAAAAAAATAAATAAACAGCACGGACATTTTCTAGCGATTTTGCTGCGAGTCGCTTATCCGTTGATTTAGAAATATATTTTAAACAGCGTATATACATCACAGCATAGGCGCACCCACGGAGGGGCTATGGGGGCTCAAGCCCCCCTAAAGGTAGAAAGTTAGAAATGAAAAACTTTATAAAATGAAAATTTTCGCTCATAAATTATTTTTTTTCTTTCGTTCTCTCTCTTTTTTAATTGTCTTCAAATTATTTCTAAAGTATTTTTCACCAAAAAGGCATTAGCTTTTAAATAAATGCTTACAGTTACTTTATGAAACACTATTCAACTCGGTTACAACATTTAAAAAAAGATCAGATAATTATTATGACTCTATAACGAGTAACATTGCTTGTGTTCTATGGGACCATCAAGCGGTTTCAGAATATTTTGACATTATAATAGAGTTTAACTAATCGAGGTCACTACAACTGATTCAGCAGTATTTGCAGCCCAGCCCCCCCCCCTAAACTAAAATCCTGGGTGCGCCACTGCATCACCGTAAAAACTGCATAAAGGAATTCAGAAGGCCCCAAAACGTGTCCATGCGTCCAAATCTCAAAGTCGAATTTTTTTTCATGATTACAATACTTTCCTTACATGGCACAGGGTCGGAAAGTTAAAATGATATGTAAGGTGCCTGTGCATCAGGGGGCTTCATTTGTATTAAGGAGCTCAGCTTCTGATTCTTCTTCTACGAGAGTGAATTGTTAGACATGTTAGGCAAAACCCAGGGGAGCTCGTGAAGAGTGTGGTCCGTAACAGGAACTCGAAGTTTCCACCCCCTTTTCACGCACAAACTGATAGGAGCGGACAAACCCGGTCAGGACTCGTTGCCGATCCCAGAGTCCCGAAACCAACAGATTTTGTGTCTTATCGTGCATTGTATAGATTCCTTGATGCTCATTTCGCCGTTCTATGAAGTCATGAAAATAGGTCCAGTTCTATGACCTGTCGAAAATGCTGAGAAACGTGGATTGAAAAATGTAGCTGACACTGTTGATCCAAATGACTTTGGACGATGGACCCATGATTCATCATTGAACAGTGAGTTCATTGGAATGAATTCATAAATACTGTGTTGACTCGCGTCATAGTCGCACCCCCGTTCTGAAGCATAAAAAATAACTTCAAAGTTACAATATTGTGCAGTCGATTTTCCCCGCATCCTAGTCCCACCTACACGGTCAAAAATACCCGTTCATTTTACGGTCAAACGCGACAGTATTCTACCGTATGCCATTGAACGGTCAGGGCAGTCAAATCAGGTACACAGCAAGCTACTACGTATGCGCATCCCAATCTAACGGTCATCAATAAAGAAAACCGTTATTTTTCACTCATGCCCTTCCAATGAATACTCTAGACGTACTCTATTCTTGCTGTCTTGACCAGAGCAGGCGCGTAGCCAGGAAAAATTTTCGGGGGGGATATGCGCCTGGAAAATTTTTCGGAGGGGGGATATGAACTTATATGTGTATAAATAGACGGAATTCCATCACTCATCCAAAAATTTCGGGGGGGGGGAGGGATATATCCCGATATCCACCCTCCTGGCTACGCCCCTGGCCTAGAGCATATGTTCATTTCTGAATGTGTTGCAATCTGAGCGTATGTCTCTCCGATATTGCTGTTCCAATTAGGAATTTTGATAATAGAGTGCTAAGTGAAATAGCTAAGTGCAAAGTGTTTTTTTTTAATTTTGCCGCTTATGGAAATGGACCCTAATTGCACACCCTAATAGGTCAACATCGCCTCGATATTGGCCAACCTCGTCATACGTCGGCGTAAATCGGTCGTTTTCTTTCGATTTTGGCCCAATATGAGTGTTCCGTTACTGAAAATTTTAAAAAGTGTCCATCACGCCAAAGAACGACGTCACAACCGCTTCAAACTTGAGTCATTTCACCTCGAGTCCGATCTGCAGGGTGGTTAGGACGCTTGCTGCCCACACCTTAGATTGCGAGATCGGACGCTGGACGGAAGCAGGTTCAAAATAACTTGAAGGTTCAGCGTTTAGAGCAGGGATGGGCAAACTACGGCCCGCCGGAAGGTTTGATCCGGCCCGCAGGGGGAATTTTAATGAGCCGGTCAGACGGAAATTGAAAGAATATATATATTTATATATTATATATCCATATTAAGAATTATGAAGATGACTTGAAAAAGTGCATTTGAGTCGAACGCAGATTTCAAGATTTCGGTGCCATTCAAACAGAATTGGATATTTTGACCATGCCTTTCAACGTAAATGGTGAAGCAGTGAGGTCCGATGGGCAGCTTCAATGAATTGAATTGCAATCTAACCATCATTTCAAGCAGTTGTTTCTAAATAGGCCAGAGTTTTACAAATCACTATCAAAAGTAAGTTTCCCAAATGGAATATCTCACGCCCAGAAAATCAGTGCTATGTTTGCTTCATCTTATATAGGAGAACAAGTGTTCTCAACTATGAACCTTAGAGTGAAATCTTTCAGAAGCAGACTGACCGAAGAGCATTGAGCCTCGTTCCTTAGAATCAGCGCGTCTCACTTCGAACCTCACTATGAGGAACTTTTAAAATTGAAATCGCCATTTCATTCATCTCATTAACCTATTTAAATGGTAGTACTTGTATAGTGTTCTTGAAATTTTAGAAAAATTATCTTGGTCCGCCAATTTTTTATTTATTTTTTTTTTTCGATTTTTGGCCCGCGACCGAAAAAGTTTGCCATCCCTGGGTTAGAGGAAGCAGTTTAGAGGAAAATGTGTATGGAGAAATGAAATAGACGGGGCGCGTTCGTCGACCGGCGCCCCATCTATTTTATGTTGGACCTTCCTGCACCGGCTATGCATATATAGTAAAATTTACGATAAAAATGCAAAAATAACGGTTAGTATACTGTAGAAGTATTACAGTATGACTGCATGTGTTATGTAAAATATACGGTTTAAGAGTAAAACAATACGGTATAGTATTTTACAGTAAGCCGTTACATTGAAGGAAAAAAGCAGGCACTCCGATTGCCAGTATTTTACCGTAAATTGGACGGAAATTTTTTTAGAGTGTAGACTTTCACCCTGAAAAATTGGAAAAAAGTGCGCTTGTAAACAGGGTAATAGTTCAATTAATTTTATGGATTGTTTAAGGAATCATTACATCGAATGAATCCAGGCTAAACCTCGTCAAAAATGAGCGTCCTACGGCCTCGTCAAAAAGAGGCCACGGACGTTTCCTCATTGGCTAGATTCGGCCGTTATAGATGACGTTATCTAAGTGCTGGAATCCAATAAGTGAGCATCAGTGAAGGCCAGAATCCATTCACGTCCGTTTTAGAACGCTAGAATGGGAACTCAATGTATTTTTCAGAATCTTGAAGACGGATGGGGGAGAAAAGTGCCCCATTGTGCGGTGGGCGTGCTTTTGCGGTTTCACGCGTTACCCTTTGTCGCGAATCCCGCCGGGTCATTCAAAGCCAATCCATTCTTCGCACCTGCACTGTATCCCCCCTTTTACAGTGTCTTGACCATTTAAAAAAAAAAACTCCGCTGCGTCCGGAAACGGCCGCGAGTGGACCCTGGCCTTAAAGGCCGCTTTCCAGATCGAGAGACGGTCGCTTGTCGCCAGCAGTAGGGTGCCAGTAGCGGAACCCATGATCCCATGTAAGCCATCCATTTTTCGCACCGCAGAGAAAGAAGGAGATACTCCGGACAATAGGTCATCGGGGACCGAGGATACTATTGCGGTTTTCACACTTGTGGTTTCCCACCCCATCTATTGTTCGATAGAGGGTCGCCGCGTCCAGACCCGGTCCGATATCCCCATTCCAATACATGGTAGCCGCGACGGCCTCTGGGTATGGGCCATGGCCTTAAGGCCTCTTTGGATGACTCAGAGGAGTACAGAAGCAGGCCCGGTAGAATCAAGATGGACCCGGTCCACTCTCCAGTCAGTGTGCCGCTGCCATCCGAAGAAAGGCGGCCGTTTTGAAGACGGGATACCGCGAACAGAGAGAGGGGGTCTCTTAACAGAAATGGAAACGATATCGTCCTAGCAGTTGTGATTAAAAATAGGGAGCGGACCCCCCCCTTTTGCTCCCTCCAACCTGTCTTCGCGAACACCCCCCCCTTTTTTTGTGTGTGTGTTCGATGATTAATCTCGCGCGAGGTGGTTCAGCTGGCGTCGGCGTCCGTTCGATCCGTTCCGCAAACAAAACGCACGGGCGGCGGCGGTGCGGGCGGTAATTGGATCATCTGCCACCCCCACCCCCACCCTCCCCCTCCCCGGAGCGAGGAGCGAGAGAGGAGCTAATTAGGTGGATGTGTTCGGGGGTGACTGCGACCGCGCGCATAATTGGCTCGTTAAACGCTTTAATGGCGGCGGCGGAGAACAAGACATTCGCGTGGTGGCAACCCCCGCTCACGGATTTCATTACAATCGTAATGAAGTTTGGAATTCATCACAAATGGGGTGTTCCCCCCCCCCTCCCCCCGGTCATTGGAGTTCCCCTTTTATGAAGGGGGGGGGGTGGAGTTGTTATTTTCTTTTATGTCTCGCGCCCGGGCCTCGGCTCTGATTGCCCTCTTCGCTCGTGGTTTAGGAAAGCGCTCGTGAAAAAGGGCAAGTGGGCGGAGAGGTGCGGTTTTTGGACGGGGAACCCTTTTTTCGCGGTGCTGCACCTGTCCGTGGCACCGCTGGACTCTCGCATCCGTCCAGTGGCGCAGTCTCAAGAAAAAAAGTTGGGGGGGTGGGGAACACTCATTTTGGAAGAGGTTCCACCTAAACCTATCGTGTTCATTCAATGTAAGGATTCCTTAAACAGCCAATAAAACTAATTGAACTACTATTATTCTCTTATGAATAAATCAGCAGTGTCTTTGTTGTCCACCTGCATGGGTCGACCCTCCCACGTCAAAAGGGACCGATTTTGTGTTTGGATAGGTACGGGACTCTTTGGTACTCCCCGAATTTTGGTCACTGCTTCGGCCACTCAAGAAAAGCAGCCATTTTTGACCAAGGAGAAGCGTTCGTGAAGATTGAAGATACACTCAACTATAATCTGTCCTATTATTAAGGATAGGTTTTCACGACTGGAGGGTTTACAAATGGAGATTGTAAGCGATTCTTAAACTCTGTTCAACCTGTCGGAAAGTTCCCTTTTGATTTTTCAAAAGGGAACTTTTGGACAATTTTCAAAAGGGAACTTTTGGACTACTTCAACAGAGTTCAAAAGAAACTTCAACGCCAATCAAACAAAAATTTTAATTTCTTGGAAGAGTTTTTTAAAAGTCTAGAAAATGAGCGACCCTCCTGAGAATAAAAAGTGGGTAGACGTATGGACTAAAATGGAAAATTAAGGGGACGGAGTCCCTCTTCGACTACACCTATAGAACAGTGGGTGTTCCTTATTTTGGATCAAAATTTTCTTTTTTTTGAAATTTTCTTGCTCGTCCCATACACTCAACTATTCGGAAACTCACGCGAATACTTTTTTGAGGGGTATCAAAAACAGATGAGGTCATTGTTTTAACAAACTAAATACCTACTGTCAGTATGACGAACAAACGGAAAACGTCTTTAGTAAGCAGTTTTACAAATTCTCTGCAGTTTCAGCTTTAGTATACTTACATAGGGTCATTATTTGGGAAGATAGTTGAATTTATAGAATGTCCCCAATTTTTGTTTTAGTATGGAGGACAGCGCACTCGTTTGTCCTCCATGGACATCTTGCATGGTTTCTGAGTTCGAGGCTAAAATTCGTCTAGGATCCATTTTATAATGACTGTTTCCCATTATCAGCCGCTCGTAATGATTTATTGTCTTTTTAATATTTAAACAGATGCTTTAGAAGACGGTGATATTGCATATCGCTTCAAAACTTTGTTAATAAAAAAAAAAAAATAGCGTTCTAAACTTATTACGTTATTGCAAACACTGTGTAAATAGAGTTGATTTTGAGTTTTCTGAGTTTCAAATTGTACAAATATTCATTAAAAACCTCCCGCAGCTTTTTAAAGTACGATCCTTTCAATTATTTTTAGTATTTAATTTTATTCAAATTTTAAATGAAATCTCATTATGAAGATAAAATTTATTTAGAAAAAGCTATTATTCGTTAATGACTCATATTCTAACTTATTTTGCAACAGCTGTAGTTTTAGAAGAAAGTGTTCAATAATCCCTTAGGCCAAACAAGCTGAAACCGAAACTAATCACCACCATAAGATCGCGTGCCTGGCCTATCCAATACCGCCAGGTGACGTCACGTGCAAAATGTCCATTCTGCGTTCAAGCATTGGGTCGTGGGGGGGGGGGACGCGTTCATGCTGGGGGCGCGAGAGCCCTCTCCATTAAGGGAGACGCGTGCGGAGACCTCATCCCTGTTGACTCTCGGCACGTGACCCCGTTCGGACGGCGCGAGTCCGGCCCGAGACGGCTTCCGATCGTTTTCCAGCGAGACGGCATGACGCCGGAAGAAAAAAAAAAGGAAAAGAACACTGCCTTCGCGACGGGGATTCTGCGGATGCGTTCGATTTCGTCTCTATACTTCACCACTTCCATGCATTGGGGTGGGAAAGGATCTGTCATTATGACCAATCGATTTTTTTTTTTTTTTTTTTTTAATCCGCTGAAAAAAAAAAATCTGGAGTGACTCCACTCGACTTTCCGAACACTTACAATTAAGATCATGACCCAGCATTTAAATAAATTTGAATCGATGAATCATTCAAACATATATACCCAATGGAAGCTCCATCGAATGCGCCGTTTAAACACTAGCACACTTTCGAGAATGTAAAAGAATGTCATGTAAAAGAAATCTGGGTCGTAGCCCTGTAGAAAAACTATAAGTCCTATGCACATCAAAATCAATACCGGTCTTATAATGGTGGTTTATAACCTGTATACCCAATTGGAGCTCCATCGAATGCCCCGTTTAGGAGCTATTGTGTTCACTCGCATACACACATACATCTCGTCAAAATAGCAGAAATGAATTCAGAAGACCTCGAAACGTGTCCATACACCAAGTCGAATTTTTTCAGGATGACAATACTTTCCTTACAGGGTACATGATCGGAAAGTAAAAAGGATTCGGAGTGACTTCACTCGACTTTACGAACACTGGATCTGTACCCATTGAATGCAGTGCGCAGAGGCTGATGCTCTTCCAATAAGTTGCGTCTATTGCCCATAATGTATAAAAATTACTTTTTTTGTAGTCTAGTACAGGAATTGTACTCACAAAAATAGATGCGGTGTGTAAGACAGTGACCTGTCATACGCGTAGCTCATTGGAGTTCCATCGAATGCACCCTTTAGACACTCGCTCACTTTGGGAAATTTGGGTCCAAAGATCGTCCTGTATAAGAATTATTTTTTGCAACCCCGTGATCCAAGTATCCGCTCTATGTATGCGTATGTCAAAATGTATTCAGGTAATGGGATCCAGTACAGTGGGATATACTACTTATAGTGGGATCGATCATTGCTCTGCTCCTTTTAGGAAGCTCTGTTTCTTTTTTTATCTGTTCCGATTGAAAATCATCCGTTTGGTTTCCTCGCGATCCACCTACGTCGCAACCGCAACATAAGCCGTCATGATAAGTTTGAGCTGAATCATGGCCCGAGACTGTTACCGTTTAGTTGAAAAGCCCTCACCAAGGCACAGGGGTCCTGTCACTGAAAAGGGTAGACGACCGAGGTGTGAAGGTCCCGGGTTCGGGCCCCATCGCGCGGCTGTCGATCAAACGGTCTGGAGTTTGGGTCGGTTTTCTCCAGACGTAACGTGAACACGCGTTAGAACCCCTTAGAAAGTCACCCGCCATCGTGGGCAGATCGCCCTAGCGTAGCGTTGCCATGATCACACAAACAATTAGCTGAAAAAAAAAGTGTGGATAGAATGCCAGCGCTATGAAGTAGTAAGAGAGCAAAATTAGGATGACTGTAATGTTTCATAAAATGAGTTTCTCTGTCTCTTTTAAATGAAAATGAAAAATTTCAAATTTTCAAATTGAAAGGATAATTTGAGGGAGGCGTTTTTGATGCTTGCCCCGAAGGAAATCGGTTCCTGCAGGAAAGAAGTCCCGCTGGACAATCTATCGCTCTGCGAAAAGAGAAGGCACGACATCCAATTCAGGTGGCACACGAACTGCGGCAGAACTCCCGATAAGGGAGAAGGGACGTTCCAGCGTCTCTGTGTACTTTTGATAGCGGCCACAAACGCACCTGGGACACTTAAACACTATCAGCGTCGATTATAAACCGTTTTCCCCACCACCCTGCACTATCACGAGGGGCGCACCCATTTCTTTTTTTCAAATTCCTTCAGCTCCTTTATAGCGTCCAGGGCCTGATTTCCAGCGGGGATGGAGGGGCATGCGCCCGCCCCCCGTACCATAAGAAAAAAGGGGGGCGGACCCCCAAATGCATGGATGTGCATACGATTCTATATCCATAGAATGTCCTAGTCGTGAATACATTTTTGAGGGATTTATAGGTCTAATATATTAATTACTTTATAGGAACAATGGATACGTTTAGAAATAGGCAAAGCAAGTGAATTTGTTTTATATTTTTACTGTTATTTATTGAATAGCTGAAGTACCCCTCCTTGACGGGTGAGTGAATGCAAATTTCCAAAAAACAAGAACTTTCGTCAGTATTGTAGGAGTACACAGAATGGATCTAGTATCCTATGCCAAAGTAAAGAAAGCGAAGTGATCATTTTTATGTATGGTTAAATAGGACAGGTTAAGAGAGTCACTAAGTAATATCATTTCATACGCTTGAGTCGTCATGATGGGATGCGCGAACGAATAGGGACGCCTATTGAAATAATTTTCCCAAAATCTCAAAATCTATCAACATTTTTGAAAAATGGGAAGCCTAGAATTGAAGTTGAATGACAACCTATCCTGTCACCCAATTTCGTTTCATTCCCTGCAGTCTTTATTTCGCGATGCTGGAAAAAAATTTCAGCATTTTAAAACGATTTTCGCAAAATCTCAAAATGTAATCAAAATATTTTAAAAATTCAACGCCTATAAATTAAGATTAGCAACTACCTATCCTATCACTCAATTTCGTATCATTCGTATTAATCGTTATTACGGGATGTTTGAAGAAATACAAACGTATTTTGAGAGAATTTTCACAAAATCTAATAAAAATGCTTAAAAAATTGGACACCTAATGTTGAGCTACCATCTATCATGTGACCCCAGGGATGTAGCCCCGGGGGGATTAGGGGCGTCATAACCCCCCCCCCATGAGGAATTTTTTGCTATGCAAAATGTATATTTTTCACTACATTATCACACACACGTATACATATATATGGGTAGTAGTAGTCGTAACCCCCCCCCATGAAAAATTTCTGGCTACGCCCCTGTGTGACCCAATTTCTTATCATTCGCTTTAGTCATTATTACATAATAAGGGAACAAAGATTCATCTAGTTTTAAACAATTTTCGCAAAATCTCGAAATCTGATGGATTTTTTTAAAACTACATGCTTCTAGTTTAAGGTGAGTGACCACCTATCATTTCACCCAATATCATTTCTTCACCTTTGCAGTTATTACGTGATGTGCGAACACAAATTTACGCAAAAACTCAAAATCTAATCAAGATTTTTTTAAAAATTCGACGCCTATGTTTTTAATTGAGTGACCACCTATCATGACACTCAATTTCATATCATTCGCTTCAGTCGTTTTTACGTGATGCTTGAACACAAATTTACGCAGTTTGAAAGGATTTTCACAAAATCTCAAAATCCAATCAAGATTTTTTAAAATTCGACGCCTGTGTTTTAAGTTGAGTGACCACCTATCATGACACCCAATTTCATATCCTTCGCTTCAGTCGTTTTTACGTGATGCTTAAACAAAAAAAAAAAGCGTCACGGACAGAATGAAAGACTTTTTTTTTGAGGGTCGCATCGATTCCCGGGTGCTTGAAACGGATAGAAATCGCAAAATTTTTGAATTCCAAGAAATGTACAGACAAAAGTCTAATTTATTTATATAGATACTTTATCAGCAAATCATCCCAAAAGCAACTCTAGCTAACGTAATCATAAAAAGTAATATTAATTCAGCAACTTTTTTTTTCAGTAACATGTTTTTTTTTTTTCAATTTTAATCCAATTTCCTTTCAAAAGATGTTATTTATTTTAAATAGACAATGGCAGTAAGCATACAAACTAAAATAAAACTCTCATTATTCAGCTAAAAAATTGGTGAATTTTGCTTAACGATGAACGAAGCCGCATCCTTTCCTGTTTTTTTACCCGCGCTGAGTAAAACTCACCCTTCTTTGCGAATGACGTGTCTTCAGATGGGCATTCATATGATTTTAATTAGCCAATTTATAGGACACATTTTATTTTCAATTTGTACGCCTACTGCAATAGTATTTTGAGATAAACAAAATTTTTTGAAAGAAAATGTAAATAAATGAAAACAAAAATAAATCTAAACAGCGTAAATTAAAATTTTGATTTTTTTTTTTTTTTTTTTTAACTTTTCCACGATTACGTTAACTTGGTTAGAATGTGAGCTATGAATATAAAAAACAGGGATCACTTGATGGGTTGCCATTACTTAAACTAATAAAATGTGACTTTCATTGTAGGTAAAAACACCGTTTATGCGGCTTCCGAAGGACCGACCTAAAACGACGTATAAATGAAAAGACGTACGTATAACTGAAACTATTAATAAACAACTTGCATGACATTACAGGTTTAAGACTACTCAAGTAATTCTGTGTCAATATAATAATTTTAATTTTTTTTTCAGGTACTAGTACAATGAAAACAATGACTGCGTTTTAAAAAATAAAACATTCATCCTAAAATTTAAAAGTAAAAATCTTTCACAGTCGTCTGATGACTCATTACTGTATTACCGATGGAATCAAGTTCGTCCAATGTTTTTTCCACTCGCGTTCTGACAAAGCAGAACATGTTTTTCAATAGAGTCGATTGCGTGTATCGAAGGAAGATGGTACACACACCTCCTTACATCCTTATTGCTGGAAGTTCTGTCTAGGAAAAAAAAAAAATCTCCCTAAGTAAGAAAATAATGGCTGATACGGAAAATTTTCAAAACCTTGGGAAGGGGGAAACGACATACACTACAAAAAATATTTTCCCAGATTACAAACAAAATAGAAGTGGCAACATCCATGCCAAACAGTGAACATTTATTTTTATTTTAACCACACAAATGCAAACTTAGTTTATTTTACTTGTGAGGTTTATAGAAAGCTTATTTTTTTATCTTCTGAAATTTTGAAGATTTTTATATGTTTTAATCAAGAAAAGTGAACTTAAACGTATACAAATGTACTCTGTTGCGGAAATAATAAACTTAAATTAAACAGAATGTGCTGGTCAAACGACAGCGTCCAATCTTCAAATGCGTGCGTTCTTCGAAAATATATAGTTTTGAAAAAACTCAAATTGTATCAAAACTACCCTCTTCTGATCCTTCAGGTGGTGCAGAAAGGGAAGCAGCAATGTCGAATTTTGAGTTTGATTCAAGTAAATCTCTCTAGTCTAAAAAAAAAAGTAACGGCCGCTGTCAGGAGCTTGTTGGGCTATCTTCTCCTAAACCGTGGGGATTTGAATTTCGAGAAACATGTTCCCGAATGCGGAAAATTCCGAGAAACCTGGTAAGGTGACTTAAATTTCGAAAATCGAATTATTTTAGCAGATATTAATAAAAAACTGAAAAAAAATAGAACATAATGGTTGCCAGATTGGGCATAAAATCATTCATTCCTTTGCAACAAAGCCAAGTATGTAGAATCGCGTGAAATGGACAAACATGAAGTAAAATGAAACCCATTTTACGCCAAATTAAGAAGTATATGAAATAAATAACTCAAAGTGTGCTATACAAAGTTGACAGTTTATAGTAAGATCGCTTAGACAACAGGAGTTTAGAATGAGCGATGACCCGTTTTTCTAAAACAGAATAATTCACTGTAACTGATTTTAAAAGCGCCCTCTTGGCATTAGGTACGATCTGGCAAAATGACATCTCGCCGAGCAGGGTGATTCTAGACAGCGAATTCAAAAATGTTAGAACCCAATATCTTGAAAATGAAAAATAATTAAAATGCAGATTATTTTAAAGCCGGTTCAGTCCAGCTGGAGTATTGGCTACCAGAAGAAATATTGGGTGGCGTTCACTGTGTCATTATAGCAGTTATAGTACACTTTGGATATTGACCAGCGCGGCGAAATGATAGAATTCCGTGGTGCTCAATACACCCATCTGCAAAGGATTATGTATATGAAAATATGGATAACGGTTTTCCGGGAGCCTTAAATGAACAGTCATTATAGGTCGTGAGCATGTGTCAATCGCCCAATCATGAAAAGTCGCCATGAGTGGCAAGCTATCCTAGCTGTTCCGTAGTTTTTATCAAAGAAAAGGTATGAAGTACTGTTTTCTTAGAGCTCATTATTAGCTATACATATTCGCAAGTCGCCAAATTATGAAAATTTGCCATCATTGGCTCATACGCAAGGTGTTCCATGGGTTTCACATAATTAAAAATAATGCGAAGTTTATGTTCCAAGGAACATGCAAGAGCCCAGCAATGTGTAGTTCGGTAACATTCTATCGCATCCAACCTTTGGGTTTTGTTTGTTGAAATTGTGCCTTTTTTTTACGAATAAGCCTTATTAGGGGCCGAATGCCTCATAAGGAAAGCGAGCGTAGCGAGTAGGGGCCTTGGCCGCTAGTAAAAAAAAAAAAAGTACAACCTATGAATACAAATTTCTTGACAAATATGCAAATGGACTGTCATACCCTGTTAAAGACCGCGATATTGAGAGTTCCATCAAAGTAAGTGCCATTTTGTTTTGCGTGGAGCTCTGGTCGATTCGGGTAGCCGAAAAAATTTGGATCGCTAGAGTCTGTCGTCAGTGATTGAGACTATGAACACTACAAATCGAAGCATTTTGGGGCTAAATGATGTCGTTGCAGACACCTCTCTCAAGAAAGTGAACCCGTTATTGACGAGCGGTTTCGAGTTGAAGCTCTCCTCGTTGGTATAAGGCGACTTTAAATCTTCCCAATTTCATTCTAGTAAGTAGGACGGTATGGCCAACTGATTTAAATCAGTGATCTTAATCATGATTCAAATCAATTGATTAAAAAAAAATCATTGATTTAAATCAGGGAGGCACAACCTTTGGCGAATAACGTTCAAATAGGGTTACCAAACATTTTAGCACCATCGAACAAACTTCCTAATCTGAATCAGTCGATGGGTGGGGGAAATTTTTTAAAAGAGAGGATGGAAAATAAATTCTCAAAATTATTTAAACAGGATATCAAAATATTTATTAGGTAAAATTACTTACTTTAAATTGACTTTTTGATGTCAGAAAAAACTTTATAACATCCGAGACCGATAGATGTTTTCCATTCTACATGGAAAAGCTTTCCGTTGCCAATTTTCAAAACAAGTCTTTGATCCCAGACGATAAAATAATTCTGTTAAAACAAGACAGAAGTCCGCGTTTGTAAGCACAACCCTCGTGACCCTCCTGCATTTAGGGCTTTTGCAAACTCTCAGTTCGAACATGTTGTTTCCAGAGCGGATTTTTACGAACACACTGAAATTGCTAACTAACGAATATGTATTTCTAAAGGATGATTTACAAATTCCGGAATATAAATACTCGCTAATGGATGTCTCGTTTGCACTTTCCAGGATAATGGGACAAGAAAAGATACAATTAGGCCGGACACACGGATTATTATAGTACACTTTCCACCGTAACAGGGAAAAAAAGAAATATCGTACCCACGTATGGATTTTAATGCACTTTCTAACGTAGGAAACAAGAATGACAGATAGGCATGACGCATGGATTAGGATGCTCTTTTCGATGTGTTGAAACAAGAAAGATAAATGAGACTCAAGAATGGATAATGATAATGTTGACTTCTCATTTAAAATATGAAAGTCGCTCAGAATGTTTGTGTGCATATATTTATTTCCTTTATGAAATACTAGAGCACATCTTAATGACTTGCGTCCATAGACCATCTTAATGATATATACGAATTACTTTTTGTAGCCTCGTGAACAAACAATCAGCTCTACTCACACACCCAAATCTATGCAGGTCACGTGACCGTGACCTATAAACGCATACGCAATATGAGCACCATCGAATGCACCGTTTAGATGCTAGCGCACTTTCAAGAATTTCCGTCCATATGTGAAAGAAATCTTTTTCGCAGCACTATAAAAAAAATTATAAGTCCTCTACACACTAAAATCGCGCGATACAGGGTAGTTCATAATATACATACCCAATTTCAGCTCCATCGAATGCACCGTTTAGACGTTAGCGCACTTTCAAGAATTTCCGTCCACAGGCCATCCTGTAAAAGAATTCTTTTTCGTAGCCCAGTCAAAACACTATAAGTCCTCTACACACCAAAATCAATGCCGGTCTTGCGACGGTGATCTATAACATATATACTCAATTTGAGCTCCACCGAATGCACCGTTTAGTAGTTATCGAGCTCACTCATATACACACACACACACGCACATGAACGTAAAAATGTCATCCATGAATTCAGAAGACCTCAAAACCTGTCCATACATCCAATCTCAAAGTCGATTTTTTTTTTTTTTCTGATTACGATACTTTCCTACAAGCCTTTACGATATTCTCCTACCCCCTTTATAATCGTGGATGCTAAGCGTGAAAATCTTTTTCCCACCACGACACAGCGCGGGACTTCCATTTATTTCACCACAGATATAGGAATCTCTAGATAGAACATAACGAGAGAAAACTGGTTGCCTCCAAACGGTAGCCATGATAGTGGCATGCGCATGCGCAAAATGGCAATAACTTCAATTATAATGGTATTTTCAATCATTTTAGAACGATCTGTATTTTAAAAAGTACTCGTATCGAACTAATTTATTTTTCTGAAGTATTCCAACGACTGTTCTATTTTACATCGACGGCAGCCATGATAGTGGCAGAAATGGGGTGCGTTTTTGGCAACAAAAAGCACATGATGAGGAACATTGGATGAGCCATCTGGGTATTCCTAAATGTATGCATTTCACAGCGTGTTGGAAGGTCGAAACTTCCCGACCCTTTCCGAGTAAGCACTCGTCTCTGTCCCAGCGTATGCGTGCCGAAGGAGATCCGCCCAAGAAATGGGCAGACGTTTTTCCAGCAACTGCGATGGGAGCCGAGGGTCGTTGACCCACTTACATCGAACCCCAGACTTGTGCCTGTCTGAAGAGTGCCATTTCTGACCCACTGCCCAATCTCTCACTGAACGGAAATTTTGAGGAACCATGCATCTTAGCTGACTTCACGCTACTTTGAAGGGTTAAAAAGAATAAGTAATATAGTCGATTCCTACTGAGGTCAACAAAGGAAAATTTTATTTTAGTTACTTTTTTAAATTTAATTAATTAATTATTATTAATGAATGAATGAATGAATGCAGGGCCCCTTGTGAAGCGAGGGTCGATACCGTTCATCCAGTTTGTTTATTGTTTTCATTCATTTCGAATCCCCCGCGTGACAGGATCCGAAATGAATTCATTCAATTGAATGAATGAATGAATACTTGAAAAAACTGTATCGACATCCAGTGTCATTTCCTACAAGACTTATAAAAATGTATTTGAACTCGAGTAGATGAATAATCCAGACAGCACAGCAAATTTGTATCCAACTTGCAGTAAGCTTGATTTATCAAGTCCATAAACTTAATTTAAACTTGAAAATTTTAAGCGTGTAAGCTTAATGCAAGCTTGAATCGAGTGTTCAAGTTGACACTTGCCCAACTTGCATTAAGATTGATATAGCAAGCTTGAATCAAGCTTGACATAGCAAGCTTAAAAAATTTTCCTAAAAAAAATTTTCCTAAATACACGGGGCGCCCGTCTGCGAACCCGCCCCATATATTTTAATTTTCCACGCATTTTCCCCTCTACGCTGAAATTTCAACCCAGCAAACACACACAGGTTCTCTGAACGTCTATTAACGTTCAGAAGACGTTCTCTGAACGTTAATAGACGTTCAGAGAACCTGTGGGTGTTTGCTTGGAAGCTATTTTAATCTGTTTCCATCAAGTGTCCGCGGCTGGTATCGATCTCGGGACCTCAGGTTTGGGAAGACAGCGTCCTAACCATTCAGCCAATCTGACCCGCGCGGATATGACTAAAGTTTGAAGTGACTGTTAGGGTTGTCACGCCGTTTTCTGGCGAGATGGATCAGTGGCCGATGCCGATTTCTTTCTTTTATTTTTCCATGGGATGTATCAAAATTAAAATAATGCTATGTATGATTTATAGACTCTACTAATAGGGAAATAAGCATTCTATAAACTTAGAAGCAGCACACGTTTTAAAACTTTCAATATAGCGACACTCCTGTTGGGCATTATTGGCCAAAATCGAGACAAACGACTGATTTTGAAATCCATTTCGTAGTATAATTGTATTTTATTTTGAAGAATTTCAATATTTGGAACTATAGAATTTTTTTTTTTTTTAAATTCTATGGTCAAGTACATTGATGACTGATGATAAGTTATTTGTTATGCGGATGTGGCTTTCCAAATCAAGAAGTCATCCAGTTGTATTCAAGCTTGACAGTTCAGATGACTTCTCCAAGCTTGCTGCAAGCTTAAAATGAATGGAACTGTCAAGCTTGTATTAATACGTCCAATTCAAAGAAGTGTCAAGCTTGATTTAAGCTTATGTGCTGTCTGGGAATAAACTGGGCTGTTCGAGCTTCGTCAGGGGGAAGCCCCCCTGAACCTCCCTCATTTTTTAGTTTCGTGATGGCCCTATTAAAACGATGTTCATGGAACTATGTCATTTTATCTCGCATCTTTCGAGTATTTCGCCTGGTCACCCTACGTTGAAATTTTTAGGATTGTCATCTATTTATAGAAAATTACTTGCGATGCCTATTCTACAGCTCACGAAATAGTGTCACAATAGATGAAAGCTGTTGTGAACAAATAGTATTTAAATATATGTAAAATTAGGTCGCATACTTTCATGTCGCTTTTTTGGGACAATTCTCGATAAAGGGGGCGAGAGATAAAATGACATAGTCATTAAAAAATAATAATACACATAAAATTGAATAACATCGATAGGGTCCACCCGTGACAATAATGTAGTCCATTCAAAAGAGAAATTTTGACAAACGAAAAATCATACGTTAAAAATATATGTAAGCGTACATTATAAAGAAACGACGCCATTAAGTAGGGAGGGACGCATGCGTTTATGACCCAAACTGTATGACGAAAAAGGTAGGAAACCCCGTAGCTGATTTTCAATAGGAACAGACAGTTAAAGAGGAAAATAGCTTCCTTACGTGGAGCCAGGTGAAGCTCTATCGCATTCTAAATGAACACACTTATATCAGGAAAATAAGTACAAAAGGAGTGAGTGGGACTTGAAAAATACGGAATGAAATGAACGATCGAAGATTAAAGAATGCAATCGAAATACAGTAGACACCGGTTATAACGTACTCTCATGGGACCTAAAAAAGGAGTACGTTATAGCCGAAGTACGCTATAAGCAGTACCGCCGGTCAGATTCAATGTGACACACAAAAAAAAAGAAAGTGGGCTCGTCATTTCATTGTAATATGTGTTTTAAACAGGTCTGAATTTTTTTAAATGTAAATGAAACAGAGAAAATTCTTTTTTACTTACTATTTTTGCTGAGATCAATAATCTGTCATTTTCTTTTGTTTTAAATGGGCAGAGGCTACTTTAAAAATGTCGTTTTGGATATCCATCATAGACTTTTGTAGAGTCTCTGCATCCTCCATGCGATATTCAAAAAATCGTGATAGTCATTTTGCCGCATGGAATGCGTCGGGTACGCTTGGTATAGGGTCCTCTGTTTCATCTTCATCAGAATCATTATAGATAGGGCTTTTCAGATGGCATTCACACGGATGAATGACAAAAAAGAAAACCCATGGTCTTGTTCTGAGCCCTGACCTAGCAGGCGAAAAAGATAAAAGATCGCTCCCTTCATTCATGCGCCATTCATCTCTCTAGTCTAGAGAATCTGAAAACGGACAACGCGTGTTTTTGAAGATACTGAAATTTACGAGAACAAAGAAATAAAATGCTTAAGAAAAGTAAAATTTTATTTTTGCCTTTGGTATAAAAAGTACGTTATAGCCGAAGTACGTACTTTCGTTAAGGACGTTTGAACCGAAGTTCAAGATAAATATAAGACTTCAATCAAGACCTAGCTTCCAGGTACTTTGTAACCGATAGTACGTTATATCCCAGGTCCGTTATAAGCAGTGCGCACTGCATTATTACTCTGCATAATAACTGTCATCGCCTTTCATGTTGCATGTTGAACCGTGAAGGACGTATTTACCTCCTTAGTTATACGTCCTTTCATCTGTGTTCACAGTACTTATTTTATAAATAATATTATTTACTTAATGATTAGTATTCACAGTGTAACACGAAATTTTACCAGCATAACGTTTTCTACTTTGGTAATTTATACTGAACGCCGCACAGTGGAGTATTTGTGTCAAAACCCTGGCCAAAAATATTTTTCATGTGTTTTAACGTTAAAATCATGACTGTTGACTTTTGACTTACTTTTTAGTATTATATACTTCTTAAATTATATAAAAAAGCGTGTTGTCGCCAAATTGGGCGATAGATCGCTAAACGACTCGAAGTGGGTTTCTAACAAATGTCTTGTCCGGGGAGTGCCCCTTACTGGGCTTTTGTATAATACCACTTATAAATGTAACACCACGCGGTTGTCGATCTAACGTTCTGGAGTTTTGGGCGATTTTCTCCAGATGTCATGTGAATACGCATTAGAGCCTCTTAAAAAGCCCTCCGCCAAGGCAACCTTCCCGTAAGGAAAATAGCCGTGCCTTAACCCAGCGGTTCTCAACCTTTTAACTACGCCCCCCCCCTTTCACATTGTTCAGCATACATTCAGTCGAATTTTTTACAAAATAATGTTATCAGTAAAGTTTGAATGAACATTTTAAGCGAAAATGGATCTATTTTTGAGTAAAAATGAGAATAAATTAGGCGACTTTTTAAAATCGTGCATCATTACTTGCTCTTTGGTTTTTCTCGTGCCTCCCCAGGAAACGCTCTGCGCCCCCTTGGGGGGCGCACCCCACAGGTTGAGAAACGCTGCCTTAACCACAATAAAAATATATAAATGTAATACTTTACTTATAATAATACTTATAAATATAATACTACTTATCTATAAATCAATTTTTATCATAAAAGTTTTCAGATTTTTTACTTTTCTAAATCTAGTTACTATATGGATCTGAGTTTTCTAATGACTTCTGAAGATTAACTTTTTCATTCCGATTCTTTTGAACTCTGATATTCGTCTTCACTCAAAATCACTTTCTTTTTTCTTCTTCCTTTTTTTTTTTTTTTTTTTTTTTTTTTGTGAGAGAGAGAGAGAGAGAGCACCATCGGACCCCTCTGGAAGAAGAAGTTATAGGGTCTCACTGCTATAAGGCTTGCTCTTTTTCATTGGCCTTTATCTAGAGCAGATCATATAAGGGCACTGCTTAAAAGAAGTCCGCCTTTGTAAACCCATAAAATTTCGAGGAGAAAGTAATTTATTTCAAGCCAGCACTTCAAAATGACTTAAAGAGGTAGCACGTGTTTCTGTTTACACACTCACACTTCCATGACCCGAAGTCACAGTTGCCATCCTTTGAGAACTAAAATTGGGGAGTTTTTGCTTTGGACACAATTTACGACATAAATGGAAAACTAAACTGTAAATAGATGGGACTATTTACAGGACTAAGTAAGGGCCATTTTGGAATATGTAGAAATTTTCTTCTTTTAGCCAATTTACACCAGAAAAATAAATTACATACTGAATTTAAAATACTGATGTTAAATCTTAACTGAAATGAAACTTTATATACCTTTATCCAAACACTTGCACATAATTTATAGTTTATGAGAAATACAAGCGCGTTTGTTTGTATCCCTTTTGCGATCACCCGTCAAAAAATTGTTGAAAAAATAAAAATAGCGCTATAGAAATAATTTTTTTTTATAAAAATGGTGGATGTTGGGGGAACATTTTTCTCTTGGAATGGACACTCAATACTGTAATAATTACGATTATAGTTGAAACTAGGCGCGACAAGCCGCGACACCCCTTCAAAAAGCTTTTTAAAATGTGGATTTTTGAAAAAAAAGAAATTGAAAAAAAAAGTTTACAATTTTTTAAAATAAAGTCATATTATTTTTTAAATCTAATAGATAAATATAATTAAAATACATATATTTTACTACAATTATACTAAGTTTCAAATCAGTAAATTAATTTAAAGAGCCCGTAAAATATGCACGACGAAGTAATAGAAAACGCTGAAATCCCTTGCCGTCAATGAAGAAACTTGCTTTTAAACCGAGTGCTGCATCTTTTAATTATGAATTAGGGTCGAGAAACATGCATCTCATGATGCATCAGTTACTAGGCTATCCAAAAACATATATATTACTGTTTTTAAACAAATTTAAAATTTTCACTTTTTGGCCAGGATTTTGATACGAATACTCCACTGTGCGCCGATGATTCCAAAGTTGAAGAGGGTTTTACAGGCATAGTGACATCGTTTCAACACAGTTCACTGTACTTATTTCATAAATAATATTATTTACTTAATGAATAGTATTCACAGTATAGCACGAAATTTTACCAACATAACGTTTTCTACTTTGGTAATTTATACTGCACGCCGATGATACCAAAGGTGAAGAGGGTTTTACAGGCATAGTGACGCCTTAAAAATGTAGATACAGTAAAGCACCGTTCGGAGGCTTCCCCTTATACGTCGTTTCGTCACAGTTCACTGTACTTATTTCATAAATAATATTATTTACTTAATGAATAGTATTCACAGTATAGCACGAAATTTAACCAACATAACGTTTTCTACTTTGGTAATTTATACTGCACGCCGATGATATCAAAGGTGAAGAGGGTTTTACAGGCATAGTGACGCCTTAAAAATGTAGATACAGTAAAGCACCGTTCGGAGGCTTCCCCTTATACGTCGTTTCGTCACAGTTCACTGTACTTATTTCATAAATAATATTATTTACTTAATGAATAGTATTCACAGTATAGCACGAAATTTAACCAACATAACGTTTTCTACTTTGGTAATTTATACTGCACGCCGATGATATCAAAGGTGAAGAGGGTTTTACAGGCATAGTGACGCCTTAAAAATGTAGATACAGTAAAGCACCGTTCGGAGGCTTCCCCTTATACGTCGTTTCGTCACAGTTCACTGTACTTATTTCATAAATAATATTATTTACTTAATGAATAGTATTCACAGTATAGCACGAAATTTTACCAGCATAACGTTTTCTACTTTGGTAATTTATACTGCACGCCGATGATACCAAAGGTGAAGAGGGTTTTACAGGCATAGTGACGCCTTAAAAAGTAGATACAGTAAAGCACCGTTCGGAGGCTTCCCCTTATACGTCGTTTCGTCACAGTTCACTGTACTTATTTCATAAATAATATTATTAAGGACTATGTCATTTTATCTCTCAACACCCTTTATTGAAAAATGTGTCCCAAAAAATGCGACATTAAAAGCAACATAAAAAAGCGACATAATTTTACACGTATTAAAATACTATTAGTTCACAACAGCTTTAATCTATTGTTACAATACTTCGTAAGCTGTAGAATAGGTTTCCCATGTATTTTTACATATATTTAAATACTATTCGTTCACAATCTATCGTTACATTATTTCGTAAGCTGTGGAATAGGCATCACATGTATTTTTTACATATATTCAGGTCATGATAGCGGAGTCACTGTGCAAGGATATAAGAAAGCTTTCGTAAGAGGCCCCCCCCAATGAAAGTTTTGCCCTGGGTTTTGCTCCCCCATCTCCGAAAATCGGACCCTACCCTCCCGTTGGAAGGGGGGGGGGGGACTTTCTTATGTGTTCGTGCAAACTTTCAAGCGGATGGGTCCGACGGTGTAGGTTGGCATCTTACATGGACAAACGGATTCTTGCTTTTACTTATGAGACAAGAAGTCAAAGCCCGTTGTGAGGGGCCATGACAACGGGCGCTAGGGCGAAAATAGGTCTATACACTCAATGGATTGAATAGTCGTCCTCCTAAAATAAATAACTTCATGAGCAGTTTTTATTATGTAGACTCAAATGGAATTTCATGCTCTTCTGAAAACGTGCGGAAACGTTTCGCATTCGAACGATTTCGTTTTGTGTACACAGCCCCTCTTATATCATCCATGCTTCATGCAGACGATATCATTTTAATGAAAAAAAAAAACTAAACTATGTTATCGGGAAACACTCTTTTAAATGAATTGGAATAGCTACGTCTCTTGAAAGTCCTTTAACCGTGACTTCAGAATGACGTCACTGTCACTCGTGGCTTCTAATTTTGCCAGGCAAATGATTCACTTTTTCGATTATCGGAACTGAAATGGATCCGGAAAGATCGAACCATCGCTAAAAAAAAGGGGGACTGAAAGGATTTCCAGATTTTTAAAGGCGTGCAGATTGTTTTCTAGACTTTTATACCTCATTATAAAACGTTTCAAGAGGACCGTACAAACGGTGTCGGTGTCATGACGCTTTTTGTGCTTAATTATTTAATATTTTTGAAGTCATGGTAGTCAAAGTTTTATCTTGGAGTGGCTATTCGGAATGGTTACAGAATCAGTGAATCAGCGAGTCAGCGATCATCATAACTACCGCGTTGACTTGCGTCATAGAGCCGCCCTCCATTTATAGCCGCACCCCCCCCCCCCGTTTTGAAGCAGAAAAAATCGTCCAACTGTTTTCCCTGCATAAAAGTCGCAGCCGCGTATTGGACCTTTGTTTTTGTTTATAAAAAATAGGACCCCAAAAATCAAAATGGCTTCTTTCTTTATGTGTGCAAGTGACGAAAATAGAATTCGATAGACGGCAGATGAACTGGAAACATTAGGTAAGCGAGTCATTTCGTTATAATACAACTAGTGTGCTTTAGCACTGGAGTGTACACTATTATGTTGTGGAATTCCCCCGCATACTAGTCTCTCCTAGACTTTCCCCATGGAAAATTGGGAAAAAAGTACGACTCAAGGCCATTGCCCACACCCAGCGATTCCCGCGGCTACACTGTATTGGAATGGGGATATCTGGACGCGGCGACCCATGGGCTGTCCTCTACCGAACAATAGATGGGGTGCAAAACCCCAAGTGCGAAAACCGCAATATTATCCGCGGTCCCCCATGACCTATTGTCCGGAGTATCTCCCTCTTTCTCTGCGGTGCGAAAAATGGATTGCTTACAAGTGACCATGGGCCAAGCGGCCAGCGGCTCCCTTTCGATCTGGAAAAGCGGCCTTAACACGCGAGCGAGTCAACCCGGTCTATACAGTAAAACCTCGCTATACACGAGAAATCACTTCTCTCTCATGAAATGTCACTCTACCGATACTGTATCTCCGTACTGTCGTTGCATTTGGGGACGGCCCGAGTCCTCGCTCTAGCGAGATTTTCGCCGTAACGGGATTCCACTGTAGAAGGATGGATAGCCACGATGCAGGCTCGCTCCTAAAAAGGGGCGGCCCCCTTTCTCCCCTTCATTTCGCTCTGCGAGGAAGTTTTTTAGGGCCTTTTGTCCTCCCATCTGCGCAGGCAGAGTCCTCTTTTTCCAGTCGGCCGGATTCCGGGCTTGACACGCATTTCAGGATGTCGAAAAGGCACCCGAATGATACCCCCCCCCCATTCCAATTGGGCTAATGGAGAACAGAAGGGACTCCGCTCACATTCAACCCGCACACACAGTTTTCAGTTTATTGGGTTTTATTTTATTTAACCTCTCTTCCCCCCCTAATGGGGTGCATAAAACTGCGGATATTAAACGGGGGCTGGCTCCCCCCACCCCCTTCGCTTCGCTCTTATACCGACCCGCGGAGTTGGGAAGCGTTTGGTGCGACGTCGGTGCGTTAACAGACCCGGGACTGATTTCCGGCAGGGCTTTCGGGGCCAGCGCCCGGGGTCCCCCAAAGTATCGTTTAAACTTTGGGGAACCCTTGGAAACATCCCATTAAAAATGTATCGAAAAATTAAATTTCATTCCTATTGACTTGAAAAAATCAGCTGATCTATAAGTTCAAAGAGGACCTGATGTTCGGAAACAGAAATGGCATATCGATCGTGAGTGGAAAACAGAGACAAAATCAACAAAATGGCCCTTTTCGTACATTTTTAGAGAGGCTATCTTGATACACCCCATTCCCCCTTCCAACTGAAATCATATCTTTACTTCAATTTAAAAAATTTAATCTTAGATTCATTCTAAATATTTCACGTATTCTTTAAAGTACCCCTAAAAGTACAGTCAGAAAGGATACATGTTCCCAATTGGGAACACGGTGAAAATGGGCGAGAACAATTTCTTCCCCCTTTAAATGATTTATAATATCCTTTAAGAACGCATTAGAAGACAAAATGGCAAAAATGGTCATTTAAAATAGGCCTGGATCTCAATTTGGCCTGTAAAATGTTGAAAGAAAAACGAGCACATTTTCATATTGAAATCAGAGCCCGATCAAGACAGCAATGGGCCCTGGGCAGAAGAAAAAAAAAATTGGGCCCCTTGCAACAGCCTCCACTTAAAAAAAAGATTATGATTGGTTTATACTGAAAGTTTTAAATATCTTACCCCCTTCCAAACACAAATTTTGTTTTAAGTAACCTGAAATAAGCGAATAGAGTTACAGGATGCCAAAGAAACAGATGGTTAAACGTTACATCGAAATGCTCTATCACAGTTGCAAACATGTATGGAATACAACCCCTTTTTTGTAAGCAGTCATTTTTGTAAATATTTCTTAAAATAACCCATAATTCAAAAATTTTGCTATTTTTTAACGTTAAAAATACTCTTTACAAAATGGGGTTCGTTATTTTCCTACCTATCCGCATGCTATATTGACTATAGAGCATTTCAAGGAATTTAAAAATAAGTTTAAATTAATTTATACAAATGTAAATTTGAATTACTATTTTCATGTTCGTACTTTATAATTAAAAGATCATTTAATTTTTGAATTTTTTTTTATCCTTTGAAATTTTATTTTAAAACTATAAAAGTGTAAGATATAAGATTTTTGGGCCCTAGGCAGTTGCCCCGTTTGCCCTGCCGGTAATAGGGAACTGATTGAAATGACTTAATGATTATGCACAATTATTCCGTTTTAAAGTTAAAATGCATTAAGAGAATGAATGCCATTCATAACTTTTTTGGTACAGCCATCTATTACAGCTATACCTTTGTTCTTTGTCTTATATTTAGTTTCTCTAAATTTATCAAATGACATCGTTTCATGCTCATTGGAACATAAACACAACTTCTGCACTTTTCTTTTCAAAATTCATGTCTACCACACACGGGGACGTATCCAGAAAAAAATTTCGATAGGGGTCCAAACGGTAAGACAGGCAGAATTTTTCACAAAAAGACTTCACCAACTTACATTTTAGTAATAAAAATCAAATTACATATATATACTTGCCGCCTCCGGCGACCCGTTGGTTCGCCCTCTTAACAAATCTTGTTCGGAGAGAATCCTGTTCCTCACCGGCTTCCTTGGCACTGAAATCTCTCAAATACTGAATGCAATTTAAAATTAAGATGGTATCAAACAGGAGCGGCACTACAGTAAGTGTCGCCCCCTGCTAATGTAAAAAAGACGCCCCCTTTTATGCTCTACTTAGATTTTGAGTTCGAAAGGACGCCCCTTCGAAGCCGGCGCCCAGATGCGATGCTTACAGTGTCGGGCCGCGCCTGGTTGCAAAAATAAGAGGGTTAAATGATAAAAACCTACAAAAAGGAACAAATTATTTTCGTCCTATATTAATTCTGAAGAGCTTCTGGATATATTGGGCTTTATCAAAGAACGGATAGGGAAAAAAAAAAAGTAAAGAAATCTGAAACACTTTCAGATTTTAAATACGCACTCAAGTGCTATATATTAAAAGTGTATTATAATCCATGGATCTTCCCTATTTTCTTTCCTTATTCCATTAAGTTGGAAAGTATACCATTATTCATGAGTGTAATTAAACAAAATTAAAATGGATATTTCTAATATCCTTTTTCTGGATGTAATACATTAGAAATAGATGGGGAAAAGCTGCGCAGAAAAATGCACAATTCAAGCTTAATGAAAAGTTCAAAATCTTATTTAGGTGTATTCATAATCCAAGCGGCAGACGATAAAATGACGATAAATTGCGCCAAGCTTTAGAATCACATCTACTCAAAATCGCATATTAACCATTTTATTTTTCGCCAAATTAAAAAGACGCGCATTTCCAAATGATATTTTTTCTTTTGAGTGTAAAATATTTCATTCCTGCTCTGATTTCACAGGTACACGATATTTTAATTAAAAAATAACCTTACAAATAATCTTAAAAAAAATCATTCTTACTTCAAGGTCTCAATCATTTAATAAACCTGACAAATATCCCAAAGCTTTTTATCGATATCTCCTAAAATAATTCGAATTTCGAAAAAATTGCTTCGAGGTATGTCGGGTCCCTCCTGGAGAATTTAGATACAACATTTGGTAGGTCTACGATCACCCGTCTGCGAGCTACGCGAGACACAGACAAACTAACTAACTAACTAACCAACCATCTAACGGACAGTTTACACTCTGTTTTATTTATGTAGATGGAAATAAAAATGACTTTATATATATAACTAGCAGCTACCCGCGACTTCGTCCGCGTCGGCTTTAGAATTAGGTCCCGAGAGAAACGAAGCATAACAAATATGTTTGCGACTAAAGAAACTGCATTTAAATATTATTTGCTTTTTACTTATTTTAAATGAAGTATAATGCATGGTAGTATACTTCAGTTAAAATAAGAGAGTAAACTAAATTTAGATTTTTTTCAGGCATTTGGCGAATAGAGACAGTTACGACAGTATTTGCGAACTGTTTTGAGTGTTCTTGTAAAAGAAATATTTATGCCATATGCATGAATTTTAGCCTATGTTAATTAGAAATAGTGCAGCTTTCTATTAGCGAAAAAGTTTTAGAGTCGGTTCTATAGTTACAGAGACACCCATAGAGCGCAATGTATTAGAATTATTTTGAGTGTTCCTGTAAAGGAACTATTTGCGCTACATGCATGAATTTTAGCCTATAATACTCAAGAATAGTGCAGCTTACTATCAGTGAAAAAAGTTTTGGAATCGGTTCAGTACTTACAGAGATACACATAGAGCGTAATGTAATTCTTATGAGTATCCCTGTAAAAGAACTATTTGTGATATATGCATAAAAGGTAGCCTATAACACTCAGGGTCCCCCCAGTGTCTAAGAGGTTCTGCTCTCAAAACTTGAAGGTGGGAGGTGCCAGGTTCAAACCCCGGTCGCGTCTGTCGACCTAACCGCTCGCAGTTTTCCGTGTTTTTTTCAAAAACCTCGCGAAAATACGGGCTAGGATACCTTAGAAAATTCCACACACAGTTATTCTCCATATACGCCTAGGACCCTATAGGCCTAGGACCATATAGGCTTAGGACCCTATAGGCCTAGGAATTTCAATCAGTGAAGAAAGTTTTAAAATCGGTTTAGTAGCTACAAAATTTCCATAGAGCGCAATGCATTAGCATTATTTTGAGTGTCTTTGTAAAAGAATTATTTATGCTATATGCTTGAAAGGTTGCCTGTATGTTAATCCAGGGCATAAACTATCTTCATTACAAATTTTTCCAACCATTTTTGTGTGATTCAGTCAAAAACATCGAAACACATAAACGTACACATTTATATTATTGGTAGGATTTGGAAATTTACGGACTTTAAGAAACACATCTGGACTTTTCTTGGTACTTACCTATTATACAGTTTGGCGGTCATTCCCGCCAAACTGTTTTTTCGTCCAATGAGTTGCCAAACTGTTGCCAATCGTATTCAAAACCATTCATAATTTCATGTGCCCGGCATTTATCTGGGCAAAAAGTCGCTCGTCTTGGCGGATCGTCGGGATAATACGTAAGTACAGTTTTCTTTATTTATGCTTTTTGATTTGGCGTAAAATCAACATAATTTCCATACTTATTTATGTTTTCCAAATGCATGTGATTTTGCAAATAGAATTTCTGCTTTATTTCAAAAGCATCAATCATTTTGTGCGGGTGATAAAACGGTTTTTAATGAATAGTTAGAAAAGTAATTAAAATTTCCGAGCCTCAGGTACACTTTACCGAAGTCATGCGTCCAGGCATGCTCCAATTTTCAAAGATCTGCTTTCTGTAGATTTGTCTGGAGGACATTCATTTTTATTATTAGAGATAGATATATTTGGCATAAAACTGGCATCATTTCCGTATTATTGAATGTTTTTCAGATGCGCGTGCTTCTTTATTGAAGTAATAGCATTCTTGTTAGCTGAAAACATGGATCATATGATACGGGCGAAACTCGCCAAGCATGGCAATGTAAAAACGGTTTTTAATTAACAATTAAAAAAGTAATTAAAAATATAAAATTCTAAGTAGCCTATAACCATCTCCAGAGTCCCATCTATATCTGAACCAAAATCTATCCTAATCGATTCAGCGGTTTAAGCGTGATAGCGTCATAAACAAACAAACAAACAAACAAACAAACTCACTTTCCCATTTATAATATTAGTTAGGATAGAGTAGAGTATCATAAAAATAAACTTATCATATAAAACTTAATTGATATATAAAACTGTAATAACTTTAACTTACTATTAATTTGTTTTTCGAAACACTATTATACTTTTTAATGTGAAATCTTCTAAGGGGGCAGGGAGCAAATGATGCTGTTTGGTGGGGCTCAGCCCCACCTGGAACCCCCTTGGCTACGGGCCTGAGTAGAATGTTTCTTTAGCTCAAGGAAAGAAAATTGGAATAATTGGTTGTTTCATGCCAAACGATTTTGCCTAAACCCGCTATTTCGTAAATATAAGACCACTTTTATGTTATTAAGAAGCAGACGATTTTGTTCTTAAGTCAGACTTTAACTGTGACCAGAAAAAATCTGAAGTTCTCAAAAAAGGATAAAACGCATAAATTCTGAATTTTGTCTAATTCTTTGAATTTATTAGTAAAATGAATCGTGGAAGTGAGCAGTCTGAAACAGAAGTGAGGTTCTACGAAGGAAAAGGAGAACCTGAGCGTGAAATAGGTAAGATTCTTAATCGTTCTAAAACTGCACAATTCATAATGTTTTAAGTAAAAAAGAATTGTAAGGAACGCGTAAACGATCTGGTCGTAAAAAGACATTATCAGATCGTGATAATAGACGAATTGTCATACTGGCTACGAAAAAAAAACCAGTCGACTCGTAAAATATCTCAACAGATAACTAAAAAGGTATCTCATGCACCGTGGGGTGAAGTTTGAAATCTAGCTAATGTTGTTCGTTGCAAATTAAAAGGCAAACCACGACTACTAAAATATCACAAAGAAGCTCATCTCAAGTGTGCAAAGAATGTCATTTCTTGGAACTCTGCATGGAGAAATATATTGTTTTCCTTCGAGAAAAAAATTAATTTAGATGGTCCAGACGGAAATAATGAACTACTGGCATGATTTAAGGCATAAGTTTCGCGAGTTCTTTAGTAGGCACATGGGAGGCGGTTCTGTTATGGTGTGGGGCACTTTTTCATATGCAGGAAAATATGATGTCCAAAGAGTTGATGGCAAAATGAACTCGGACAGTTACCAACGGATGCTATTTCGAAGTCTGATACCCTTCGCACCACTTTTAGGAGGTGCAGAATGGACGTTTCAACAAGATAATGCTTCCATGCATCTAAATCAACAAAAGAGTGGTTTAAGAGAGAAAAAGTTGATGTTTTACCCTGGTCGAGTCGAAGCCCTGACCTAAAAACCGTAGAAAACTTGTGGGGTTATTTGTCTCGCCAAGTATATGAAAATAACATTCAACATATGTATTAGAAATGGCGCTTATGGAGAAATGGAATAGTATTCCTGAATCGCTCCTTAAAAAATTATTTAACTCTATGCCAAATCGTGCGTTTCAAGTTATACAGAAAAATGGTGGAGCAACTTCTTACTAAATTTGAGTAAACTGTCTTTTTTTACATGTGGTCTTATAGTTTTGTAACAGTTCTTTTGACACTTTTTTTGTGTTGTTTGTGATTGATGTTTTATTTTTTTCTGAATTCATTTCATTATGTAAGTTACTGCATTTTACTTAAAACTTTATGTTCTAACTTAGAATATTTTTATTTTGACTGAAATATTTCTTTAATTATCTAAATAAAAAAAATATGATGTGGTCTTATACTTTTGTAACAGACTGTATGGGGTCATCTGATGTAGGCTGATCGCGAGGAAACCATGGAGCCGATTTTCAATCGGAACATATGAAATGAAAAACAACTTTCCGAGTGCAGCCAAGTAAAGATCTGTCCCACTCTCAATAAATGCTCTGATGCATAAACATTAGGAAAATCAATACAAGAATAGTGTGGAACGGATGACTCGAAAAATAGGGAATGCAATGAACGATCGAAAATGAAATAATACAATTGAAATATTATTGTCCTACATCAGGGATGGGAAAACTTTTTCGGTCGCGGGCCAGTAATCGAAAAAGAAAAAAAAAGTTTGGCGGGCCAAGATAAATTTTTCTAAAATTTTAAAAACGATATACAAGTATTACAGTTTATATATTTTAATGAGATGAATGAAATTGCGATATCATTTTTTAAAGTTCCTTATAGTGAGGTTCGAAGTGAGAGGCACTGATTCTAAGGAACGAGGCTCAATGCTCATCGGTCAGTCTACTTCTGAAAGAATTCTCTCTAAGGTTCATAGTTGAGAACACTTGTTCAGATATATAAGATGAAGCAAACATAGCACTGATTTTCTGGGCGTGAGATATTCAATTTTTGAAACTTACTTTCGATCATGATTTGTAAAACTCTGGCATATGTAGAAACAACTGCTTGAAATGATTGTTAGATTTCTATTCAATTCATTCGAGCTGCAAATCTGATCTCACAGCTTTACAATTGACGTTGAAAGGCATGGTCAAAATATCCAATTCTGTTTGAATGGCACCTTTATCTTGAAATGTGCGTTCGACTCAAAATGCACTTTTTCAAGTCATCTTCATAATTCTTAATATGGATATATCTTATAAATAAAAATGAAATTCTGTTTGTTTGTTTGTTTGTGGATTTGATTCGTATACAAATCCACAAAAATGGACCTATCGGCCTGAAATTTAGTACAGATATGTAAAATAATATAGAATAACTCATAGTCCACTTTAAAACTTTGAAAGTCCACCCGTTCCCGGAATTTAAGAGATTTTTTATGCTCTTCACGCAAAAATCTTTCCGTAATTGTAACCCCTGTAGTGAAAAAAGTGTGAAATAAGGATCGTGGTTGCCATGTGTGGCGATTTTGCCGAATAAAATGTCGTTCGTATACAAATCCACAAAAATGGATCTATCGGCCTGAAATTTAGCACAGATATGTAAAATAATATAGAATAAATCGTAATCCACTTTAAAACTTTGAAAGTCCACCTGTTCCCGGAATTTAAGAGATTTTTTATGCTCTTCACGCAAAAATCTTTCCGTAATTGTAACCCCTGTAGTGAAAAAAGTGTGAAATAAGGATCGTGGTTGCCATGTGTGGCGATTTTGCCGAATAAAATGTCGTTCGTATACAAATCCACAAAAATGGACCTATCGGCCTGAAATTTAGCACAGATATGTAAAATAATATAGAATAAATCGTAGTCCACTTTAAAACTTTGAAAGTCCACCTGTTCCCGGAATTTAAGAGATTTTTTATGCTCTTCACGCAAAAATCTTTCCGTAATTGTAACACCAGTAGTGAAAAAAGTGTGAAATAAGGATCGTGGTTGCCATGTGTGGCGATTTTGCCGAATAAAATGTCGTTCGTATACAAATCCACAAAAATGGACCTATCGGCCTGAAATTTAGCACAGATATGTAAAATAATATAGAATAAATCGTAGTCCACTTTAAAATTTTGAAAGTCCACCTGTTCCCGGAATTTAAGAGATTTTTTATGCTCTTCACGCAAAAATCTTTCCGTAATTGTAACCCCTGTAGTGAAAAAAGTGTGAAATAAGGATCGTGGTTGCCATGTGTGGCGATTTTGCCGAATAAAATGTTTTATATTTTCAACTAGCTGCGTGCCCGTTCTTCGCACGATAGGAAACGAAAATGTTCCTTACATGTGTAATTCCACTTAATTCCAGTGATGTGAAAGCTAAAATAAAAGCGAAATTATTTGACTTATAATGTAAAGTTTGCGTCATGAGTACTAACTTGGCATCATTGCAATATCATGACTCAAAAAACTACATCAGTGTCATTCGCGATCAGAAAAGTGAAAAGCTTAGCGGTTTGCAGAGAACGCCTGACTTTCAAAATGTGTTATTTCTATATCATACTCTTTGAGGTTCAAGTTGTAGCATTAAATACCTCAGACACTACATGAAATGAACAACTATTTATTTTAAAATAGCTGCGAATTTCATTTTTAAAAAGTTCAAGTAATCTCTTCTGTCGAAATTACTGCGGGATATATCAACGCAAATTAGAATTACTTATCGTTCAGTTGGTTTAAAACAACCCTTGAAAAAGGATAAACAGAACACTTTTAATTTCATGAAATATTTATTAACGTTGTATATTGGGATTTATTCATATCATCCTTACAAATCTACCAATACTACCTATTACGCATATTAATACTATCTATCTTCGCTTCTCCCTCTTTAATGCTCAATTTAACGAAACAGCTTACATTATTTGGCACAAATGGGACCTTTATATTCTATGGCGATTCTTTAGCAATTTACGCATTACCATAAAAATTATTCATTTCCCATAATAGTTGCTATTAAGGAAGCTCTCCATACAAATTTAATTTATGCATAGTTTTGTAGGATTGGCGTATTTAGCACCGCAAAACATTTAATCTCACCGTGGTGAAAAATATTCAAGCGGTGCCAACTTAAATATCCATGTATCCAATATAAAGATATCTTATAAATCCTCCATAGTTCTGTCTACTGAAAACATCAATCTCTGTCATCTCGAGGAGCTATTTAGAATCGCTATAACTGTGACAGGACGTTAGAGTTGCAGAGTTTACAAATTTCACGCATTTTTAAAAATTTATGACGTCACTGTTTAACTACCGTAAAATATACTCCGGTTGGCATCATGAATTTCTCAGTTTATTTCTAAAGTAAGTTTTAATCAAAATATCGCCTCCTTGTGTTAAAAAAAGAGCAGGGATAAATGAGTTAAATTTGTGGCGTAATTTTTACGTATTTTAAAGCATTTGACGTCATAGATCCTCACTTGCGCATTGAAATTCCGATATCCCATTTAAAAAATCGATTGGTTGGAAAAAGAACATTTTTTCTAATCCTTTTTGTGGCAACGCAATTAAATTAACACGTGGCATGATCAATTAATGTAATCCCGTAAGCTCTCCTTTATGGAGGAACGTAATTCAACGTTAAAATAAAACTATACTCGCAACGTGCATGCATACGTTAGGCAACGCCTGCGCCATAATTAAATGCCAAAAATAAAAATAGTAAATAGAAAAATTTTAATATATCGCGCTTTGAAACGAACTTTGTAACTTTTAAAATGAACATTTTCAGCACCGTGAAGACATTTCAATTTTTAAATAAGCACCGGATTAAAATACCACTTCTAATAATAATAATCGTGAATTTATTAGTTCATTTCTACAGTAAATTTTAATCAAAATATCGTCTCCCTGTGTTGAAAATAGAGCTGGAATAAATGAGTTAAAATTATGGCTTAATTTTTACGTATCTTAAAGCATTTGACGTCATAGATCCTCACTTGAGAATTGAAATTCCGATATCCCATTTCAAAGCTCGATTGGTTGAAAAAACCCTTTTTTGTAATCCTTTCTATGGCAACAACCGAACATAAGTTCTCGTGCCGCGATCGCAATGTAATGAATGGCGTAATATCGTGTTGATGCTATTAAATTCTAAACATTAGGCTGCATTAAAATTCGTAAAAAATCATCTAATTTACATATTTTTTTCGTTTTTATTTTAAAAGAGGGAGAAAAGAATGTTTCACGATTTGTCAAAATATCAAAAAGTTATGACGGATAGAATTCAAGATGGCGACAATTTTAAAATTATTTTACGAAAAATTCGCCGAAGTCGATGCTTAGTAAAAAAATTCCTAAAAATCGGTAAATTATGTTACGTATTCAGAACAAACTGTTTTTAAAAGAAAAATTTCTCCTCTATCCGATGATACAAATGCCGTTTTGCTGCGAGCGTAATTTCTGCCGTTATTACGAATTAGGTGAGAAAAAATGCGAAAAATCGCATAAAACATAAAATAAAAAAAATTCTAGGTCGAATTTTGAAAAAATCGCTTCGAGGTGCACAACTTCATGTTTAGATCTTCCCGAGTGCCAAATTTGGTGTTTCTAGGTGTAGCCGTTTGTCCGTAACGCCGCCGACACACAGACCCACAGACCCACACACAGACATCTTCTTTTATAATAAGTAGAGAAGTAAAAATAAAAGAATAATAATGATTTTTTTTTTGTTAGTTTATATTCGTAAGGTTATGTTTTTTTAAATTATAATATCGTGTGCATGGGAAATCAGAGCAGGAATGTAATGCTTTACACGCAAAACAATAAGAATTCAAGATTTCCGAGGCTAATAGGTAAATTATTTTAGTTTGGCGAAAAAATAAAATGGCTCAAATGCCGATTTTGTGAAAGTGAGTTCTAGCGGTTTGCACAGATTTCGGCTTGGCGCAATTTATTGAGAGCTTAAGGAAATAGATTTTTGAAAACAAGTGCTAAGGTTTTATTAGAATACAGCGTTAAATTTTAATGATCCGTGAAGAAATAAAGCAGTTATTAAAGGATTTCAAGCGATCTATCTCCAGAATTCTCGCCAAATGAGTACATTGATTTAAGTTGGGGGAATTCCGCCAAATTTCAGAAAATTGAAATCTTCTCATTTAGTACATCGGAGTAATGATGAATAAAACACGTTGTAGTTGATAATTTTAAAAAATTCGGCTGTATTGAGGGATTCAACTTTTCAAATAAAGGCTTGCTTTACTTTTTCGCGGTCGAACCATTTCCCATATATTATTGCTGCTAAGTGAATGCTTCGAATGATTTCCTGAAAAAACGCTTGCAAAATGGCGTATGTTGGCACTTTGGCGAGGCTTAGATTTGAAACTGGATTTCATTTGAGACTGGGATATATAATGACACTGGTTATAGATAAAAATGAATGTTGGTATGATTGTATGAGGTTGAAAAACTCCAGCACCGTTGAGCACCGTTGCACCATGAAATTTGGTTCACCTAAGTCTTATTATGGAGAAGCTTTTTATGCTATCCGTTTTCCTCTAACTTGCCACCAAGTGGCGCAGCAGAACGTCGAATTCTATTCCGTTTAGCCGTTTGCTATGCGAATATCGTCCAACCGATTTCCATGAAATTTGGTACACGCGAATATTAGAACACGGAGAATATTTTTCACTATCCATTTTGCTGTAACTTGCCGCTAAATGGCGCTGAAAAGCATCAACTTCTATACCGTTCGACCGATCGGCATAAAATTTTTTATACTTACACATTTGAGCACGAAGAATATATTCTAACTGCGTTCCTTTTGATGTTACTCACCACTAGATGACACTGCAATGCATTATTATTTTAACTCGCCACTAGATGACGCTGCAGCAGGCCAAATTCTTGACCATTCAAACGGTCGCTATGAAAATCAGTATACATAGCTATTTGAACAAGGAGAATATTTTGGCGTTATCCATTTTGCTATAATTCGCCACTTGACGGCACTGTAGCAAATCATTACTTTATTGAACCACTAGATGGCCCTGCAGTGTATCACTTCTTGACTGTGCAAATGATCGCTTTGAAAATAGGTATACATAGATATTTGAACACGGGGAAGAGTTTGGCGCTATCCATTTTCCTATAACTTGCCACTCGATGTCGCGTCAACACATGAACTTCAGGACTGTCCAGCCGATCGTCATGAAAATTCGTATACATCGATATCTGAATGCGAAAAATATTTTCGCCGTATCCGTTTTGCTAAAACTCGCCACTAGATTGCGCTACGCCGCATGGCCTTCTGCACCGTACAAACGATTGCCTTGCAATTCGGTATGCATGATTATTGGACACAATATAACGCGATATCCACTTTGCTATATCTGTTTATTACAATGAATAGTAATCACCACAAATCGTAATATCAAAAAGTCCATTCATTCCCGTGCGAAGAACGGGTACTTCAGCTAGTAATATATAAATATGCATATTCTTTCGATTTCCGTCGGACCGACAAATTAAAATTCCATCCGCGGACCAGATAAAACCTTCCGGCGGGCCGGATTTGCCCATCCCTATCCTACGTAGTATTTTATCGTTATCATCGAAAGACTGCGTTTCATTTGGTATATTGGTTCAGTACAATCCTTTTTATGCTGCTGTAACATCCTCCTTTGTAGGGTGTGATTGAAAGTTACTCTGTAAGGTATAAGAAATTTTCCGTAAGAGCCCCCCAACCCACCCCCAATGAAGCTTTTGCCCTAGGTCCTCCCCCCATCTCTGCCAATCGGTTCCTGATTTCAACATCATTGCGCATTATACAGAACTGTCTTCGCCAAAAAGGGCATCCTTTTACTTCGTTTCATCGGAAACTGCTTGCGGGTTTCCTGCTTTTCCATCGCACTCTTTTTGAAAAAAACTGGCAGTCGACGTTCATTCTAGTCACCGATGGCGCGACCGTCAGAGCTTTATTATCGCATGGACAAATCGGGACTTTTCCCAGGGCCCCGGTCCGAAAGCCATTATTCGAAGGCCCCAATTTCAAATGTTGTTCTGAAATATTCTCTTTTATGTCAAAATTTTATGAAAAAGAAAAGAAATTTCATAGATGGGGACCCCCCAAATTCATCCATGCCCGGGGCCCCTGTTGGTCACAATCGGGCCCTGGTGACCATCGTCATCATCGTGCAATGGGGGGGGGGGAAATGTCACTGACATCTGGAAAATAATGGGTGGAACTAGAATGGATGAGCCTATGCACTCCCTCCTTTTTACCACTGAGACCCCCTTGAAAGATTTTTTTTTTTAATAGACACCCTACTTTTTTTAATACATTAAAAAAAACACCACGCATGAAATTGAAGGGTAGTTCGATAATAATAATAATAAACTGCATCATGTTAAACCACTTTCAATTTTACAGAATTAAATGTAATTTAAACCTATATACAGTGTGCCCTCTATAAAGTCCGTTGTCACCCCAATCATTTCTGAATGGTAAGATAGCCAGTATAAAAGTGGGGTCTAAGTATAGTCATGTTGCCATGCGCTACGGGGGGGGGGGGTGGAAGCAACGCTTACAGCGCCACCTGGTTGGCTAAACTGGAATGAGCGTTCTTATCTTAAAAACGGTTCGAGATACGAGGAAAATAGTGAATTACAAAATTGTTCATCATTTCATCACCGATTTTAGGGATGGACGCGAGACGACTTTTTTTGCGAGACGAGACAGAGATTTACAGCTTTTTTGCGAGACGAGACACACATTTTTAACATTACGATATAGGGATTTTTGCGAGACGAGACAAAGTTTTTAGGCTATTTTGCGAGACGCGAGACTTCTATTTTTCGTCTCGCGTCCATCCCTAACCGATTTATTAATAGGAGGTATCTAGATCCCAAAAATGGAAGCCGTAAAATGAAAGGCGTAAAAAAAGGTATTACCGATATTTTGCCAGCGTGTCACTAGTCCTATTGTACAATTTCCTGCAGAAATTGCAGACCAGCCTCGGCTTCAGGTGTGTGAATAAAACCGCCAATGAAAATCTATATTCTGTTTATAAATATCTAACGGATATTATTATGTGTCAATTGTATTCCTTAATAATTAAATAAGAAATTTAAAATAGAAAAAAAATATCATAGACCTCCCAACCGGTCCATCTGGACCCCGTTGGAGTCACTGCTCTAGATCCTAGAACGAGACTCTTCTGTACCCACTCATCCAATTTTTAGATCTCTCCTCTATAAGCGGGTGCTTGTACCCAGATAAAAATATCAGTCAATCGCTGCGAACGTTAGCGGGTAGACTCACACACGGTCATTCCAGTGCACGAGTGCATCGAAAGATCCTTTCTCATGACACAAAGCTAGGCACTTACGGACTCAAACTTTTCGTCTGTATAACAGTCGTGTGTGTTATCACCTGCACGCATCATTCGAACGATCTGTTCTTCTAGTTTTGGGACACAGAAAACAGCAGGGCTTCGAACCGTCATTTTATTCGTTCCGGTTCAACTCAAAGAAAATAGATTGGTTCAGTTCCGGTTTTTGTTACGCCAAAAATAACGGTTTTCGATTCAGATTCGAACCAATCATTTTATTTTATGCGTCTTCTTATTTGTACTAAAAATACAATTCTATCATCCACTGAACCAAGGGCGAGAGTTAAGTGAAACACAATTCGAACGTTTTCCGCGAAACGTTCGAATTGTGTTTCACCGGGGAAACTTCGAACGATATCAATGTTTTTTATTCAACTGAAGCAAGCCAATCGTATTTTGATCACGTGACAGCGCGATAGGTTCGTTCATTGGAAGCATTCTGCCAAAAGGTTTGATTCGAACTCGATCGCGCGCGTTTCACTTGAGTCTGCCTTCTACGAGTCGTTTCACGCGAAACTGAAACAGCAAAGCGAACCTCGAAACAGAAAATCGAGAAGCCATGTACCGTCCGTTTTGGTAAAGCAGGGCGACTGCAAGCGAAACGATTCTGCACGGAGAAGAGGTGATAGGTCGAGATGGGTATTTTTGAAAGCTCAGTTTTGGGTCGCTGTCTTTTTATGCTGTTTTCCATTTTGTTTTACTTCAGTTCGGAATTTCAGAAACTATTTTACTTATTGCTAGTCCAAGTGTAAACAGAGTTTTAAACATAAAAGAGCGTTGCTGAACTTCCGCTCGCCCCTATTTTGATGAAATCGAATCAGACTGGACGCATGCGTCCATGGGAGGCAGAAACGAAAACAGACTGTACACGCCATGACGATAATTAAATGGTTGACGTTCAATTAGAAAATATTGATGATTCGGTTACAGTAATAAAACGATCAGAGATATACCAAACTGAATTAAACCGATATTTTTTTCCGGTTCAATATATTTCGGTTCTCGTTCCGACCAAAATAACGTTTTTTTTTCCGGTTTTCAGTTCAGTTCCTGGAAAACAGTCATCTATTCGTTCTAGAGGAGAGCGGTATTTTTTTTTTCTCTCCGTGTGCCCGTGCTGCTCACACCTCCTAGATGGAGAAGGCCTGAGAACAGAAGCTTTTACGTCATCACTAAGTCTTCTAAGACGACGTCATCACAACTTTACTTTCACAAGCTAAAACTATTTAATATTTGAGGTGAATGATACAAATTTTAGAAATACCTTAGGTAGAAGATAAAAATTAAAATACCTTCCTGATAAAAAATAATTTATTATGATCTATTTCTATATTATATAATGAGTGATAGTTAAAATTTTCTATCTAAATCATTAAAATGTTTTATGGGGAAGTGAATTCTGCACAAAATTTGAATAGTTTTTCTTTATGACAATAAATGTGTGATGACGTCATATGAGTGGATCGAGTGATGACGTAAAAGTTTCTGTTCTCGGGCACTGTATATCTAGGAGGTGTTGGCTGCACGGGCACATGGAGTCTCGGTTTATCCTCTCCGCACTGAGTGCGCGGTCCCCCCTTTTCCGAGGCGCCATTCAACACGACATACTTAATGTAATTTTCTAATTGGCCGGACGGAGCCTGATTGTGAACCGGTGTGCAAACAGAGAGAGAGAGGGAAAGGGGGGGGAAGGGGGCCGGGAGGAGCAGCAGAGCGCGTAATCAGAGGCAAACCCCACATTACCCGTTAATCCACTTAGCGTCGAGCGGGGGGATCGATTGGACGACGTCAAATGTCGCTTAATTAAATCTAAGTGCCCATTTCGGCGGGCCGTTCCCCCCCTCCACCCCTCATTCAATGAGCAGCCCCCTACCCCACATACACACCCCGAAGGCGCAGTGCTCTCTCTCCCGGCCGCCCTCATTGGATAGCTCTCCTCGTCTCTTCTCTTCTCTCTGGGTGTGTGGGGGTGGGGGGACTCGAGGTCCATTCTTTATCTCCCCCCCCCACACACACACCAACCCCTCTTTTGGAATCCCGGAGAATATGGCCGCGTGATGGTATTTAAGTTCGAAGCAGAAACGCGAAACTCGCTAACGAATCGCCACTTATTCGGTCTTTTTATTGTTTATTATTATTTGGGAATATCTTAGGTAACGGAAGTGGGGGGTGGGAGTGGAGGAAGCGTCGTTCCCCCCTTTATTTGTGTTTTCGTTCTCTAAGACGTCAGTGGCAGACGAAACGGCGCGCGGACGCCAAAAGGGGTGAGAGAGGCGGCCCCGCCACTGAAAAAAGTCGCCCTCCATGGTTGGGGGATGGCTGCGAGACGAGAGAGGGCTGCCGCGTCGGCGAAGCTTTGTCTCGTCTCGCGTAACAACGGCACATGTCTCCTCTCGCAGCCGTCTCTTATTTTTAGAGGCCCACTTGCCTATATTGGATTCCGTTCAGTTCAAGATGTGACGGCCATTTTCACTCCATAAATATTCACTCATTCTAATCCTTTTCGGAAAGGACTTTTTGCATGGTCTCTGAGTTCGAGACTAAAATTCGTCTGCTGGCGGTATTGACACCCGCCAGCTTCTATTGAAATGCATCGAGTACCTTTATAATGACTATTTCTTCATAAAAACCGCTCGGAATGAGTTATTGTCTTTTTAGTATTTAAATGTAAGGCTTAGAAGAAGATGATATCGGCATTTCTCTTCAAAACTCTTTGTTAAAAAAACGAATATTAACGTAGTAAAATTATGACTTTATCGCGAACACTGTATAAATAGCAACTCAAAGGGCTCATTTTAAGTTTCTTGCATTTGAAATAATACAAATATTGATTTAAAACTTTCTACATCTTTTAAAGTACGTTCTTTTTAATTATTTTTAAATGATTAATAATATTTCAAACGAAAACTCAACAATGAAAAGAGAATCCATTGATCAAAAGTTATGACCTGTTAACGACTGATTTTCTAGCTTCTTTTGCAGTCATTATAATGTCTAGAAGAAAGCGTTCAATAACCCTCGAGATCCAAACAAGCTGAAACCGAAACGAATCACCGTCCTAAGCTCGCGCACGTGGCGGATCCAAATACCGCCAGTGACGTCACCTGGAAAAAGTCCATTATAATCTACATCAGCCTATTGTAATCGATTACAGACGACAGCGTGTAGTGGAATGCAGTCTGTAAGAAGTAACAGGCTTATGTGGTCTCATGCAGATGAAATACTCGGCGCTGACTGCAAAAAGCGAAGGCAAAATCAAGAAGGATATACAATTATTGGGGACACGCCCACAGGCGAGAAGTCTGGAAGCCATCTGCTTACAAAGATCCTTGGCATCCCTAGTGATGGTCACGAATGAATGTGAACTATTCGAAAGAATCGATTGTTGAATCCATTCGAGACAATCGATTTTGAAAAATCATTCGAACGCTCAGCACATAACATTCGAATAGCATACGGCATTCGAACATTCGAATAGTGAAACGATTAATCGCGTATACAAAATGAATTGCGAAACGAGTAATCGCGAATACAATAAGAATTGTGAAACGATTCATCGGGAATACAAATCGAATAGTGAAACTATCAATCGCGATTCATCATACACACCATTCGAATAGTGAAACGGTTCATCGTGAATATCATTGGAATAGTAAAATCGTAAATATTCACTATTCGAGGAATCGATTATTGTTACTATAAGAAATCGATTCATTGATTTTGAAGATCATTCGAATGGTACATCACTAGGCAGTCTCTGTGTGTGCCCATATAATTGTTTGTAGGGGGGGGGCATGTCAAGGGTTTTGGCCCAGAACGACACTCTATTTTAGTTTCAAACCCCTGCTACATACACTACTACTACTACTAGTAGTGCGTAAATCATAACAGTGATGAGGAGACAGGGGGCCACGGCCCTTCCTGCCCGTAGGTACGGGCGTCCATGGTGTCCCCTTCATGTAAAACCACGCGTGTACTTGGTTGAGAGCCGTGGACGCAAGACGAAGCACGAATGTGCGGTGGGTTGACCTGAAGAGCGATCCTGTCACAGGACTTTTGAACAGCATTAAAAACAAATCAATCGGGCCCGGACTCGCCAGGTCGGAAGGTCAGCGATAGGCGAGGGCTCCTGGCCCGAAGGGGCCGCGCAGAGACCCCCCAAAAATGGATAGACTACTTTATAATGAGAGTCATTTGATATGTATATATATCAGTCATTGGATTATTTATTTCCCAATCATCTTGCGTCTTTACGCACTGGCCCAGCGGAGGACCCCAGACATCCCGTGGCTCGAGCGCCCCCCCCCCCCCCCCCGAAGAGTCAGGGCCCTAAAATCTCTAAAATAGTCGATTGTGGTTTTTAGGCACATAAGTCTAATTTTCGACTATTACTTACAAAATTTGTACTCTATGTGTACGCGTACTTGCGTCCGCTGCCGACTTGCAGAAGAGCGATCGGTTTGGAATGGGGTTTTTGTCCACTGGAATAATACAAGAAAATTTTCGGCCGAAAATTACGAAATTTAATTTTCAGCCGTTCATTTCATTCCCCATTTTTTAAGTAACTTGTTCCACACCCTTTTTTGCATTTATGTTCCTAATGTTTGCATATCAGAGCATTTATTTATATATGGCGGGATCGATCATTCACTTGGCTCCACTTGAGGAAGCTCTATTTCCTTTTTAACTGTTCCGATTGAAAACCAGCTCTATGGGTTTCCTCGCGGTCAGCATATATGTTACGATAAATGTGATGAATCCGGTGATTATATATAATAACCAGTAATTATACATAATCACCACTAAATTTGGTAAATATGATAAATTCCCAATTCGTAATGGTAAATGTGATAAAAGTACCTAACTTTAGGAAAATTCGTTCAGTTTGCACAACTGATTAGCTTCTATCAACACGTGACAACCACATAATTTCAGTAGTTGTTCTCATTTCGTTGCATCTAGACGTTTTTTCGCTACCCTCTCGTATTTTATAAAATAATGAGTAATGGCTGGTATGCTTAAGCGTTTTAATTCCAAATTAGTTTATATATGGATACTAAGAAAGCAACCAGTGGTTTTCTGACGAAAGAAAGATATGATGATTTGTCTAAAAAAGCGAATAATAGTAAGAACAAAAGTAGTGGGAAAAAGCCAGAAGATTATCAAAGACTAAAAAGATACGATGTAATGAAAGTAGGCAATGTTGAAAAACATCTTTCCCGAAGAAAAGACAGCTCCAATGTTAGATTTTACGTGTACTTTGAAGAACGTTTTGCCATAATTCATGAGGTACACTTATCAATAGGCCATGGTGGTAGAAACGGGATGTTAAAAGAACTTCAAAAAAAAAAAAAAGTACAAAAGCATTACTACCGAAGAAGTCATGATTTACTTGAATTTGTGTGAAATTTGTCAAGAAAAAAAAAAGGTACCTAAGAAAGAACTTGTTGTTAGGCCAATGGTCTTTCAAGAGATGAACTCAAGATGTCAGGAGAGCTTAATTGACATGCAGCTGCAACCAGATAATGACTTTAAGTCTGTATTTGTCTATCAAGACCACTTGACGAAGTTCGTACAGTTGCGTGCCCCGAAAAGCAAACGTGCAGAAGAGCTTGCATATCACCTAATTGATATTTTTACTATATTTGGAGCCCCCAGTGTAATGCAAAGTGCCAACGGTCACGAGTTAAGTAACAAAATCGTAGAAGAAGCTTGTGCAATGTGGCCGAGTCTGAAAATTGTGCACGAAATTCCTAGGCGCAAGCCAGACTCAAGGTTCGGTTGAACGTGCAAACCAGGATTTTGAAAATATGCTAAGCTCTTGGTTGGAAAGCAGTCACAAGTAAAGGGTCCGAACGGTTACGTTTTGTGCAACTTATGAAAAAATAGAGCATTTCATGAAGGCATCCAGTGTTCTCCTTATGAAGCAATGTTTGGGACGCCTGCAAAATCTGGCTTGGAAACGCCTTCTTTTCCGAATGACTCTATCGAACATCTTAGAGCTGAAGAAGAGCTTCAGGCATTCATCGAGGCAGTTAATAATGCTTCCGAAACCACCCATAGCGAAATAGAAAATGTTTCTAATTTGGACAATAACGATCTATCTCAAAATGATTCTCCATCTGAAGTTCATTTTAAGACCTCAGAAAGAGAATGAAGCAGCAGTCGCTCTCATCCAGACAGGTATTTTATTCAGGCAATAGCAAGTAAAGAAAACATAGAATGAGTGCTAAAGAAGGTTTAGAATTACAAGCAAAGAAAATGTTGAGGGTTTCAAATCTTAAATTTTCTGCTGGTAAAGTGGGTGACTCAGTGAAACTACGAATACCATTGACAAAGCAAGAAGAGATCCCCCGAAATTTATGAGCGGTGATATTAGAAGTTCAAAATGAAGAGCTTTATCAGTCAGGAACGAAAGAAGGACGACTTTTCACAGTTGTATACCAGAAATCAATTCACAATTTGTGAAGAAAAATTTATCTTGATGAAGATGTTCCAGATCTAGCAATGTCACTTCGAGAATGCGTTAGAAAGAGATCTCTTTCTGGAGGTCAGGGATATCAGCGAAGTGTTTGTAAGGGACAAGGCGAGTCTGATAAGCGAAAATGTAAAAAATCTGGCAAACTTTGTAATTCTAAATGTTATAACAGTCTAATATACTTAAATAAGTAAACTTAAAATATTTAATAATTTGTAGTAATAGCATTTAGCGTTATTTGAAAAAATGTTTTTTTTTCGCTTGAATATGGGCTTAGTTTGTTTTTTATATGTAACTTCAGTTTGTTTTTATGTGCAACTGTTTTGTACATGTTCCAGTAAATTGTATTTTTTTTTTTCATTTACGACACCTGCCAGTCTCTTATTCAAATTTCGTTTAGGCTAAATAAATGTATGTGACTTAAACCAGTTATTGACTTTTTAATTGTAAAATGTGTGGTCTCTTATGCCATAGTGTCCAACGAAAAAAATATTCTTCTGAGTAGTCACTAAATTTTGTAATTCTAAATGTCATAACAGTCTTACTTATTTAAACATATTTAACAGATATGTTTAAATAAGTAAATTTAAAAGATTTAGTAATTTGTAGTAATAGCATTTAACGTTATTTGAAAAAATGATTTCCCCCCCTTTTGAATGTGGGCTTAGTTTGTTTTTTATATGCAACTTCAGTTTGTTTTTTTATCTGCAACTGTTTTGCACAGGTTCATGTAAACTGTATTTTTTTCATTTCACAACACCTGTCAGTCCCTTATTCAAATTTCAATCTGTCTAAATAAATGTATGAGAATTAAAATAACCATTTATTGACTTTTTAATTGGAAAAAATAAAATATTGTAATTCGTGGTCTCTTACGCCATAGCGCCCAACAAAAAATATGTCCTTCTGATTAGTAACTCCACACACACACACACAAAAAAAAAAAAAAAAAAAAAAAAAAAAAAAAAAAAACTGCACTCTATCACATTGATATTATTGAAATACCCTCCTTTATTAGAAGTACTTCTTATATATTGTTAAAATATTTCTCCATAGAAAAAAAATATTGAAGCATCTAAATTTTTAGGGCGAAAAACCCCACCTGACACTCACTGCCCGAGACTGTTCCGTTTAGCTAAAAAAAAAAGGGATGGGTATTCATGCTAGCGCCATGGAGTAGTCACGTTCAAAAAACGTCTTCTGAAAGTTAATAGACGTTCAGAGAACCTGTGCGTGTTTGCTGGGATGGCTCTTACTTTTCATAAAATGGGTTTATCCTCCTCTTATGGAACCCTTTGAGGCGCAACCCTTTCCCCATGCTGAAAAAAGGGCAGTCGTGGCCATCGCTCGACGGAACGACCCGAAACAGGGCGGACGATCGAAATGTTCGTCGCGTGCCACCGCTCGAGAGACCCTTATGGGACGACTGTGCGGCACAGCCAGCTGCCGTCCAAAACGGGTCTCTCCATCGGTGGCACGCGAGGAGCGTTTCGATCGACCGCCCTCTTGCGGGTCGTTCCGTCGAGCGACGGCCACGGCTGCCCTTTTTTCGGCAGGGGGCCCTCTATTCAGCTGTATCGCATTCTTCCATTTTTCAGCCGATGTCAGTGCTGTTCAAATAATCTTTTGACGGGAAAGGACGTGCTGAAAATTAAAGGATTCTCGTGGAGCTCGGTCACCCGCCAATATTTTTATAGCAATCCAATCTATTCTTCGTGACTGGGAACCGCCCAAACGTCCGAGTTGGGTGTTCCCAGAGCGGGAACACTGTGCGTGAAAGGGTTAAAAATTGAAATCAAAATTTGCAAATTTTTAAACTTAAAGGGTCATTTTTGGGGGGGGGGGGTAGGGGACAGGCGCTTGCCTCCAATACCCTGCCTTTTTCCCTGGCGCGCGGTAGGGCGTAGTATAGCTCATGCTGAAATGGATGAGCTCTTGGTGGCGGCCTAAACCTCCTCCTTTCCCGCGGAGAGGAGAGTGGAGATGTGTGCGAGAATCGATCTCCTTGTTCCGGGCAACCCTCGGCGCGAAGAGGGGGTCGATCGAATAACAGGGGGAGGCGATGAGAGGTCGAGATTTCCGTGTTCGACCGAGACCGTGGTGAATGGAGCCTGGTGGCCGGATCGATTATGAGAGAGAGAGCGATTTCCACTCCGCGCCCGCAAGAGATGTTATAGGGCCCCAACGCCGAACCTCGCCGGGCCAGTACCTGCTGCGCCCTATGCTGGGTGGCCACTCTTTAATAACCTGCGCGCGACCGAGCCTGCTCCCTCAGACGCGGGGACCCTTCAGAAATCGTTGGAACGGCTTTTTGGAGTCGAACGAAATAAAGTCTCTTGACGAGCCGTCACCGAGGCCTGCCAGCTTGGATTCACAAATGGACGGGATAAAAAGAGTGGCGGGGGACCTAGCTCAACGAGAATTCTTTACTTTTCAGCACGTCCTCTCCCGTCAACAAAAGGGTCACGATTCTTTCGAACGGCACCGACGTCTGCTGAAAAATGGAAGAATGCGAGAACAGACGGATAGAGGGCCCCCTGCTGAAATAAGAGCGGCCGTGACCCTCGCTCGACTGAACGACCTGCAGGCTGTGTGGCACAGCCAGCGGTCGTCCGAAAAGGGTCTCTCGATCGGTGGCGCGGGATGAACGTTTCGATCGTCCGCCCTCTTGCGGGTCGTTCCGTCGAGCGAGGGCCACGGCTGTCCTTTTTTCAGCATGGGGAAAGGGTTGCGCCTCAAACGGTTCAATATGTTACGGGACTCAAAGAAGCGGGACCCAGCTCGCTCGTGACAGGAAGGGGAGGAAAAACAATGAACATCGGGTTTCATTTTTATATTTTATAGTTTCATGGAACAGTACGTTTTACTTTGAGATAGTTATACACAGAGCCTATCATAGGGGGTCGGGTCCCCGGAGCAAGTGGTTATTTCGGGGCCCTATACTGTCACAAGCCTTTTAACTTATTTTTGTTGGCTGTTGCATTTTCCCGACATCAAAATAGAACATTTTTAAAGAATACTGAAATTGAATTAAAAATTAATTGCCTATTTATGGATACTTATTTAGAACAAGAACATGTATTTAAAAGTGATTTTAATATTTTTTGAGTCGTTTGTATTATGAGCGCATGGGTGCACACATTCCAGGAATGGCCATGACGAGGCACGGGAATAAAGTTTTTCACTCCAAAAAATTTTCTGTATATACCCAAAAGTTCGACATTTTCTTTCTTTCATCACGAAATAAAAAAGGTTAACGAATGGATATTTTGTGATAAGCATATAGAGGGCCATACCATACGTTTTCAAAAACTCCTCACTTCTTGTTGATGGATCTATGAGTCTCAAAGTTTCATGACGGGAAACAAAGACCATTGAATTAAATCAAAAAATCTCTAAGTCCATTTATAGTTTAAAATGATGCTATAGATATTACAAAGAAAATTGAGTTGCAAAAAAATTATCATTGCAGCCTATATGAATATGTGATAAATCATGATAACCATCCATCCGGAGATTGGGGGGGCCCTTATTTTTCCGGGGCCCCGGGCTATTGCTCCGCATGCCCGTGTGATAATCAGGCTCTGGTTATACATGCATTCGACAGAGTGAACAAGAATGAGTACAATCACGGAAACGAAATGAAACATTCATTACACCAGTGGCGTATGCAAGGGGGAGGTTGGGGGTTCAACCCCCCTCCCCCCTTGTCAAAAAATGTTTAACAAAATGTCCATCATTTTCACTTTTTAGCTTAAATATTGCGCATTTTAACGCAAAATGATGTCTATAATCCCCCCCCCCCTTAAAGGAAGTCTGCATACACCACTGCAATACACTATAATATTGCGGAATCATTCTCTATCTCCTTTATTCTTCAGAACACCAACAGCCCTCTATCTGTCCTCAGCCATTCCATTCAGTGTACATTTTTAACATCATCTAACATCATCCAACATCGAGCAGCACCTTTCGACAGTAGCGGATCCAGGGGAGGGGCTAGGGGGCTTCAGCCCCCCCCCAAAAGAGATTGCTAAAGGGTAACATTCTGCTTTATTATACTATTTAGGTAGATAAAATGATCTTTTTTTTTATAACTTAGCCCCTCCCAAAAAGTTTTGCATTACTTTAGACTAAAATTTTGCTTTATTGTACATTTTGTTTGGGTGAAATAAGCTTTTTTCAAAATTTAGCCCCTCCCAAAAAAAATTTCTGGATCCGCTACTGCCTTTCGACTCTGGCATTTAAGAAATAATTAAAAGTACTACCATCTCCTGCTAAGATTCGGATAATTATTTATTCAGGGGGGGGGGGAGAGAAAAACATAAGTTCTATTCAAACACTTTGACTGAAATCATTTTACTTGTTTCGAAAAGAAACTTAAATCCTTCAGTCCTGAATTTTGAATAGAGAAGAGAAAAAATCAACGAGTGGCTAGATGGGCTGCACTCTGTGTCAGTATCTTAAAGATGAAATAGTATAACATTCAGCCAATGACCCAACTCATTCAAAAATGCTACGGCACGAGGCTATCATTGAGCAAAATGAGAAAAAAAAAAATTCAGTTATTTTGGAGACACCTTTTGAAACAATTTCTTTGTGCATCAAAATGGGAACATACTGCATTTTGATTACATGCACACATTCATAAAGATGCATTTTAATGTTAGCTTAAGAAGCTTGACATTTGCTTCAATACTGGAGAATTTTATTTTCATTTATTTATTTATTTATTTATTTTTTTGGCATCTGCAGAGCCAAAATGACAACGTTCTGCTATTCTTGCACGTGTTATGAGTAGGACATTCGATTTTGGTGTTAAAATTCTTTAAAATGAAGAATATAGAGTCATCCAAAGATATATTCGAATATTAGGACGTCAGGGCCGGATGGGTTAAACCAGGGGTTCCCAAACATTTTTTCCCCGCGGCACCCTCAGGGCCGTAACCAGGATGAAATGTTAGGTAGGGCTTTGAATCTAGTTTGGGGGGGCGGAACAAACATAAGTATTAGTAGGCGGAAAGGGGGGGGTTCAATTTGCACTTTTTTTTTCTAGAGTATTTGCTTCAAAAAACACCGTGTTTTTAAAATATTTAACATTCATTATGTTAATAATTTTTTCATTGAGACTCCATTAAAAATATTCAAATGATATTTTGAGAGAATGCAGTATTGGATGTTGGTTAGAGTAATTTTTTGTACAACAATAATTCACAAGACGTAGTTACAGGGCCGTAGCTAGACCAGAAGTACAAAGGGCGCTCAAACTTCTGCTGAGGGTGCCCATACACGCACCCCCCCCCACACACACATATATACACACAAGCACACATATATTTCATTTACAATACAAACTGCATCTGCAAGAATAAGAACTGGACTGACCTACTCTATCTAAATGAACATACAAAATTGATGAATGATGCCATTTTGCATTGTAACAACCTTTTTCTATTATACATATTGGTCATTAATATATTGCTGTTTTAATCGTCTGTATGTTTCTCTGTGTGTGTATATACATACACAGCTGCGGAGAAAAAAAGGCCCACTAGCATTTTATTTCGCCGTCGTTCGTCGTACAGCAAATTTATATATGCCATTCGTTGGCAAATAACGCATACTTTAATTTACTATTAATTTAATTTGCATAAGGGGCCGCCTTCATATTTCATTCTGCATCAACTTCGTTTAACTCAATGGCAACGCTGTATTTTGACTTTATTAAACGAAAGAAAACCTTCAAATTACCCTAAATATAAATTTTTACCAATTTTCGACGATAATTTCCGGAGATATTGCGAATTATTTTTTGCGCGTTTTTAAGGGACTTTCTGCAAATTGAAAAACACCATTTGTAGGTTTCGAACTTTTCGCCTTTCATTAATTTCGCTCGCGAGAGTTAAAGGAAATAAATATTAGTTTCAAGGAAAATATTGTGGTCATCTCTCTTAAAGTTTTTTGTACTGAGAATATCAAGGGCAGACATTAGAATATTTAGTCAGTGGTCTAAATGACCCGTGAGTTCATAACTTCCTTGGTTCGTACACATGATTTAAAGGAAAAATGCAAAACGACTGCTCACAATTTTAAAAATCTTTCTAATTTTGAAATTGTTATTGAGTAGTTCTCTTGAAGGCTCTCTTAGACAGGTGAAATGTTGCCAGGAGTGAGAATCTGTTCTCTGCTGTTCTGACTATAAGCATGAGTGTTACTCAGCTACGGTCGAACTTGAAGGATGGTTTCATGATTGAAAATTTATTAGTTTGAATTTCATGTAAAAAACACAATTACTCTTCTGCCTACCCAATATTATCACTGTGTTTGTTATTTTACTTTCTTCATTTAATATTATCGTCTTCAATGTGCAATATTCTTATTAGACTTTTGGCGGTATTTTAATTTACAGTCAGATGAAAATTTAGACAGAAAAACGTGATTTTGAATGTTTTCTGAATGTTTGATAAAATATGGGGAAGTCCGAAGACCTAATGTTTCCAATATTAAAGAAGGCCAAATTCATGCCTGGAATGTTGAGGATGTTAGTTTTTCAGAAACAGGACGTTGTATTAGAAGACATGCATCAACTGCATCTAATTCTATACCCGGAAAATATTTTATTTGGGGGGATATGGTAGCGGACCCAACAATAGACGCTTTATAGAATCACCATCAAACTATAAAAACCACTAATTTATTTTTTTCAAAATTTGATATTTTTTTAATACCGCTACTTTTACTATGTTTTTGCACAAAAGAAATCTAATTTACGTTTATTTTAAGCAATATTCAAAAAATTGTCACTTAATAGATTTATATATGGCCCCTTAACTCATGAAAATAATATATTTTCGTTAATATAAATTAAACTACCGAACGTAAAAATTTGAAATTTTGCACGGCCATGTAATATTACTTTCTGCATCTATTTCCATCGAAATTTTCCTTGGTCGCTTTTCATAATTTTTTTAATATTAATTTAGTAATTCATAATTCATATTAATATTTTATTAAAAATCATAATAACGGTAAATTACGTTTGGGTCGTTTAGTTCTTATAGTACGAATAAAAATAAGCTTCTTATTATATGAGATATGAATTAAAGTATGAAAAAATATTTTAACACATTGGTCGCTTTTCATAACTCACTCATTTTCAGTTCAAATTTATTGAAAATTGGTATTCGGGGTTAAAATGAGCTAAATTTTTGAAATATGAAGTGAAATATAGGGGTTGCTATTGGGAAAAAGAAAAGTTGGTGCGAATTTTAGTATGTACATGGCCCCTTACGCAATTTTTATGCATAGTAAATTAAAGCGTACGTCAATCGTAAATGATTGGTATCTGTAACTTTGCTGTACGACGAACGACGGCCGAAAAAAGTACAAGTGAGCCTTTTTTTTCCGCAGCTGTACATTTTTCAATGCACTGTAAAATTTATCACATAACAGCAGAAAATTTACAAATCCGAAAACAAATTCGAATTAAAAACATAACGTCCTTAACATTTAAATCTACTTATAATTTCACTACAAAATATAATATAGTTGATGATTTCCTATGAATAACAGATCTAAATATTTTGAATAATTTTAAAAATTCTATATTTCTTTTGATCAAATTAATTCTTAGAGAAACTTTGAAAAAAAATTAAATTCTCCGCCCCCCCCCCAAAAAAAGGTATATAACGAAAATTATACAAAAGAGTCCAAGATTTAGAATTTACGACATAGCTATAATTATTACAAATATAAATTATTATTAACAAAGTTAAACACTTTTTGTACAGTTGCAGCCGCCTGTACTTCTTTTCGTTTAAATGTTTGAAAAATATATTCAAATCTATATTTTTGCGCGCTGCTTTTCAAAAGCTAAAAGTATTAAATTTGAAAGTCTATTGTGACACATAGATTGTCTTTGTTGTCTGTTCAGTCTTGTAAGTACAGAAAATATTGACTCGCACAATGCTGTACTACAGCCAAAAGTTCTCACAGCAGCAAGGAGTCCGAAAAAGCAATTTTTTGCTTGCATATTTCAGCAAACTTATCCGTAGTCAGCACACTTAATTTTTTTAAAGAAATTTTTGACTACGATTATTTTTTCGGGTGCGGGGATTTTAATCCCTAATGTTTTTAAATATTGTTACGAATTTTCGGGGCAACCCGCTGTTTTTGGGTTTTAAATTCGTGTTCTACGCGTTAAATAATAAAATTTTGCATTTTATTGCATCAAAATCGGTTAACTTGAATGCGAGATGTGGAGTTTAATGTTTTTCTATTGGTTTCTATGGGGTTTTCCAGAAATCTCGAGAAATATTGATGTTAGAACTTCACTAACCTCACTTTTGGGGACTTACTTTTGGCGCCAAATTTGGTGATATTTCGCCAAAAAAGTCGCCAAGCTTGGCGACATTTCGCGCTATTTTTCGAATGGGGCCTTTAAAGTTGTTTTTTCTGCATTAAAACCACACAATAGCCTAATGATTCAGCTACATTTTTATGACGTAATCAAAAGTCCAGTTTTACGTGGAATCTTCGGGAGATACATTCTTCTAGATGCTCCTTGTAGCTTCTGTGTCACCTATAAATACAGGCATAAAAGACTCCCCAGTTCAGTGTTCATCGAGCTCTCGTTGAGTGAATTTGCTGCATTACGCTGCGAATTGTGCTATATTTTGCTTGATTTTCAAAGCTGGTTTTTAAGTGATGTGTGTAAATTCTTCATTGCTGAGTCTTGAGGCACAGTGTACGATTACCCTCGTACGTTTCCACTGAATTCATGCCTGTGGAAGTGTTTTATTTTGTGTGAGAAATACAGCATTTGTGAACGCTTTTGTACTAAGCGGACTGTTATCAGCACGTTACTGACTGTTTGTGCTTGTGAATTTTGTACAACTGATTATTCGATGAAGTTCTAGAAGCAATAAAGTTTGTGTTCCATCCTGACTAGTGGACCCTTTACTAGAACTTTCTACATCAACTGGACTTTAGAAAGACGAACAGAGGAATTAACAGAGTATTCTGCAACAATATTTAAGGTCGTCTCGATAAAAGTCAAATTCTTCCACGTTTGAAATTTCGTTAAAAATTCGTGAAAAATTATGAGACGTCTAGAGGGCGCTCAAATTTTTCCAGGGGGTGCTGATCACCCTTCAGCGCCCCCCTGACTACGGGCCTGCGTAGTTACTAGTTAATTGTGCCTTTTGCAATCCATTAAATGCTATCCAATAATAATAATAATAAACTCTGTAAAATAAAAAAAAATGTTAACAATTAAACAACAACAACAATTAAATTCAGTAAATTAAAAATTTACTGAAAAGTGCATTTTTTTTTCATTTTAAATATATAATTGTAAAGATAAAATTGTAAGGAAATTAAAAGGAAACCTGCAGTTTCGTGTACTCGGAAAAATCCGAAAACCGATTCTACATCAAAGAATATAGCCAAGAGCGATGCAGCCAACATGCAGCCAAGAGCAGCAAAATAATTAACCGTATGTATAGAAATCTGGCCATTGTGATGAGAAATTCTCCCAAAACAATGGGTATTTTTTATGATGTAAAATTTAGCGATTGCTAAAAATCAGTCGTTTCTAGAATTTCGTATTTATTTGTAAATTTACAAAAAAAATTGAAAATCTTAGGGGGGGCTGAAAGCCGGCTAGGTAGGGCTCAGCCCCCGTAGTCCCCCCTCTGGTTACGGCCCTGGGCACCCTTATCAGGCTAAAAACTTTCGCGGCAGATTTCCTTTAAAGCAATATGAATAGGAAGGTTAGAATGAAGCAGTTTGGATACATTTTACGTTATTTTTTGTTTGTCTGCTTATAGGGCTAACTATCAAGAAAGCACTCTCTTGGGAAAGGGATATAGAATTTTGACAATACCCTCATTTCAGGCAATTCCTATAAAAGAGAGGCTACAGGGCAGTCTTGAACTTGACTGAAATATTTTTGTTGGAGCCCACTGAGTGATCGGCTTGGCTCACTTTCTTGGGGATACCGGTTCAGAGGAAATGATTGGATTATACTCCACCCAAACACTTTTCTTGATTATCTCCACGGCACCCCTGACATACGCTCGTGGCACCCAGTTTGGGAACCTCTGGGTTAAACTATACAATCTGTTCTACTGAGATAGTATTTATTTATGAAAGGAACTGGATGTTTAAAATTTCTTCTTACATCTTTATAATTTACCATATTATTAAATTTCTTATTCTGTTAAAAAAAAGGGGGGACATTGGACGTAACGCACACACCTTCCACGGAAGGTTGTCCACCCTAGCTCTAACTGTGGACGTTTACAAATAATAGCGAACTCACAAGACTCAATGAAATAGTCAAGGAAAGAATATCGAACAAACGTCTCGCTCTATTTCCCTCGATGGATAGCGCTTCCATTTTAAAGGCGATCATTGTACTTCAGAATTTTTTTCAGAAAGTTCCTAGAGACATTAGCTCACAGGATCTAGGGTTTTTTTCGCCCTGCTCTTAGATACAGGAGTGAGAGTTGCGAATATTTCTTAGCAGTATTCGTTTCTCTTTTAGGACATTTTGGATGCAGTTCCCCATCTGCAGTCGTTTCCCAGACAGCCTTGAGTGGGACTTTCGCCATCCCGCGTGAGAGGGTTAGTTTTCTTGCAACTGAAGAAGGGTGAACTTTTTTTACAATTAGAAACGATAGACTTCCTCGTTTGTTTGGTTTTTTTTTAACGTGTGTTGTCTGTCTTGTTTTCATACATTATGGGCTTATGCATTTCTGCTTTGACAGCATTTTGCACCAACAACAAATCCAGATTAGATCGATAGCGGCAGTACCAGACAAGGGCGTTTGTTAATTTTTACCACAAACTCCCGAAGAATTCATTTCGACCTCATTCGGGAGCCGATAGACGGCAGCACTGTCGATCATACGCGGGTCATCTTAATTTTGAAATTAATATCAAGAAGAAGACCCTAAGGCTTAGTTTTGCCAACCCCAGAGATATCGTGTTTGAATGGGAACTTGGAGGACATTGCGACCACGTGTCCCAGTCGCCGTTAGAGAGCTCGGCGGTCTTTGGTGGGTCCCAGGATCGAACTCACAACTTTTGAGCTCGATCTACGAGATAAACGCCTCTCCTAACTGCGCTACTGTGGCCGCAGGAATAAATTTCGCTCTCATTATAAATTATATTTGAACAACATGCGTTATGTGACATTTTTTATTTTTGGCTGCTGCTTGTCCTCGGATTTCTTTTTTTAGCTTTTTGGGCTATCCGCAGATGCGAAAAGATTGGGGAGCACTGTTCCAGAGGAGTGACCTCACGGAATGCCGTGCCCTTTGTGTATAGTACAGGGCCGTAACCTGAGGGGGGGGCTACGGGGGCTGAGCCCTACCTAGAAGTCTCTCAGCCCCCCCTAAGATTTTCAAAAATTTCAGTAAATTCGCTGATGAATACAAAAGTTTAGCAAAACATACACTATTCCTTACAACTTGATTTGCTACTCGGGACAGAAATTCCGAGGGGGTAAGGTAAATCCTTAAAACTGCCGCCACGCTTATCCCACGTTTCTTAGACTTGTATTTGGCAGTAAATCTCAATGAAAAAATTGTTAATGGAATAAATATTAGTAGATAAATATTTTAAAATATGGCATTTTGTGAAAAAAAAATTCTAGGTGACGATGTAAAAATTGGAAGAAACTCCCTTCCCCCGAACTACTAATACTTATATTTAGTCAGCCCCCCCCAAACTAGATTCAAAGCCCTACCTAGCATGTCATCTTGGTTACGGCCCTGGTATAGTATATGCCGCACACAAAGTGTGGATTTGTGGCTTGAACCGTTTGAAGCGCATAATGAAACAATAACTTAATTGGGTACAAAAAAGTAAGAAAAAATAGAGGTAATGAAGTTTATAAACAAGGATCGCATTTCATCTTGGGGGGCTATCATTTTCAGCGCATGACATCACAGCCAGGTCCTGTGCCCAAGACTTGCATCCGTTCTTTCATCGAAGAAGATAATAATCATTTTTTGTCAATACGTAAAAACTTTTCAAATTTGGCATTTTTAAAAATCGATTCTATTTTTTTTTAAATAACAAGTATTGCAGTTTTGTGCCCCTCCCTAGCCCAATTTCTTTTACGATAGGCCCTGGCATTATGGGCCTATTCAGTCATCGGGGGCTGCGTTTAGGACAATTTACTTTCCTCCCTCTGTCCGTCTATCTTATTTTCATGGATTATGGGGACTCAGGCACTTCTGCTTTTACAGCATTTTGTACCAACCCCAAATTCAGATTAGATCGATCCTGCCAAGTGTGTGTGTGTGGGGGGGGGTGTAAATTTGTACAACGAACTCTCTAAGAGCCATTTCTACCTCATTCGGGAGCCGATAGATGGCAGCACTACCGATGACTCACCTCGGAAAGGGACGGACATGGACAGGGCGTCACAATTCGTTCTTTTCCGGAGGGGTATGGATGGATGAAATCTCGTCGTAGGCCAAAGGATCGCCCAACTTAGGTGATTTTCTTCAAAAGCTATGCTCTCAAAAATAAGTCTACAAAACGATCCGTAATGGGTGAGCTCACTGTCATGCGTCAAGGCGCGAATTTCGGGCACCTAGACTAGGCGTTCGAACCCAAACCGAAGTTTCGAGTAGATACACAACGGCACACGGCGAAAGAAATACCGTGGTCTTATAGCGTTAGAATTTTATCTGTGTAGGCTCCCAGTGCTGTAAGAATCGTTCCACTCGACTGATCCTTCTCGTCCAATCTTCAAGAATTCCATGCATTTCGCTTTGTTTAATGTGGACGAGTGTCTCCACAATAGGCTTTCATGAATGACTGCCTCCCCTAGAGCGCCCCCTGTATTGGAATTCTTTTGGGGGCTCCCGTTGCCACACATGTCCTTTTCAATAAGGTGCAGGACACAGTGCATGGGAATAACCCAGTGCTGCAGCTGGGGACTTCAATTTTAGCCGGGGCAAACTTAAATTTGAGCTTCCCATCAGCAATGCCACCGTGCAAAACTTTTACTTTGGCATCCCTTCTTCTTTGGAACACTGATTTTGGCGGGCCCCCTCCCCTCTAGTTGTGGCCTTGGAATACCCTATGTAACCCTCGTGGCCATCGATGCCTATAGACGGCCAAGAGAGCACGGACTCACAGACAGACACACATACCGAAATCACCAATCGCTTTTCATCTCCGTCGGTAAAACGCTCAAAAGGAGCGAGAGACCCTCAGAGACGTGCTGGGGGTTTGAGCGGCCCCGTGCGGAACCAAAAAACAACAGCAGGCCTTTCAAATGTGTCTGCTTACTAAACTGGGGAGCCGATCGAATTGTACGGTGAGTGGTAAAGCACCGTACTCCGGTTTCGGGTTCAACTCCCGGCGGCCGGGGTTCGATCCCCCGACTAAGCGTGGCTGTCATGTCCTTCTCTTCATAGGAGCCCACCTACTAGGTGCCCCCCATAAAAAAGAGACCCACCATTTCGGTCTGTTGTGGCCAAAGCCTTCCAGGCAGAGGCCGGCCATTAGGGAAAAAAAGACTGAAGGCCAGCGTCCACTCACGTCCGTTTTTGAACGCTAGAATGGGAACTCAATGTATTTTTCAGAATCTTGAAGACGGATTGGGGAGAAAAGTGCCCCCATTGTGCGGTGGACGTGCTTTTGGGGTTTCACGCGTTACTCGTTGTCGGAGAATCCCGACGGGTCATTCAAAGCCAATCAATTCTTCGCCCCTGCACTGTATCACCTTGACCCTTAAAAAAAAAAAAACCCCGCTGCGTACGGAAACGGACGTGAGTGGACCCTGGCCTTAAACCGTGGATCTAACTGTGGACCTGCCTAACCCTCCCCCCCCCCAATCAAGGAGAAAACTCGCTGCTGCTATCGACTCTCATTCAGTTAACTGGATTCATTCATTAAGATTTGAACGCCATACCTCTCCGTAATTTAAAAGCTACGTTCCAGCTACTGGACGGCGCGGCGCTGTCCATTTGAAAGAGACAGCTACACACCCAATGACACCTTCTGCCGTACTCTTCTCGGCTGTGCCGTTTTCTCCCTTCTAGGTCAGGAAGCGTATTGGGCCGTGACCTTCGCAGTGAAGGCTTGCTGGCTCAAATCCTGAGTCATCCTATGGAGGCCGAATTGAGACGTACATTTAAATTTTCTATAGCAATATCATGATGGTGGTGGCTTATCATCCGTTTATAAAATGGATTATTTCTGGCATTGATCTCGATTTATTATGGATGACGGATTCAATAGAACACTCAAAATGCACTTAGAAATTGGAATGGCAGCTCCAATGTTTAATACTTATATATATATATATAATTTTAACTTTCGTTCTGAAGATAGGTTTTTAAGCACTGATCCATTGGATAAAAGGATGAGGAGCCACCAGAATTTGAATTTCATTTTACAAATTTTCGTTTTATACCTAAATCGGCCTACTTAGGATGACGTATTCCTTAAGGCCTTAGTTGCGATTGGGCTACTGGATAGGCCTGAATTCGACTGTTTCTGAGCGGCCCTGAGCAGTGGACCCGTTTGCCACCCCCTCCGAGGACCCCTCCGAAACGATAACGATACATCGTCTTTAGCAACCGAAAACTCCCTCTCGAGCGAACCACCGCCAATTATGGCGCCCCTTCTCCGCCACGAACACAGCTCCGCTCTCTCGCCGTGCCTCCCTCCCCCTCCCCGGGGCGTTGCGGGGGCGCTGATTGCCCCAGTGTCGGGGCAAACAACACCAAATGAAGTCGCGCGCGAGTGTCAATTCTCTGGCGAAGAAGGGGGGGGAGGGGGGTAAGGGTGCAGGCGACCTAATCCACTTACGACCGTGCTACGAGGGAGAGAGAGAACGGGGCACAAAAATCACGGAGAGGGCGGGGGGGAGTGGGGGGGTGGGGGAGGTTGAGTAGAAGAAGCAGAAGAACGGGGCGCTATTTCTCGCTGATGAGGCCGGGGCGCACACACACACACACACGCCCTACGAAAAAATCGAAACCCAGAAGGGGGGGGAGGGAAAAAATTCGACCTCATACACGCTTTTTTTTTTATATAAGTGTGGGTGGTGGGGGTGGGGAGAAAGCTGAACTGACGAGAGAGGAATAAAGTGAATGTTAAAAAAAATATAATAAAATAAAATAAAAGCGGGGCGGGGGAGGACCCGGAAAAGAAAGAATGAAAGGGGAGGGGGGCGCAGACTCGGCTCTCGCAATTAACGATCACGCAAGAAGCGTGCGGTCGGTGTGTTGTTCGAGAGAGAAAAACGACGATCGAATCGATCCGACGACGCGGTTCGAGAGTTTACGAAATCGGATCCCGAGAAGAAGAAGAAGAAGAAATAAAAATAAAATAAAATCATGGCCTCGGTGAAGAAGGAGAGAGAACAACAACGAAAAAAGGAGTAAGGGGTGGGAGGATGTCCCTCTTCCGAATTTCGCATTCGAAAAATGGATGCACACACACCCCTTCCCAATTTTGTTCTTTTCTCTTCTTCTTCTTTTGTGGGAAAGAGTCCGCTGCCAGTCCTTCAGGAGTGAGAAATGCTTCCCACCCGAGAGAGACAAAAGGGCACCCCGGGCCACTCTCGAGAACGTTCCTCTTGCTTGCCACGAAACAAAAGGAGTCCGTAAGAGTGGGTCCTTAAGAGTCTGCTGGGCAACTCGCTGTTCTGGGGTTTAAAATTCGTGTTCGTACGCTTCCAATACTTCAATTCTGCATTTTGTCGCATGCAGAGCCCGATCCAGCCAAAAGTGGGCCCTGGGCCAAAGACTCATTCGCGCCCTACTCCGTCCTTTTTATACTTGTAAACAGTTTTTATTTAATTTGGATGCATTTCAGTATATTACATAAACATATAAATCAGGACTCATACACATTCATTGTTGGATGCATTCTTTTAATCATAAAAAAGTCATGCGATTTTTACCAGTTTTTTAAATTTATTTATTCTGAAAAAAAAATGTAAAATATCGTCATTGTTAAGTGAGTCATTTTCCAGTAAACTAGCAAAGGTGTGGTCACTTTAATTAAAATTTAAAGTGAATCATTTTGAATTGGATTGTGGAAATATCCGTATAGCTATTTTAGAGAGCAATTTGACAGCAATAAACAAAAATCAATCATTTTTATCATCCTATTTATATACACACATATATACACACACACACACACACACATAAGAATTGCCCAGTCGATAAATAATCTTGGCTAAAACCATAGTTAGAATTTATATAACCTCCATTTTCCATAAATGCATAATATACATTTCAGAAATCTTTCACATTAGAAAATACAATAATAAAATAAAAAGTTTACCTTTTAAATCAATTCAATAATTACAAAAGTTTTCCAGAAGTACAAAATACCACAATACAAACACCAATTTTCGTTAAGTAATATTTTACGAAATATTTGTACATTTTTTAGTTAAAACTAAAAAAACAAAACGGCCCCTAATAGTGATCGGCCCCTGGTCCTGGGCCCGGTCGGCCCGTGCGTTCATCAGGCCCTGGTCGCATGAAAATCGGTCCACTAGAACGCGAGACAGGGAGTTTTATGTTTCTCCATGGGTATCTATAGCCTTTTCTAGAAATCTCGAGAAATATCGGTGGTAGGCCTTCGCGAACCTCCCTTTTGGGAAATATCGGTCAAAAAATATTGGGAAATATCGGTTTGAGTAATAACTTATTTTTGGCAATGGGGCGATATTTCGCCAAAGAGTCGCCCATCTTGGCGACATCTCGGACATGGGTCCCGATTTTCGCAATGGGGGCTGTAAAGTAGGTTTTTCTGTATTAAAACCGCATAATAGCCTAATGACTCACTGCATTCCTATGACGTCAACAAAATTCGCGCGTTAAGGAAACCTTCGGGAAATTTCTAATAGCTTCCGCGTCCTCTATCAAAGGGGAGCTGGTTGCCCGGTTCAGTCAGTCTTGCTCTAGCCTGCGAGCTAAGCGGATGCCGTTCTGCCAAAGCATAAGGCTGTGTATGGACGCTTTATACGCGGTATTTTCGCTCGTTTAAAAGGATTGTGTTTGAGTGCTGTGTGTGAATTCTGTCTTGAGGGACTGTTAACGATTTCCCTAGTAAGTTTCCACTGAATTTTTGCTTGTGGAAGTGTTTTATTTTGTTTGAGAAATACATCCTTTCTGAAGACTTTTGTACTAAGCGGACTGTTATCATCACTTTACTGGCTGCTTGTGCCTGTGAATTTTGTACAGCGGATGGTTCGACGAAGTTCTAGAACTCATAAAGTTCGTGTTCCATCCTGACCAGTGGACTCTTGACTAGAACTTTCTACGACAACTGGACTTTAGAACGACGAACACCCGAAAACTAGCAGAGTTTTCTGCAACTCTTGCCTATACAAGAATTGACGGGACTTTTTCGCATTTAAAATTCGGAACGTCGAAACGATTCGATTCGAAACGAGTTTTATGTCTCTTATTTTAGATTGAAATCAAAATGGGCCCATTTTTAAACTGAAAGGGTCATTCGGGGGGGGGGGGCTCTTTTTTATGGGTGGCCCGGGCGCTGGCCCCGAATGTCCCGCCGGAAACGGGACCCCCCTCATCTGGAGGACCTTCGAAAGGGCGACCCGTCCTAAACGGCGCAGTTTCTACGATCGTTTCCGAGTTTTTAGGACAACGCGCCGAAGGAATCGGGGGCGAGGGGCCCTCCCTTCTAAGAACGTGCCACTTAATACGCCCTCGGTCGGGAGGGGGAGAGACCGAGGTCCCTTTTCCCGGACGTTCTTTTTCGTCGGCCGATGATTATATGCCCGGGTGTTGTGAGGAACGGAACCGGTCATGGGGATGTCCTTGGCAGTACTCTGCGGTTTCCGTGACCGGTTTACTGGCTTGTTTTTTTTCTGTTATGGAATCTCCGTTCAGCAAAAAAAAAAAGCTCCCCTCTTCTGTTTTCACTCTCACTCTCGGCGTTTTCGGACGCGCTTCGCTACAGAGTGGGTGTTATGGGCGAAATTTCTGCCGCTGTATTTCGTTTCAATGCGGCGATCTTTTGTATGACTTAATCTGGAATTTTTTTGGAGGGGGTGGGGTGGGGTGGGGTGGGAGAGGGGAGGGGCAACGCGTTCGTGTCTGCATGCATTCAAAAGGGTGGCGAACCTTTTCAACATGGAGTGCAAAAGAAATGATAACGTAAAACATTTGAATTTAAGTACGCTTAAAAAAAAAAAAAACTCTGGAGTGACGCCACTCGACTTTCCGAACACTGACGATAAAGACCACGACCCAGCAAATTGTAACCGATGAATCCTTCAGCAATTCTAAGTTTTTTAATGGGAGCTCCACCGAATGGACGGTTTAAACGCTAGCGCACAGACAAGAATGTTCCCCCCATAGGCCGTCCTGTAAAAGAAATCTGGGTCGTAGCCCTCTAGAATAACTATAGGTCCTATACATAATCCATACCGGTCTTGCGAGGGTGGTTTATAACGTATGTACCCAATTGGAGCTGAATCGAATGGACCGTTCGATCGCTCGCGCACTTTCAAGAATGTCCACCCATAGGGCATCCTGTAAAAGAAATCTGGGTCGCAGCCCTGTAGATAAACTATAAGTCCTATATACACACACCAAAATCAATACCGGTCACGCGACGGTGGTTTATAACCTATAGGAGGTTCAACGGAGGATTCTCTGGGAGTTGTGTCCAATGCTGTCTCGACTAAGACGCACTTCACGTTCAACAGACGTTTCAAAATTTCTAATCCAATTATTATGTTCTATCCTATTAGATAGCCCGAGCTCCTGTTCTTTTTCGGTTTCATCCTTAGAACGTAAACGTTTTCTGCTTGCATCTCTGGTGCTACGGCCCATATTGGAACGGCTTCTCCGTGGGATAAATGAATTGGTAAAATAAGGATAAGTTCCTACAGAAAAACAATTGCAAAAATCTAAACAAAATAATGAAAGAGTCTAGTCAATACCTGACGCTCTTGCCATAAGTAGGTATTAGTTAAAACTGAAAATAAAAACAGGATTTTCCTCCAAAACATCCTATGGACTGAAATCCGCAATAAAGTGATCACTCTTCTCTCAAGAGTCAGTCAATAAACTTATATGTACGAGTAAGGTAACAAGCCCATTTAGAGAAAACGTTTATTCAGGAAAAAATTATACATATACAATTTTGGGAAGGCATATATTACTTTTCTACAGAGTCACCATGGCTGTCTAGGCATGTGTTCCATCGGTACACCAAACCATCGAAAACGGCATCGAAGAAATCCGCGTCAAGGTTGTGCAACCCCGTCAAGACGGCTTGCTGATCTTCAGCATCGGTTCTGAAATGCTGACCTCCCAACTGTTCCTTTAAAAGTCGAAAGAAATGGTAATCGGTTGGTGCGAGGTCGGGACTGTAAGGAGGGTGGTCCAATACCTACCACCGGAAACGGTGTAACAAATCGCTCGTAGCTGTGGCTGTATGCGGTGGGGCATTGTCGTGCAACAACAGGACGCCTGTTGTGAGCAATCTCGCTCGTCTACGGCGAATTGCCTCTCGCAATCGACCCAGTGTAGCACAATTCAATTCCGGACCAGGGCCTGGATTCCGATCAAACGCTTATCTGTAGTATCTCCCTTTTCCGTCGCGGCAAACGGCTGATTTTCCGAAACAGATGAAACACGGGACGCTGCATCTGCGAGTGTCGCGTGGTCAGTATTTGCGGCAGCTAGATACTGCCACAAGTCGCACAAGCGACGGTTAAAGATGGCTGACATTACAGCTATGGCACGAATAATAAGAAAAATACGTCCACATTTGAGAGCCATTTGCATTTCCACCGTCTTCTCGGTGGAAATGCAATGCAAATAAGGAAATGCTTTTGTGTTTATTATTCTGTGTTGTTACTTATATTTTTATTTACAACTAGCTGAAGTACCCGTTCTTCGCACGGGAATGAATGGACTTTTTGATATTACGATTTGTGGTGATTACTATTCATTGTAATAAACAGATATAGCAAAGTGGATATTGCGTTATATTGTGTCCAATAATCATGCATACCGAATTGCAAGGCAATAGTTTGTACGGAGCAGAAGGCCATGCGGCGTAGCGCAATCTAGTGGCGAGTTTTAGCAAAACGGATACGGCGAAAATATTTTTCGCATTCAGATATCGATGTATACGAATTTTCATGACTATCGGCTGGACAGTCCTGAAGTTCATGTGTTGACGCGACATCTAGCGGCAAGTTATAAGAAAATGGATAGCGCCAAACTCTTCCCCGTGTTCAAATATCTATGTATACCTATTTTCATAGCGATTATTTGCACAGTGAAGAAGTGATACACTGCAGGGCCATCTAGTGGTTCAATAAAGTAATGATTTGCTACAGCGCCGTCAAGTGGCGAGTTATAGCAAAATGGATAACGCCAAAATATTCTCATTGTTCAAATAGCTATGTATACTGATTTTCATAGCGACCGTTTGAATGGTCAAGAATTTGGCCTGCTGCAGCGTCATCTAGTGGCGAGTTAAAATAATAATGCATTGCAGTGTCATCTAGTGGTGAGTAACATCAAAAGGAACGCAGTTAGATATATTCTTCGTGCTCAAATGTGTAAGTAAAAACAATTTTATGCCGATCGGTCGAACGGTACAGAAGTTGATGCTTTGCAGCGCCATTTAGCGGGGTGTTACAGCAAAATGGATACTGAAAAATATTCTCCGTGTTCTAATATTCGCGTGTACCAAATTTCATCGAAATCGGTTGGACGATATTCGCATAGCAAACGGCTAAACGGAATAGAATTCAACGTTGTGCTGCGGCACCAAGTGGCAAGTTAAGGAAAACGGATAGCATAAAAACCTTCTCCATCATAAAAGACTTAGGTGAACCAAATTTCATCGTGCAACGGTGCTCAACGGTGCTGGAGTTTTTCAACCTCATAAACACATACCAACACTCATTTTTATCTATAACCAGTGTTATTATATATACCAGTCTCAAATAAAATCCAGTTTCAAATCTAAGCCTCGCCAAAGTGCCAACATACGCCATTTTGCAAGAGTTTTTTCAGGGAATCATTCGAAGCATTGACTTAGCAACAATCAATATGAGAAATGGTTCGACCGCCAAAGAGTAGCACGCATTTATTTGAAAATTGGAATTCCTTAATACAGCCGATTTTTTTTTTAAGTTATCAACTATAAGGTGTTTTATTCATCCTTACTCCGATGTACTTCATGAGAAGATTTCAATTTTCTGAAATTTGGCGGAATTCCCCCAACTTAAATCAATGTTCTCAATTGGCGAGAATTCTGAAGTTAGATCGCTTGACATCCCTTAATAACTGCATTATTTCTTCACATTAAAATTTCATTTCATCATTAAAATTTAACGCTGTATTCTAATAAAACCTTTGCACTTGTTTTCAAAAATCTATTTCCTTAAGCTCTCAATAAATTGCGCCAAGCCGAATACTGTGCAAACCGCTAGAACTCACTTACTCAAAATCCATATTTCAGCCATTTTATTTTTTCGCCAAACTAAAAAAATGTACACATTAGCCTCGGAAATCTTCAATTCTTATTGTTTTGCGTGTAAAGCATTACATTCCTGCTCTGATTTCCCATGCACACGATATTATAATTTAAAAAAAATAACCTTACGAATATAAACTAACAAAAAATCATTATTATTCTTTTATTTTTACTTTGAGAATTTAAAACATTTTATTCGGCAAAATCGCCACGCTTGGCAACCACGATCCTTATTTCACACTTTTTTCACTACAGGGGTTACAATTACGGAAAGATTTTTGCGTGAAGAGCATAAAAAATCTCTTAAATTCCGGGAACGGGTGGACTTTCAAAGTTTTAAAGTGGACTATGATTTATTCTATATTATTTTACATATCTGTGCTAAATTTCAGGCCGATAGGTCCATTTTTGTGGATTTGTATACGAATCAAATCCACAAACAAACAAACAAACAAACAAACAGTATTTCATTTTTATTTATAAGATTTTTAATCCTACAAGGAGAGGGCGCGACCTTGGAATCACCGATTTGAATGAAATTTGGTACAAATGTAGCTCATAACATGCAATCACTGAAAGCTGGAAATTTTAGGACGCAATATACAGGGATTCTCGGCAAGTACAGCTTTCATTCTAGCGGATGCAGGTTAAGTACATTTTTAATGGAGCGAAGTTTCGTCCATCCTGTGGCGTCATGCGTAAGCGCGTCAGGTTGCGTTCCGTTAACGCAGCCATCTTCTAACTGAGATTTTGTCTTGTTACTTGACAAAAAGCTCCATCTACCGGCATCGATCGAATACTGTGATCATCTTAGTTATCTTAAGATGGATTTATATTCATACGGATAATTTGAACACCCGTCAGAACTCTTGTTACCTTACTTTTTGAAACAGCTATGTATTTTGTGAAAATGCTCTGCAAATAACAGAAGAGGGAACCTTAAATCAACTAACCAATCACTCGCTTAATACTGACAAAATTCCACAAATTTCCGGATTCAGATTTGCTATGAATAACCACCCAGGTCTCACAAAAAGGGGATAAATCAACACGCTTAAACCCAAAGAGCGAAAAAAACGATACACTGCGGAGCGATCTGTTTCCTTGGAAACCGACCGGTTTTTCCGCGAATGTGCTCTTTACGTAGTCCTTTTCTGAGAATCCTCTCCTCGCTTCGTATCTTTTCCGAGAATTTCCCCTCCTCGCTCATTGTTATATTCCGCTCCGCTCTTGTGATCAAAAAACGCTCCTAAAGGAGAAGCTCACTTTTGAAAACTGGCTCACTTTTCGCTCCGACGGATCGAATTTCGCTTGTTTGGTTTAAGCGTGATTTCAAAGTGATATACCAAACTATACTCGGTTTCTAAACTCGGATAAGTTTAGAAATAATTTTGCACGTGACGTAATGTTTCCGTCAGAGATACTACGAATGGGATAGATAGATTGTGGAAGTTCATTATTTCAATCTCGTAGAGCAAATTTTATGCCTAAGACTTATAACCTTAACGGATTTCTAAATAACCTAAACGGAGTTTCGCTCGCGAAATGTAACTTAAATTACTGAAAGGAAAATAGTTATTTTCATGTTTTACACTGATCTACTTTTAACGGATATATTGTAAATACTTTCATATGTAGAGGGTGAGTCACGTGACTCTTTAAATTACAAAGATTTGATAATCTGATCGCGTGAAATAAAACCGCTTATTACAATTATATACAAACTAGCAGCTACCCGCGACTTCGTCCGCGTCGGCTTTAGAATTAGGTCCAGAGAGAAACGAAGCCTGTGTGAATAACAAATATGTTTGCTATTAAAGAAACTGCATTTAAATATTATTTGCCTTTTTACTTATTTTAAATGAAGTATAATGCATGGTAGTATACTTCATTTAAAATAAGAGGGTATGTAGAATTACTAAATTTAGATTTTTTTCAGGCATTTGGCGAATAGAGACAGTTGCGACAGTATTTGCGAACTGTTTTGAGTGTTCTTGTAAAAGACATATTTATATGCATGAATTTAAGCCTATGTTAATCAGGAATAGTGCAGCTTTCTATTAGCGAAAAAGTTTTAGAATCGGTTCTGTAGTTAAAGAGATACCCAGAGAGCGTAATGTATTAGAATTATTTTGAGTGTTTCTGTAAAGGAACTATTTGCGCTACGTGCATGAATTTTAGCCTATAATACTCAAGAATAGTGTAGCTTACTATCAGTGAAAAAAGTTTTGGAATCGGTTCAGTACTTACAGAGATACACATAGAGCGTAATGTAATTCTTATGAGTATCCCTGTAAAAGAACTATTTGTGATATATGCATAAAAGGTAGCCTATAACACTTAGGGTCCCCCCAGTGTCTAAGAGGTTCTGCTCTCAAAACTGGAATGCGGGAGGTACCAGGTTCAAAGTCCGGTCGCGCCTGTCGACCTAGCCGCTCGCAGTTTTCCGTGTTTTTTTTTTCCAAAACCTCGCGAACATACGCGCTAGGATCCCTTAGAAAATTCCACACAGAGGAATTCCCCATATAGGCCTAGGTCAATCGGTCTTAATCCACAAACAAACAAACAATAATACTCAGGAATAATGTAACTTTCAATCAGTGAAAAAAGTTTTAAAATCGATTTAGTAGCTACAAAATTTCTGTAGAGCGCAATGCATTAGAACGATTTTGAGTGTTTTTGTAAAAGAATTATTTATGCTATATGCTTGAAAGGTTGCCTGTATGTTAATCCAGGGCATAAGCTATCTTCATTACAAGTTTTTCCAACCATTTTTGTGTGATTCAGTCAAAAACATCCAAATACATAAGCGTGCACATTTATATTATTAGTAGGATTTGGAAATTTATGAACTTAGTAAGAAGCACATCAACAAAACAGTAAGAAGCACATCTGGAATTTTTTGGTACTTATGTATTATCCCGGCGGTCATTCCCGCCAAACTGTTTTTTCGTCAAATGAGTTGCCAGTCGTATTCAGAACCATTAATAATTTCAGGTGCCCGGCATTTATCTCGGCAAAAAATCGCTCGTCTTGGCGGACCACCGGGATAATACGTAAGCAGTGGCGCACCCAGGATTTCAGTTTAGGGGGGGGGGCTGGTAATTCGAATACTGCTGAACTCGGTTATAGTGACTTCAATTATAGTTATAACTCTCTTATAACGTCAAAATATTCTGTGCCAGTCGACTTGCCCGTAGAACACAACCCCACGAGCAATGTAACTCATTTTAGAATCAAATAATTATATGATCTTTTCAGTGATGTTGTAACCATGTTTAACCCTGTTTCATGTTCTAACTGTAAGTTTTTATTTAAAAACTAACATCTTTTTTTGGTAAAAATTATTTTAGAAATAATTTGAAGACAATTTTTAAAAAGAAAACATTTAACTCATTAATGACCATTTTCAATTTTCAATACTTTTCACTTCTAATTTCCCACCTTTAGGGGGGGCTTCAGCCCCTATAGCCCCCTCCGTAGGTGCGCCTATGTACGTAAGTACACTTTTCTTTACTTATGCTGCTTAATTTGGCATAAAATCAACATAATTTTCATACCAATTTATGTTTTCTAAATGCATGTGATTTTTGCAAATAGAATTTCTGCTTTATTTCAAAAGCATGGATCATTTTGTGCGGGCGATAAAACGGTTTTTAATGAATACTCAGAAAAGTACTTAAATTTTAAAATTCTGAACCTCAGGTACACTTTACCGAAGTCATGGGCCCAGTCATGCTCCAATTTTCAAAGCTCTCTGTAGATTTGTCTGGAGAACATTCATTTTTAATTATTAGAGATAGATAGATTTGCCATAAAACTGCAATAATTTCCGTATTATTTAATGTTTTTCAGATGCAACGTAAAAACGGTTTTTAATTAATAATTAAAAAAGTAATTAAAAATCTAAAATTCTAAGTAGCCTATAACCTTCTCCAGGGTCCCATCTATATCTAAAACCAAACTTCATCCTAATTTATTCAGCGGTTTAGGCATGAAAGCGTTATAACAAACAAACTCACTTTCGCATTTATAATATTAGTTAGGATTCGTGTGGTTTAACCTGAAAACTTTATTACGAAGGCGTAAATATTGCCTTTTTCTTTTCTACACGTGCATATTATTGTCATACCATGATGCTATATATTTATAAACCTTCCGGGAAAAATTATCTAACTGATGGTAAAAACCGGATCAAAATCCGTTGCGTGGTTTAGGAGGAATTAGCGGGTATACAGAAGCGGAAAGCGACTTTTTTTTATACTATGTATAGACAGATATATATATATATATATGTAGGCATGTGTGTGTGTGTGTGTGTATTAATATCAGGTATACAGAAATCAAGGGCGGATTAAAGGGGGGGCGACCCAAAAGAAATTAATGTAAAAGATCCTATTTTACTACCACAAAATGGACGTATCTGTGAATCTTCTAACGAACCGCCCCCACCGACAAACGAACCACCACGGACCGAAATTCAAGCAACTATTTCACTTTTCGCTCCTATTGTTACGAATTTTCGGAGCAACCCGCTGTTCTGGGATTTAAACTAGTTTCAAATTCGTGTTCTAAAGTTAAATTTTGCATTTTGTTGCATCCAAATGGGTCCACTAGAACCGGAGGTTTTGGTTTCCCTATTCATTAGTGTGCGGTTTCTAGATATCTCGAGAAATATGGGTCGTAGGCCTTCGCTAACTTCACTTTTGGAGACTTATTTTGGGCGCCCAATGGGGCGATATTTCCCCCAAGAAGTCGCGACATTTCGGACATTGGGCAAGATTTTAACAATGGGTTCTGTAAAGCTGGTTTTTCTGCATTCATATCACATAATAGCCTAGTGATTCAGCTGCATTCCTATAACGTCATCAAAAGTCCCAAGTCCCGCTTTATGTGGAATAGATACATTCTTCTAGAAGCTCCTTGTAGCTTCTGCGTCACCCATAAATACAGGCATGACAGACCCTGTTATCGAGCTTCCGATGAGTACTTCTGCTCTGTGAATGATGTTATAGTTTGCTTGCTTTTTGAAGCCTTGTTTTAAAGTGCTGTGTGTCAATTCTTCATTGCTGATTTCCCTCGTTCATTTAAACTGAAAAAATTGTTCGTGGAAATGTTTTATTGTGTGTGAGAAATACAGCATTCGTGAAAGCTTCTGTGCTAAGCGGACTGTTAAACGCACGTTACTGTCGGCTTGTGCTTGTGAATCTTGTACAGCGGATGGTTCGACGAAGTTCTAGAAGCCATCCAGTTCGTGTTCCATCCTGACAAATGGACCTTTTACTAGAACTTTCTACACCTAGTGGAATTTAGAACGATGAACCCAGGAAACAAGCAGAGCTTTCTGCAACTCTGGGTGTCAGAATCGGGATTCTAAAGGAAGACTTGAACATTCCAGTGAATGGTATGGACCAGAAAAATGGAAGAACAATTCCAACAAAAGCTCATGGATATGTTGAAGGAGATAAAATCCAGACATGAAGGGATGAAAACGAGAAGAAATAGAATCCGGAAAAGAAGAAATGAAAGCTGCACACAATGAGATAATTTATTTATTTATATTCCATTTGTATTTCTTGGTTTAACAATGTCCATTCCGTGAGAAGAACGGGTACTTCAGCTAGTAATCGATACATTTCGGATGCGAAGTTCTTGAACAAGGGATGATTTCTTTTAAAATCTTTACGTATAAAAATGGAAATGTCAACATCTTACTGGGTCATGCTAAAATATTTAAGGAGTCGAGGTTCAATACCTGTGAATAAAGGCTAGGAAAAATAAATAACGTTTTCGACTGATAGCGAAAATGCCGTCCCAAAAAAGGGACATTAGGCATAAATGCGTAAAAACCAACGTCATTTTTTTTTTTTTTCTTTTGACAAATATATATTTTAGAAATAATTTCAAGGCTAATTTTGAAGATAAAAGATTTTAATTCGTTAGCGACAATTTTTAATTTTTAAAGCTTTTCAGATCGAATGCACCAGCTTTAGAGGGGCGCTTTAGCCCTCATAGCCCCCTCCGTGGATGCGCCCGTGGTTGAGAGAGAAGCACGGTGCAGATTTCGCCGCGATTCTTTTCTAAATAAAACTCGCCCATGAATCCGGTGACAGGAGAGCAAAAGCGGCGACAGGAAAAGGTAAAACAGAACATGGCCTTGAAAAGGAAGAAGCAAAATTAAATAAATAAAATTAAAACACGGAGCACAATAAAACACCGGAGAAATGTCCTAATCGAATCATTCTTTCTCTCCCCGTAAAAGGGCGCCGTATGAAGTTAATTGCATTTCTAATTACGAAGATTGAATCCGAATAAGGAAAAGCTAATTTATTCATAATTCTGCTCGGAAGAAAAGAAGAAATCGAATTACGGCGCTGCTCCCGCGCGCTCCGTGTCGAGATTAAAAAAAAAGTATCCGCCATTTTCTTATATTCTTTTTTTTTTCAAATGCGCATGGATTTTTTTTTTTTTTTTCCAGTTGCTGATACACGCACAACACGGGGCGGCGGCCGCTGCTTTTACGTTTTTCCCGGAATGAAATCCTATTATAACGAAGGAAGGAAAGTCAATCGGCAGCGGCATGATTTAATCAGATTCCGACCTCCTCCCCCTCCTCCATTGATTTCGGGGAAATAGCGAATGAGAACGAGGGTATTTTAAACGGCCGTCGGAACAACGAAGAGGGGGGCGGGGGTGTGAGGTTAAACTGCGTCGCATCTTCGCACTTCTGGCGATGTGCGGGGCCACATCTGTGGCGATGCGTCGCCTATTTTCAACACCTCCTACCTATAGAAAGCCCAATAACTCTAGCTTCGACGTCATCACTAGGCCTACGAAAGTGACGTCATCACTTTTATTCTGACAAAGTAAAACTATTTGAAATTTCTGGTGAATGCTACAAACATTAGAAAATATCTTAAATTAAAGATAAATAAAATTATAATACCTTTCTCATTCAAAACTATTCATTATGACCTATTTCCCTATGATATTATCTAATGAGTCATGGTGAAAAACTGCCATTTGTAGTAAAATTATATTTTTTTTATCTCAAATCATTAAAATTCATAAGTAAATGGACCAGAAATTTTTAAAAGTTTTATATTGTGAAAATAAAACATTTAAATGTAGGCCTCATGATGACGTGAAAGCTCCGTGACGTAGAAGTTGTTAGCTTTTCTTTATATAGGAGGTGTTGCTGTTTTCCGATTCCGTGATCAGTGATGAATTGGGAGGGGGTAGTGTCCTCTAAGATCCCTTCTTTGTACCTGTCCTTGCTTTCAGACGGGACGCTTTGAAAGGCAGTCGTGTCTTCAGGGCCCTTGTTAAAGGAGGGAAGGGGGAACCTCTCCCACCGCCTCTCCCAATACTCGCAAATTCTGTTAACCCATTTGTGCCTGGATATTTTTGCGACTTTCTTCGATTTTTACTGATAACAGAAATAATAGATAAATTTCTGATGTCCACTTCTTGAACAAGGGATGATTTCTTTTAAAATCATTATGCATAAAATCGAAATATCAACATCCTACTTGGTCATGTTAAAATATTTTGTAGAGTTGAGGCTCAATACTCATGAACAAAGGCTAGGAAAAATAAATAACGTTTTCGACTAATAGCGAAAATGCCGTCCCAAAAAAGGGACACTAGGCATAAATGGGTTAAACTTGGCAAAATTATAGACACCAAACTTATTAGTTGGCACACTTGGTAAAACAAAATTTAACAAAAACTATAATTTGCTTCATCCCAATATCGGGCCCTGGGCAAATACAAATTTTTGGACCTTTGCACTTACGAGACATTGCATATTACTCAGTGAAGTTGTTTTGGGCACATACAGCTACACAAATATATAGCAAACTTAAATACTAAACATATAATAAACACATTGCAGTAAAGAATAATATTAAGGGATTTTTGTATGCGTAAATAGCATCCATTCTCTCCAATAATAAATGTCTCTACACTCACTACATAAATAAACTTCTTTAAAATATAAATGAAAAGAATTGCGAAACTTAACGTTCGTATCTTAAAACTGACCAGGTCTATTTTATTAAAAAAAAAAAAAAAAAAAAAACTTACAAAGAGAAGCTCGGACACTGGCTCAGGGACTTGACCGAATAACGATGATGGGTATCAGAGGACCCTTAGTAAAGTAAAATGCCAGAGAATGAGCAGCCAACTCTAGAGTATTTTAGAAAAAAAATGGCAATTTAACTTTTATACACAGTTTTTTTATACATAAATTTTTTTTTCAAAAGTGCAAAATTTTTGGGCCCTTGAAACTGGTGGGTCCAGGGCAAGTGCCCTGCCGATTAACAGGCCTAGGGGGAAACGAACTGCGCATTTGTGCGTTTCCCGAGCCACTCTCCTTTTTTTGTCTTCTGGACTCTGGTCCTACGACTCTCCTACATTGTCCGAAAAAGGATCCTATCCTTGCCAGTGAGAAAGAGAGTCCACCCCCAGCCCCCCTTCTGCAGTGCCGTCACTTGTGTTGACGAGGCACAGAGGCGAGAGTGAATCTGGGAGCTCTTTTAATCTTATAGTTGGTAAAAACGAAAATAGGTTAGCACGTACATACAGACATTTGTATGTACGCAAAGACAGAAGTGAACACTTTTGTATTCGGACACGTACATGGTTTGGCGATAGTTTGTCAAAAATCGCCTAATTTGGCGACATTTTAGTGATTTTCCCAATGGGGCTTGTAAAGTTAGTTTTTCTGCATTAACATGCATAATAACCTATTTCTCTTCTATGATGCAATAAAAATTCCCGCTTTATGCGGAATTTTCGAGAAATAGATTTTTCTGGAAGCTCCTTGTGGCTTCTGCTTCTCCTATAAATACAAGCCGGCTGCCCCGATAGTCTCAGTCTTGCGTCTGCTTCCGTCAAGAGCAGATGTCCGTGAAGCTTAAGGCTTTGTATTGACGCTATAAAAGCCGTGTTTTCGCTTGTATTTCGATGCTGATTGTTAAGTGCTGTGTGTAAATTCTTCATTGCTGTCTTGAGGGACTATCCCTCGTATATTTCTACTGAATTTTGCCTGTGGAGGTGTTTTATTTTGCTTGAGAATTACAGCATTTGTGAAAGCTTCGGTACTGACTGAGTGAACTGTTATAAACGAGCTACTGGCCGTTCATGTCTGTGAATTTTGTACAGCTGATTGTTCTACGAAGTTCTGAAGCAATAAAGTTTGTGTTCCATCCTGACAAGTGGATTCTTTTCTAGAACTTTCTACACCACCTGGACTTTAGAACGACTGCCTGAAACTGTGCAAACCGGTAGAACACACTTTCTCAAAATCGGCCTATCAGGCATTTTATTTTTCTCCAAACTAAAAAAATTTACATATTAGCCTCGGAAACATTCAATCCTTATTGTTTTGCGTTTAAAACATTTCATTCCTGCTCTGATTTCCCATATACACGATATAATAATTTAAAAAAATAACCTTACAAATTTAAACTAACAACAGCAACAAAAATCATTATTACTTCGATATCTCCAGTATTTTTACTTTAAGAATTTTAAACAACTTTTTCGGCAAAATCGCCACACATGGCAAACACTATGCTTATTTCACTACAGGGGGTTACAATTACGGAAAGCTTTCTGCGTGGAGATCCGGGAACGGGCGGGCTTTCAAAGTTTTAAAGTAAACTATCATTTATTCTATATTATTTTACACATCTGTTCAAAATTTCAGGCTGATAGGTCCATTTTTTGTGGATTTTTATACTAAACAAATCCACAAAGTGGCAAACATAATTTCTTTTTTATGTATAAGGTTTTTTTTTTTTTTTTTTTTTAATGAATTTCGTTAAACATTGTAAGTAGGTAGACAGGGGTAAAGGTCCGCACGGGGGGCAAAGATCCGAAGGCGTTTTTTTATTATTTAGAAATCTAAATTAGCCGAACTGATTTTTTTCACAAGTTCCCTAGATGGCACTGATTTTTGCAAACAAAGAATCACGGATGTGCGATTGTCAGTTTTCATTCTATGAGGTCAATTACTTTTATGCAGTTTAAAAAAAAAATTGAATTTATTTTTTGCTCGCAATTTTACAGATTTATGTTTCAAGGGTTTTTAGTATCAGAAGCTAACCTAATCTCATTAATTTATGTTTCAAGTGATACGACTTTTGACCAAAACCGCAGGAAAGCAATTTTCATATTGTTACGAATTTTCGGGCAACCCGCTATTCTGTGGCTTAAATTGTTCAAAATTCGTATTCTACGTTTCCAATAAATAAATTTTGCTTTTTGTTGCATCCAGATCGGTCCACTAGAATGGAAGTTTCGGTTTCCCCTTTGTTTCCCTGTGGCGGTTCTAGAAATCTCGAGAAATAGGGGTCGTAGGCCTTCGGTCACTTCACTTTTAAGGACTTATTTTGGGCGCCCAATGGGGCGATATTTCGTCAAAAGTCGCCAAGCTGGGTGACATTTGGGTCATGGGGCGCGATTTTCCCAATGCAGCCTGGAAGTTGGTTTTCCTGCATTAGAAACGCATAATAACCTAACATTTCTCTTCTATGACAATCAAAATTCCCGCTTTATGTGGAATCCTTGAGAAATAAGACTCTTTCTAAAAGTTTCTTGCAGCTTCTGCGTCGACTCTAAATACAAGCTGTCAGAGGCCCCAGTTCAATGAGTTGATCTCCCGCCCAGTGAGTTTGATGTTACGCCATAGAAGTAGTGTTTTGGCTTGCTTTTCGAAGCTGATTTTTAAGTGCTGCGAGTCAAATCTTCATTGTCTTAAGGGGTTGCGTACGATATTCCTCGCCTATTTCCGCTGAATTTTTGCCTGTAGAAGTGTTTCATCGTGTGTGAGAAATACAGCATTTTTGAGAGCTTCTCATCTAAGCGGATTTTTAAAAGTACATGACTCTTAGATTGTGCTTGTGGATCTTGTATAGAGGATGGTTCGAAGAAGTTCTAGAAGCCATAAAGTTCGTTTTCCATCCTGACAAGTGGACTTTAGAACGACGAACCCAGGAAACAAGCAGAGTTTTCGCCCACAATATCTTCGTCCAATGGGGTTAAGATCCGTATGCGGATCTTTGCCCTTAATGCAGCGTTTCTCAACCTGTGGGGCGCGCGAGAAAAACCAAAGAGCCAATAGTGATGCATGTTTTTAAAAAATCATCTTATTTATTCTTATTTTTACTCAAAAATATATCCGATTTCGCTTAAAATGTTCATTCAAACTTGACTGATAACATTATTTTGTAGAAAATTCGACTCATTGTTAAAGATTAAAAACTGAATGAATGCTGAAAAATGTGAGGGGGGGGGGCGACGTTAAAAGATTGAGGACCGCTGCCCCAATGCTTTGAGGTTTATAATAATGGTTTGTTGCTGCCTACCCTGTTTACTCGGGTAATAGTCGCACCCCCGTTTTGAAGCAGAAAAAAGACAGCTTTAGAGTTACACTAGTGTGTAGTAGACTTTCCCCGCATAATAGTCGCATCTAGACTTTCAACCCTGAAAAATTGGACAAAAAAAAGAGGTAAATACGGTAATAATGGTTTTGTTTGTTCGGTATTGGCATGTTGTGTCAAGTCCTAAGCCTTCCAATAACCGTCATGTCCTGCCAGGTATGAATTTTATTGACTCATTATTATTATTTTTTCTTTTTTGCCACCGACTCACTTTTGTGATGGCAATATTTACGTTCGCATCCGTTCGTTTTAGCAATAGGGTAAGTTTTTCGACAGCCGTTAGATTCGAGTTTCTTTCAGTTCCGCAACAGCCAAGGCCGTACTCAGGAGGGTGTGTGGTTCCCTCCCCGAAATTTAAAATTTTGTTAACAAAATAATAATGATGAAGTCTTATGTGAAAAATCCAGCATTTTCATTGTTTGGCCCCACTCCGAAATTTTTTCTGGGTAACAGCCAACTGTCTTTCCCTATTTTGTAAGTTTCTCAAATTAAATTGAACCGACAGTGATTTTTTTTCCATCTGTTTTTGTTAAACTAAGTTTAGAATACATACTTTAGAGATATCATATTGGTTCAAAATTTTCCATGCACTTCATAACAAGAAAAAAAAAGGAAAAATTAATTAAACTCCACTAGTATTGAAGGTGCTGATAGCAGTCCATCTCACAGCCTGACCAATAATAATTTTGCAGCCAAGACAACTTCGCAAGTGGGTTTTATTTTGAGTTTTGTGTGAAGTCTGCCATCCCTGTTGTCCCCTGTCCAAAATCTGTAAAAATCCCTCCCACGTTTTATGTATTATATATTAGCTAAAAGTGATCCTTTAAGATGCCAGGTAAAGGTCTAGGCTATATTCTAATAAAAAGTTCAGGCTCGTGACTTGTTGCATTTTTTCAGAAATGAGTTATCATTCAAAACAGCGGACCTTTGCCCCCAACTGAATAAAATGGCTTGGCTCCGAAAGAAAATGGAATAACAACTTTCAGTCCCCGGGATCAGGAAAAGGTTGCCTTTTTTTCTTCGATATTGGATGTCCACATAGAACAGTGCCTCCCAACTGGTGGTCAGCGAAGCCAATGAGTTTTTAAAAATAATTGAAATTCTGAAAAATAAGCAAAGAAATAGACTGAGCTTATGATATGTGCATTGCTTTGGAAAAATATATTCTCTAAGAATTCGATAGCTAAGCATGGAAGACTTACTAATGAATCCCATTAGCACAGGACAGACAGAACACATTTCTGATTATTCATTATTTTTTTTTAATTGTATATTCATTTCTAATTTTATTCAAGAAGCTTTTTTTCTTCTGCCAGCAGCTAAGTACTTTTCTTGCTCTATAAAAGTTTATCTTTAAAATAATATATTTGTGTGTGTGAGGGGTCTGGTCTGCTTTTAAGCATAAATGTAAAGCAGTTACTCCAATTACATGCAACTTCTGTTTGATTGAGAAAATGTATTGAAAAACTTAAGTATGAATCCATAGCTTGAAAACCATGTTTTTCCAAAATCCCGAAATTTTTTTTTTCTAAAAATCTTCCTGAATAATCCCTATGAACTGTCGTGGAAGGTTAGAAAGAACAGCGATAGGTGTCACAGGATTTTTGAATAGATTCAAAAGCAAATCCATTTATGTTAAACACTAAAATACAGTCAAATTCTACGAGAGTAAAAATACACAAAATGGTTCCTATTGCCCCCAGGAGCAGAATTATATCCGGTGTTTTATAACATGACCTCAAACCGTTGCAAATGTTCTGCAGGCATCTTGTCCAAATTTGCAGACAATGGTAAAATGCAAAATAGATATAAAAATTGCGCGAAAACTGTGAAGAGAGAAGGCAGTTATTTTTTATTGTTCAGAACATAACATTTTTACTTTTTCTTCCTTTTCAAAGATGAATTATTCTGCGACGTACGTGGCAGTTTTAAGCACTTTCTGTCTCTGCAGTATTACCCATTACTCAAAAAACCCATGGGGGGGAATAAAATTTTTTAAGAATACACCTGTCATAAAATTAACTGAAATAATTGTCTTAGTGTAAAATTAACTTTATGTCTTAATAAACAGAGAATTTTCAGTCTTGCCTGATTATTGAAAGGTGTTTGGCAAACTGGCACATCCCCAGAGGTTTGACCAGTGAGATACCAGAAACGAACCCTGACAATGGATGTCGCACTTCTAAGCTCTAATGAGCATGGAAGGACTCACAAAAAGTATTTGCTTTGTTAAGATGTCGTACAATCATTGCGAAATAGAAAATTTGAAATTAAATTAAATACCCTAATGCTTGAGCAAGGCCCAACGGACCTCTGAAGCGAGGGGAAGCTCAGTCTCATTTCGCCCCCCCTCTACTTTTTGTTTTTGAAGAGTAAAGTTTTAATGATTTTCTTCGATAAAAATATTTTATTCACTCATCTTCATTATAGTTTAGTTCATTGTAATGAGATTTTACCATATTTTTGAAATTACTTTTATTGTTTAAAATGGGCACGATTTCTTAAAGGAACAGCATTTAACAAGTGTACTGAAAAACCAGAAAAAAAAAAAAAGTCTTCGCTTTGCAAAAGTTGTTTCAAAGGAAAGAAAACGGACATTTTACTAAAGAAATTTTATTATATATATTTTAGAAAGTACATAAACTGCAGGTGTCTATGTTCTTTAAATGAAAAAAATCACTTTTGTTTAAAAGAGGACAGATATCAACATCATAAAATGAACACTTTGTAAAAACTAAAATATCACTGGTGTACATAATAAAGTGGAATACACAAATAAAATACATCACAAAAACTTTGGTGTGAATCGTAAACGACATCGTGTGCATCATTCCAGATAGTGTATAACAAAATCAGAATTTTCCTTTTCAAGCCGATACAGAACCATAATCTATATACTTGAGTGGGAAATAACAAAACGGGTCTTTCTCCCCGATGGACCAATCAGTGCCCGCCCAGCCTGGAGTCAAGTTGCGAATATTCAAAAATAGTATTTTGAATGAATGAGTTTCCTTATCTTTTATTTGATAGCAAAAAAGTCTTTTGGTCACAAGCAAACACACTGAATATTTTCAAATGTGCATAACGGCCCCTTTTGGACATGCAAAATTGGATCACTATTAAAACAGCATAAAATCATTAAAATAGAAAAAGCTATACAATACACTTCAAGCAGCTAAATCGCTTAAAACTTAAAAATACAGAAATATGTGTAAAAAATTTTACATTTTAGTCTGATCCCTAATCTATTGAATAATCATCCAATATACTTCCAAATAGCGTTCCCTTCAACACTACAACTTAAATTTTGAGCACAAACTGAAAATAAAGAATTTTGTAGAACCTGCACCCTTTGCATAGGCTCTTAACAAGCTTTTATTTTTCAAAATTGTAGCAATAGACATACCTACAACGGGGAAAAAAAAAAGACAATCGAAGTAAATATTCATTTTGCAGCCAAACTGATTTTTTAGAACTATCCAACAATCTAACTGCTTACACAGAAAATAATATTTATTTATTTTTGAAGTTGAATAGGTGCATGAAATTAACTTGTTTCAGATACTCAGTTTGTGCATGATCCGTAAATTTTCCGATACACATTGAAACTGAATATCTTTAGAGATCCAACAACCCATTGAAGTTCAATGTACATTAGTGTGCACTACAATTTCTAACACAGAGATCCTACATAAAGATAGTGTAGGATCTCGAACACAATGTAATGTAACTTTACAATAGGTTCATCATCATCTTTTAATTTATATGAAAGATACACATTTTTTACAAAAGCTGAAGTTCGATTACATAAATATTTACTCTTTGATATATGTTTTTAACTGTCAGGCATGCGAAGTTTCCAAAATCAAAAAGCCCGAGAGTTCACACACCTATTTCCAGAATGAATGCACACATGATCGACACAGACATAGTTGGTTTTTTTCCTTAAATGCCTCGTGTGTCCACATACACTTAACACTATTTTTCTTGAGTTGTATAAATCTAAATTTCAAAATTTGTCAAAAGAATATCGAGAAAATATAAAACAGACACAATACACAAGAGACATTATTCATAACTAAAAACTATTTAACACTCGACATAGTATCCAAATTCTTATAAAAATACTTTTAATAATTTTATGCAGTGTAAAAATGGGTTGCACATTTCTAAATAAATTAATGAACATGACATAGTACACATTTAAAATTAGGGAAGTTGCAATTTATGAATAAACTTAAAAAGCCTGAGAAAGGAATAAAAATCCTCATAGGGCCTAAAATAAGAAAAAGAAGCCCAAGACTGGCCAAAATCTTGAGACATGGTATATCTCAGTAATGCAGTATGTGTTTATGACCCACAGTTACAAAAAGTAAGTTTGGAAAGGACTTATTGAAATAGAATCAGAAATGGGTGATTAATAATTGAAATAGTAAAAAAATCCAAACGGAGAAAGGATGGAAGAAATTTCAGCTCAACCAATTTTAGTTCAAAAGTAGACTTTACATTTAATTTTATTCTTAGTGTTGCACAGTAATACTACAGAGTTAGAACTATTATGTACTGAAAAGGAAAAACACTAAAGTCTAATATTATAAGTAAGTATAACTTAAGTAATGAGTCTAACATAATAAGTAAAAATTTCACTTCTCAAAATGGATTTCATGAGAGATTACCCACTTCATAAGGAAAATCTGTGGCATGTACTTGCATGAAACGGCAAAAAATGAATGCTTCTCCATTTCAAAACCTTTTTTTTTTTTTTTTGTATTTCCAGGATCAAAAAGTGAGTAAGCATGAATGTCAAGATATAAGGTCAGTGAATACCCTTTTAAGAGAATCTATAGGCGAGCAATAAGTAGTTTTTGCAAAAGATTTAACACTGTATTTTATAATAATTAAAAAAAGAAATTCACTTTTTTTCTTTCCTTACAGTAAGCACACACAGTTTAGCCATATACAAAACAAGATTTATTGGATGTATGAATTAGTTTTCAAGAAATTTTACATGTCTCTAGTTTTGGTCATGTCTGTTTGGCACACTTACTATTTAAAAAAAAAAAGAGATATCACCTTAATATATGATATTGAAGCAGGAAACATACATTTTCAGAATAATAAGCAATTTAAATTTTGGCTAAAAAGAAATAAAATTCAAAATATTTTACGTTAATTAAGCAATTTTGGAAAAATTAACTGTTTAATCTGAAATATTTTTAGAAAAGTAAACCAAAGCATTAAAAAACACCGGGAAAAAGGGTACAAAACATATTCCTTTAAGTAAGGTACATGTTTACTAAAATGCACAGTAATGCCATATATTTTTGGTGTTTACATATTCTAAACTCATACAAATAATATAAATATATACCTATGGTATTATTTCAGCCTGCTTCATTTCTCAGACACACAACTGAAATTTAAAAATTTCAACCCTTCTATTTTCCACGCACCCTTAAAAAATTGGAGTCATACCGATACAACAGCAACTTAATATTTAAAAACTGACAACAAAAATGTTCACAAACACACATTTCAGAACTTTGCATGGGCCCACATTCAATCCATCCAGTTCTATTATGAATACTTATTTAGATAATTCTATTGGGTTAGTGGATAAAGTAAAAAAGCTATCCTTTAAGACTAAACATTTTTCTACGTTAATGAAGGGTTGCTTTTAAAATTAGCAAAAGAATAAATGGATAAAAATCATCTTCGACATTCTCAATTCGCTCCACTCATGATTGGCATGGGTCAACATCACTTCCCATCTTCGGCTGACAATAGTGTTTTTATAAGGAATTTTTTTTTTTTTTTTCAGTCAGTAAAACTGGGTAGCGATTTTAAGGGCACCAAAAGAAGAAAAAAAAAGAGAGTTTACATATTAAGTCAATCTCTTTGTTACATCTTTCAGTGATATATATAAAAGGCATTTCACATCACTTACAAACATTTGTAAAAACAAGATGAATAGAAAAAGACTAGCATAAAACACATTGGTTATTTTCATAATACAGGTGAGGAAAACAAAGACAATCATTAAAAACACAAAAATCTCTTAAAAATTTTTAAAACCCGAAGAAAAAGTTAAAATGCTGTCGCATCGTGCCTGGCCGACCGTCACCGATCGGGATGGACTTCTTTGAGGGTGGGTCGAGAGCAGACAGTTTTGTGCCACGGCCAATCCCTGGCCTGGCAGGCCGGCCCGCAGTAGCGCGTCACGTGACAAAGAGAACAGATGCTGAACTCCTGAGGCTTCTGCTCAATTCTTGTACAAGGAGGATAGTGGCACTCAAAGTAGTGATGGCTATCTGGAAGGGGGGAAATGAAGACTCTTAGCAAACAAAAGTGCTTTTCATATTGACATACATCCTAAAACATTGACCTCTGCTTTTATTCTTTAAGGGGACATAGTACCTTTAAACTTCTAAAAAATTAAATTTTCAAAAATAATTTAAAAAAATAATTCAAATAGTTAGGAATATATTAAAATAAATCGCATCAAAATCAAACGAAAATTATGCCCTCAGCAATTAAAAGCAATAAAGCTAACATGGACTTTTCCTATAAATGCAGTGTAAAGAAACTTGATTTTCTCAGTTGCTGATTTTTGTACTTTCCCACAAGATTAAAAAAAAAAAAGTTATGAATGGAAAGTTATGAAATTTTACATATAGGCTGTATGTATATATACTTATTCTCTGAACCTCGGATTTCATAATGGGACCAATATATTTTATTTTATAACATGATAAATTATAAAAATTTCAATAATTTTAAACTTCTGTCATTCATCATGTTATAAAATAAAATATTTTGGTCCCATAATGAAATCTGAGATTCAGTGAATAAGGATCTATAGGTACAACCTATACGTAAAATTTCATAACTTTCCATTCATAATTTTTTATAAAATCTTGTGGGAAAGTGTAAAAATCAGAAACTGAGAAAATCAAGTTTCTTTACAGTGCATATAAAGGGAAAGCCCATGTTAGCTTTTTTTGCTTTTAATGGCTGTGGGCATAATTTTTGTTCAATTTTGGTGCGGTTTGTTTTAAAATATTCCTGACAATCTGAATTATTTTTGAAAATCGATTTTTTGGATGTTTAAAGGTACTAAGTCCCCTTAAATACTGATCATAGACATACATAACAAATTAAAAAGTTCCATGGAAAGAAAGAAAGAATTCTATGAAATTAATTAAAAGTTCGAAGAGATTCCATTTGAATAAATGCAAAATTAAAATTTTTTATACAACCCGAATTTTTGTAATAAACAGACAATATTTTAGAATGCTATTGAAAATATTTTAGTAATTTAATTTCCCTAATGCCGTATGCCTCATGAATGGTGCAAAAACATCCATTGTCCTACATTTTTTGCATTATTTTATTATTTCCTACTTCTGAAAAAACGTGCTCACAGTCAGAAGAACTGCTAGAAGGAGCACACAATAATTTTTCCCATAAAATGGATCACTTGAAGTATAACGGAACTTAATTTATGCACAAATATGGCTCATTTCTTGCAAATGCCTTAACACAAAAAATATTTGTCAAGAAATGTGCCTGAAGTTCCACAAAAGGGGAAAAATGTGTATTTGCCAAAATGATACTCCATTTGGAGAAATGTAGAATCTTAAGAATGAAATCTAAAAGCTCATGAAATGACACTGTCTGTTAAAACTTCACATCACTGCAATGATCCCTATGGCACCCACTCAAAAATCATGATTTCTGAGTTACGAAACTGTTGCAGTCAGTGATATAAACACGTTATTGCAAAACTTCTGAAACACTTTAGCAACCTTTTTCTGAAACACATTGCATGAAAGCATACACAGCCAATAACAGTTCTTTAAAGAACTGTTATTGGACTTAACAATTCTTTAAAGAAACAGCCAATACTGCAGGGTGTACCAAGATTTAAAAGAAAAGAAAATCATTTAGAGACTCATAGATATTCAAAATGTTTCTAATGTTACTGCCAGTTAATGTTAACAGCCATCTAATGTTAGTTATAGAAGAAGTTTTCACGATCCAGTTTACACATTTATCAATCTGAATATATTTTAGTAGACAGTATCAATAATAAAATTTAAAGGAATACTGTTGTACGCTACATTGCAGAAATTTAAGATTATTTTTTAAAATAATGTTACTGTTTTGCTGAATTTATGCTATGCAAAGTTTTTCAGGTACTTATGTATTATCCCAGCGGTCATTCCTGCCAAACTATTTTTAGTTTAGTGTACTGACAAACTGTTGCCAATCGTATTTGGAACCACCCATCATTTCATGTGTCCGGCATTTATCTTGGCGGACTGCCGGGATAATACGTAAGTACCTTTTTTCATTAGGAAGCGAGTGACTCCTCTCTGAACAAAAGAGAATGAGAGTGTTACCAGTATAAAATGACTGCTCCTGAATGCTGAGCAACTTGATGTGAATGGGCACCACCTGAAATGCATTCAAGTTCAAATAACTGATACAGAAACTTTTACATTTTGTTTAGAAAACAAACAGAATGCTTAAAAATGGCAAGAGAGAAATTCATTAAGGCAAGGAAATGTTAACATTAGCATGTTCTGAATCATCTTACACTAGCATTCTTTTACAGACTGTTCTTTAAAGAAACAGCCAATACTGCAGGGTGTACCAAGATTTAAAAGAAAACAAAATCATTTAGAGACTCATAGATATTCAGAATGTTTCTTTACAAATAGTAGGGGAGGGTGGACCTCAATGAGACAGTGCAATTTCACAAACAACTTCAATGACAACTATTGCCCTTTTGCCTGTGATAAGAAGTTAAATGCTACGTTGCAAATGGCTGCTAGCTCACGTACTAGTACCATATAAACTGAAATTTTTGGTTGCGTTCGTCAAAGTGACTTTTGAGAAGAAGTTTCTATCTACTGTCATCTAATTTCATTTGAATAATAGAGGTAAGTGTTGTATATTTTATTAGAAATTATTAATATAGCTCATTATTATAACCTATAGTTTTGTTAAATTATAGTATATTTTTTAACTTAAGAACATTTTTACAGTTTTGTTCCTTTGGGCCACAAGGAGGCTCATTTTCTGGGCCACAATGAGACCTCATTAAAAATAGTAAATGCATGTTAATAGGTTCTTTGGAGTCCAGGTAAGTGAAATTCAGTCAAAATACATTTTGACTTTTTCTATTGTATTAAATTCTCTGAAGTTTGATATATTCCATTTGTCTATCGAAAAAAAGAATTAGGAATTTTTTATTTTTAATTTACCAAATTCATACTGACTACTGTATTTTTAAAACCATCCATTTTATGTAAGTTAAATACAAAATTTAAAGACTTTTTTACTTGTCTCATCGTGGCCCATAATGAGACATTAAAAAAAAAAATTTTAAGTGCAATAAAGTACATGTTTTCATATATATGAGTTTAAAAACTGGTGTAATGTATAAGTATTAAGTGAAATATTGTATTCGATATATTTTGTGAGACATACACTTTGGTAAAATAATTATAAAACTTTTTAAGTGTTTTTTTTTTGTTTGTCTCATTGTGGCCCACCCACCTCTACTATGCACTTATAAACAAGAAAACAGTACAAGAGAAACTTTCAGAAAAAAAAAAAAAAAAAAAACCACAACTTACAAACACTATTTTCAAAGTGTGACAGTTTCAGGAAATCATTGAACACCCAAACTTTTTTATTTCTTAAAGTATCATCCATTTTGGAAGTTAATCCCAGGAATTCATAAGAAAGCTTGTAAAGAGACATTTAAAACCTTCTGAAGTTCCCATACAGGATTTAAAAATTGTTAAGAAAGATCCAAGTAAAAATTTCCCATAAAAATAATTAAAAAATTTCCTACTTTGAGATAGTTAATACCAGAAGCATTTTTTTTTTTTTTTTTTTTAAATAACTTCAACAGCAGAGACAAATAGCATTTTAGGCCTTGCCCATTTAATTTTAATTTTTCAAATAAGAATTCATTTTGATAACTTTTATTGCAAGATTTTTTAAATGAGCAGTACGGTTTAGTTATTTATTAAAAAAAAAAAAAAAAATCTGGATTGTGCTGGTTTTGAAAAAGTGTGTATGTTTCCACCCATCCCCATAATGAGTTTCATTTCCACAGTGGTTTTTATCGTTCCTTCTATTTAGAGAAATTTTGCAGAGTATAACTGTTAATGTTCATGCACAAAAATATGTAATATTGGGGAAAAACAGTAGTATTTCGCCCCCTTCATGTTTTCCCCCTTTTCTGGAGGAGAAAGAAAAACTAGCGTTACCCAATAAAATATACAATAAAGCAAAGTGCTATACTCAATTTTTGGAGAGGGGTTATTTAAAATAATAATAAAAAAACTTAAGAAAATGTGCAATTAAGCAAAATGTTATCCTGAAGCCCCCTCCCCCCCTTTTTTAGGGGGGGGGGATTGTGATTAAGGAGCTAAAGCCTCTTAGGCCCTCCCCTGAATATACCACTGTCTGTCTATAAGTTTCCCCTCTTTCTTATGCCCAATAAATGTTTAATGGTTCACACATTTTACTCTTACCTTCAAACCAAAATTTTGTTAGTATTGAAATTTGTTTTTCTAACACTATTGGTTCCTATGCTGTATAAGAGAAATAAAGTTGTGTAAAATTTAATCTTTAGAATCCGGATGGGACGACAGTCATCCCATGAAATGTTTTCGGTCAAAAGTCAGAACCCGGGTTTACTATTGTCCCAGGGGTTCCTTCCCTATTCCAACAGATGCATTTTTCTCTCTGAAGAGTGTTACAAAAGACCCTTTCAACAAAAGGGGTGAAAAATCAAGATTCTGCAAAATATCTTGTCACAGTTTAGTGCCATAGTGCCGGACTCGTAAGGTTAATAAGATAGACATAAAAATATCGTATTGCTGAAATTTATGTAAAAATATTTTTATAGAGCACTTTACTAAAAAAAATAAAATAAGAAATTCTTGCAATTTAAATAGGAAAGAAAATGTTAGCTATAACTTTATGTAGAATCTCCTAAATTTTCTTCGTTTTCTAAAGAAAATAATTTGGGCAATATTAAAAAAAAAAAAAAAAAAAAAAAAAAAGAAAAGAAATGGCAATAACCTGCTGTGGCTTTCATTTTAATATACTGAATAGCCCAGTGACAAGTTATAATTCATTCCATTCCATACGTATTTTATTGTGGTAGTGATGTACTCATCCAATGATATAATCTAATTTGAATAGTGAGTAGTTTAACACAGTGGAAACAGACCTGCATGGATTTATTATACAGTCATGAAATTGAGATTACATACTCGAATAGTTATGTTTAGAAATTCTAATGAGGAAACGTTGGTTATGTTTGCATGAACATCTTTCTTCTTTTCATTAAAAAATTATCAGATGCATTTGTACAGCTTTATATGCTTATAATTCATAGCATGATTATAATTACACACTCTCTAAACATGCATTTTATAGTGTATTGCTTGTTTGATCCTAAACAATTTTACAAAAAAATTCGATTTCAAACATAAAATGTTCATCAAAAGTAACTTTTAAACATTAAAATGGGTAGGAAACAAAGTCTGCTATTTTTTTATAAAGCAACAGAATGGAATTACGATTTATAGTTTCATTACTGAAAAAAATAATCTGGAATTAGAATGGAACTTTTAAAATTCTGAGAATTTAAATATTTGTACAATAAATTAAATGATCATCAAAATTCTTCCAGATTTTATGTAAGCAAGAGTGCTGGAACTATTTTTATACTGCAGCTTTATTTGTCATAATGAAACATACTAGTCATGTCAAATTATGTAAAACTTCAATTTAAGTTCTTGTACTATCAAAAATTTTAATGTTTCATGGTTAAAGTTGGATTTTTAAGGATTTTATAATTAAATTTTTCATGAACTTGCCCTGGTTTACCTAAAGGCTAATAAGCCCCCACCCCCCCCAAAAAAAAAACCCTGACCTAGGAGAAAATGGACACATTTAAAAATTATTTTTCAATTTTCCCATTGAGTACAAGGCATTCTTTACTTCATAAGGCATCCTTTCTAGAGCGGACCAATACAAGGTGTCTTCGGTATCCTTTGAATCGAATACCCTCCCAATCACCGAGCTTGTGGGACATAGAACAAGATTATCCAGTCGGTTGTCCATTGTTATTCCGTTCCTGTGGGTCACCTTGAGTCCTGGAGCAATCCCTCCGAAATGCATCTCCCTGAAAGAGAACATTCAATGATAACAAAGTCTATTTTTTGAAACAGAAAAAAGGTAATGTTTCAATAAGATGCTGGATGAGCAAGTGGCACTTGAGATACGAGTTTAATCGGCTCCTTGACCGAACTCGCGCGCCAAAATACTCGCACCTCCAATCTGGTTTTCCCCACAGAAATGAGATTCATCTTGACCAAGCTCTCATATATAATTACAATTTTTAACCCTTTAACGGTCGTATTATTTTCAAGAAAACAGTACTAAAAGTGCCCATTTTATGGATTCCAGAAAAGGGTATGAAAATAAGTGCATCTACAAAATATTGATTCATTGGAAGGTTTTGGACTTTTTTTCAGTGGGAAAGAAAAAAGAAGTTAAATTTCTGTTCAATACGAACATTCAGAGTTATTGTCAATGAATGTGTGTTTTCTAATCAGCGGGGAATCATTAAAATCGTGATTGAAACACTCGAGGAGAATTTTATTAAACTGACTTCCTAAAATAAATCAATATTTGTAAAGTTTTCTTTGAACGTAAGTCAAAAAAGTGAGCAAAGATTGAACAATGCGTATCCTCAATACACGTAGAGTAGTGCTACCCAGGGGGGGGGTGCCCTTTCAAGAAGTTTCAGTTTCTTCCTGTGATGTTACTGTGAGTAAGGCTTATAGTTCTCGGCAATAGAATAACATTAGATTCTTTGAATTGGAAGAGTGCTTTTTTTCATGGTGGCAGCCAGAATGTGCTCGTTATCTATTTATCATAAAGTTAAAAGCCATAAAAACTCCAGAAAAAGTTTAAAAACGAATCATTTAGCACTTTTGGCAGCTAGGCCGATGCCATCTTCGGAAAGTTCCAAAGATGGAAGCAGCCTAATTGCTGAAAGTGCTAAATGGTTCATTTTTAAACTTTTTACGGAGTTTTTATGGCTTTCAACTTTATACTAAGGTATCTCCATTCATGATTTTAACTAAGTATCTATTTATCTTTTATATTTCATCATGGAGGACGGAGGGTTCCATTGGATGAGTGGTTTAAAAAGTAAGCTTACGAATTTCACCACTGCATGGCGCTCTCACAATTATGACGTCAGGTGAATGCTCCCTATAACATGATAGAGAAGGAAAAAATAAAAATAGATGTATACGTATTTTTTATTTTACAAAATAAAATAAAGTCGATTTATAATAACTTGCTAGTATACAGAAAATAAAAATATTCCAATATTTTTTATGATTCACCGGCAAGGCCAATTATTATAAATAACTCAAATGATATGGACTTGTTTTACATAATAGTTTATTTCACGTATTTTTTTTTTTTCCTTTTATAAATATTTTACTTTGACTCTTCATTAAAACTGTTTGTTTTCATTACTATGCATTCAGCTATTTCATCTGTATGAACACTATGCATGGGATTTCAGAAAAAAAAAAAAAACGCATCCAATTGGGAGTATTTTTTAATGGAAAAGAAAACAGTTTCATTTAAAATTTTTGAGGATACGTTTACTGATGGGTCTTATAAGCATTATTGCATTGTTAAATGTACTTTTACAAGCAAAACTCAATTAGTTTTAGATTATACTTATCGTAATGCAAACTCCATCGCAAAATGAAACCCGGGGGAAAATGGCACTACCTTCTGATATATATATACCTTGGTGCTACCCTCTATTTAACCCCTTCCCTGTTTTGCCCGTATGCCGTACCGGAACGGCTATCGGGCCTTTACCGATTTGCCCGTACGCCGTACGGGCAATCTGATTTCTGTTTGGCTTTCAATGTTTCGCCCGTATCTTTTCTACTTTTAGTAACAAATTATTTGTGTAGATGTTTTCTAAGAAAACAATTGAATTGTAATCGAAAATAAAGTAATTGTACTATTTTACTCGTAAATGTGACTTCCTTGTTTGGCGTTCGTGTAGGGAAAAAAAAAAACCCAACTTGCAGGGTATGGTTTTGTGATTATGGCAATGCTACACTAGGGTGATCTGTCAAAGGGGGGATGCCATGGCAGGAGGACTTTCCAAGGTGTTCTAACGCATATTCATGTTACATCTGGAGAAAACCTACCAAAACTCCAGACTGTTAGATCGACAGCCGTGAGATGGGACCCGAACCCGGGACCTTCTCACTTCGGCCATCTACCATTTTCAGTGGCATAACCACTATGCCATGGGGAGGCCAACTTGCAGGGAAAATAGATTATTTTCATTAAAGAAAAAAATCTGATGTGTCCAACACATGACTTCCTTGCACGTCCATTAGATCAAAAATATTTTCGACGCACTTCCTCTAAACTTATTTGTTTGAAAGAGATGAAATATCAATAATAGTAAGGTTTAGCGATTTCTAGACAAATATTTCGATATCGCCAAGCTGAGTTCAATTTGAAATATTTCCTTCTGACACTTTATTGGGCGATATTTCACCAAAAGCCGACAAACTAGAGATAGTCTGCGAGATTTTGGGGATAGCCAAAGTAGTCATTGACCACAGACTTTCAATGAATTGAATGCATCCATACACCTCAATGTATTTAAAGTCATTTGGCTCACCCTGTAAATAAATTCTCAGTCGATTGCTGTCAAAAAAGATATGGAAAACAGTTAGATATTACAATAGTTCTAAATACAAAAGTTCAAAAATCTACGGGTTAAAGTTTTAGTGTTATACAAAATACGAAATAATTTTTGGCGATATTTCGGTGAAACTCGTCAATGTCGACGAAATTTGGCGAGATTTTAAGCATGAACCAAACAATGACAGATTATCGCCAAATTTGGCGATATTTTGCCAAAACTCGCCAAGAACGATGACAAATGGCGATACTTTGGGCATGGACCAAATGACTGACTATCGCCAAATTTGGCGATATTTCGCCAAAACTCGCCAAGGTCGAGGACAGACGGCGAGTTTTTGGGCATGTACCAAACAATGACTGTCTACAGTTGTATTATATTGAAGATGTCCATAGACATTAAAGTACTAAAATTCTTTTCGGTGGTCCTGTAAATAAACTCTCCAGTAGATTGGAACCAAAAATCGAGATACATACCTAGATGTTACAACATTCTTATATATGAAATTTCATAATAGTTTTTGAGATTTGAGAGTTAAATATGCACACACATACACCAAAAGTCGCCAAGCTTGGCGACTTTTGGCATAGTTCTTGAGGGAGGCACGTGACCGAGGTCGGACCATTACCTAACTTATGTGGTAGGACGGTATTGTGCTTGAAATGGATGAATGCCCCTAAAATTGCCATTGACCGTAAGTATTGGAAATCTTTTGAATGTTCCTGTAGCAGAACTACAAATGATAAAGACACTTTTTTTAATGGAGAAATTCATTTTCTAACTCTTTACAGCATACATCACTTCTGAGTCGTTTGAAATAGCCCAATACCTCTAAAAAACGCTTTGATGAATTTCGGCCCATAGAGCGTCATGTATTTCGAATCTTTTGGGCGGTTCTGTAGATAAACTATCCAGTCGAATGGAATCGAAAGGGGAGGTGCACAACTAGATGTTACAGCAATCCTAAATATAAAGTTTCAACATTCTACGCCTAATAGCTTTTGAGTTAGGCGAGTTTAATGAATTTCGGCCTATAGAGCGTAATGTATTTCGAATCTTTTGGGCGGTCCTGTACATAAACTATCCATTCGATTGCCACCAAAAGGGGAGGTGCACAACTAGATCATAGAACAATCCTAAATATCAAATCTCAACATTCTACGACCCATAGTTTTTGAGATATGCGAGTTACATACATACGTACGTACGTACAGACGGCATGGAAAAACTGGCCACAGTAGACTCGCCACTGGTCAAAATGAGTTGCAGACGCGTTAATAGGATCGTGCATGCTAGCCTACGATAGGATGCATCGAAAAATTTTTTTAAATTAAATTTAGAGGTAGTCAAAATCGGTTTTTTTGTCGAAATTTGGCCCCCAAAATTTTTCGGGATCACATTACTTCCTTATACTACGTACAAGGAAGTAAAAAGTTGTAATAAATGCTTAAAAATATTAATTTTAATAACATATCTTTACTTAAAAATGTAAAATGAACAAAAAAATGCGACATTTTTGGGACCGAATTCTGGAAAAAAATGAAACTGTTAAGGGGTTAAAAATAAACTATCTCCAAATTAAGGTAAAAATAGTCTGATTTGAAATTTTGTTTTTAGAGCTAGTGTAACATCTAACTGTGCATCTCTTTTGATTGCAATCGACTGGGTCATTTATAGACAGGATCAGCCAAATACTTTCAATACATTAAGGTGTATGGATACAAATACATTCTATTCATTAAAAGTCTAGTCAATGACTACTTTGGCTATCCCCACTATCTCAAATTATCTCAAGCTTGCCGGCTTTCGGTGAAATATCTCCCAATTAAGTGTCAGAAGCCAATTTTTTGAACGGAACCCAGCATGGCGATGGAAACATTGGGATAGAAATCGCTGAACCTTAGTATTACCGCAGTATTTTATTTCTTTCAAACAAAATAAGTTTAGATGAAGTGCGCTGAAAATACTTTTGATTTAATAGACGTGCGAGGAAGTCATGTGTAGTCCACATCCGATTTTTTGTTTAGTCATTTCACTTCACACTTTTACAAATAGATACCTCAAACCCCAATTTGTATCACAAAGGGGAAAAAAAAATCTAATATTTGAAAAAATTATATGTTAAAATACTGTAATCACAAGTACATAAAATATATATATATATATATATGAGACGTCAGATATTCCAATGAAGTTTCCAGAGTTAAGGCAGGTAAGACGGTTTATTGAACATTATCTTTAAGTTACAATATAGAGTGAGAAGAGGGGAGGGGAGACGGGTACGAAAATCTGCATGGACTAGTTAAGCAGTTCTAGTGGCAGAAGTCTATCGATTTTCGAGGTGCTGACATATTTACGCTCACCACACCACGTGGGTTGCTAAGACATAACTCTGACTCTCTCTTATTTCTAATCGAACCACACACATTTACCAACATGACCCGCATCTGGGGCTACGAAGGCGTGGGGACACGTGTACACTAAAAAGAACACAGAATCGAGGATTTGGTGTCTGGCAATTAACTAAAGAAATAGAACATAGCTCCAGAGCACGCGTGGCAAGTATAACAGGAAAGCAAAAATTACAGTGAAAGTACCTGCTTTAACAATACCCAAACTAGTAAAACCCAAATTACCTTTTTATACATTACATATATCGAAGAGCTCATTAAGTAACTTTAGCAGGGCTCATTCTCAATTTCCAATATAAAGATGTAGGAGTTTTCCAGGGGGAAAAATAAGTATTTTCAGGATTGAATTTCTCATTATGATTTTTATGCATTTTTAGCATGGGATCCATAAAAGGGAAGATTCTTGGGAGGGAAAAAAAAAAAAAAATTAGGGCATAATTACTTTTTTTCTTTCTATATTATGGCAAATCTTGATGAGAAATGGAATGAAAATTATTAGTTTGTACCAAGATTTTCCCTATTCTCTACTCAATTTCAAAAATAAGAATTCAAATAAATTGAATCAAAGACAAAAATTTCTCTTGTTTCATTGTGAAATGAAAAATTCTTTTATAAAATTTTTTTCTAGGTCAAATTATAGAATCTTGTGTCTTACAGCACCTAATACACAGAGCTAGTACCGAGTTTTGAGGAACATAACATAGGTTCCTATATTTTAAGTACAGACTGACAGAAAATATGAAATTGCCAACTAACAAGTTTCAATTTTTAAAATTAAGTATAAAAAAAAAATTGTAGTAAAAAAAAAAAAAAACTGCACATGGGAATAAAATGAAATATAGATTCTCTTAATTTCAAAAGAAAAAAAAAATGATACATAAATCAATCTACGTACTATCAGACAAAATGATTTTCTATGAAGTTGTATTCATAAAAATATCTTAATTTTAATTTCACACTATAATATGACACACTACAGTTTTCGAAACAAAAAATTAAAATAATTTTTTTTTTTTTTTTCTAATAACGCAGCCATTCCAATCTGGATTTTATAACTGGAGAATCAATACATTTACTCATTATTGTCACAGTACTTCCTTTACTTTGTATAAGGAAGAAAGAAAAAATTACCAGAGTAGATTGTGAACAAATCTTCCGCGAGATCGTCCCTCGGCGACATCATAAGCAAAGGCGTAGACGGCAGCACTTTCACCATTTCTGTCAATTTCAACGAATGCCTGAAAAAATAAGAGACAGCTCATGTACTGACAGTGCACTGAGCTGAAATATAGAGTTAAAAAGGCATACAGTGTAAAGCATGGGGTGTTGCCCCCCTACAGATTATAAAATTTTGACCCTTTGATGTGAGGTGTTTGCGTCATGGAACCACCGTATTTCATGGCTAGTGGGGGAAAAAAAAAAACGGTTCAATGATCCCAATGCTGAAAAAATGCAGTTGTTGCCATCGATCCATTTAACGACCCACAATAAGGTGGTCCATCCAATCGCACACCGGGTACCACAGAGCTCAAAAAGTTTTCGGATGCAACTGTCTCTCTGCGGCCATTCAGAGGACGGGCAAGCTGTGGGTCGTTCAATGGATGGATGGATGGATGGCAACGACTGCATTTTTCCCGCATTGGGCAGTCCATTTTGCATTCATGTGAAAATACTTGCACTTCGCAGGGTTATCGTTTTACTTGCATTAAAAGAAAGGAAACAAAAAACGCAACTCAATTTTCCATATATGAAGTAACGAACAGGTAAACAGATATCAAAAGTAAGTAACTGGTATGATACATTTATGATAAAGCATGGAAATTAATTATTTAAAACCAAGACATTCAGAATTCAAATTAAAATCTGGAATCCATTTTATGAGTGGGGACAGGTTGGCAACAGAAGCGAGGGATGCAGTAGCGTAGCCAAGATTTGTTTGGGGGGTGGCTGAGAACTGACAAACCGCAATGCAATCTAACTCCCCCCACCCAAAGAGGGGATTTTTATTTTACGAGGCATATCCAGAAAGTAAGTTCCGTTTTGAAAAAAAATTTAGTAAAAATTTTTTTTCAAGCCAATTTTGTTTTTACATGAAAGAGCATACCCTAAGCTATTTTTCTATATAGTTTACGCTAATGTTCAAACACTTGTCGTAGTGGGTTACCAGCTTTTCTATACCTTCTTCATAGAAACTTCCCGCCCATGACGATAACCACGACTCTAGAAAACTACAGCATGAATTCAAAACAAACGGAGAGAAATGTCCAGTAAAGGAATTACGCTTCTCCATGACAACGCTCTGCTCCATACTGAAGGTGGATTCGACAGTTCGTTCGGAGCAGTTCGATCACCCACCCTACAGCCCAGATCGTCCGACTATCCTTTATTCCTGCACATGAAGTGCGAGCTAGGCGGCAAGCGCTTTGGATCTGTCAGTGAGGTGAAAAATGCTGTGGAGTCATGGTTATCATCGTTGGCGGGAAGTTTCTATTGTTTTGTCTGAAAGAATTCACAAATAGAAAGGAATTAAAAGACAATGAAAGGAAACAGACGTCAATACAGGTCGCATATCCGAGGGGTGGATGAGCATTTTTAATGACAGTAACCAATTATGTACAAGAGGATATTTCATACATCCGGAAAACTGCCCTCTCATCACCCATTTGATGAGAGGGCAGGGAATTGGGGTTTTTAACAAAACCCCAATTTGCTATCCTGTAGACAAAGGTCTAGTTCACTGGCGAGACACCGACAGGCCTTGGCAGCATGCACTCAAAATGAATATCTTAACCAGAGCCCATCCATTTGGTTTTTAAAAGAGGCCCACTATGGCATACATAGGGCGCACTCTTCATAAGCTCTGCTGGGTTTTACCTAATACGTAAAAATTCACTCTGATAAAACGTACAGGAGCTGAGCTTCGGTGAGCTCTTATACAAATGAAGCCTTGCTTAAGCGGAACTTTCATAGGGCCCCTGCTAAAGTACTTAAGACTATTTTTTAAAATTTTAATTTCACTGGACTCCCATCATTGAAAGTCTTATTCCTCGAGTGCAGAACTTTTCTAGCAAAAAATGTGCCGGAACCCTGATAGTCTCTGTTCATAGTCAGTGGCGTACTGTAAGCCCCCCCCAAGACTCCTGCAATAGGGGAGTGGGTAGTCTATTCTATTCAAATAATGAAATGGGCACGAATCCATCCACAATACGAGACTCCGAACTCTGAGGTGGATGCGAGGCAAAATGGGTACAGGTTCATCAGAGCCCTCCAAAATGGGTTTGTGCGTGAAAAGGGGAGAAAATTTTGAGTGAACATACGTGTGGGCTTCGGGGCGCACTCTTCATAAGCTCTGCTGGGTTTTACCTAATACGTAAAAATTCACTCTGATAAAAGGTACAGGAGCTGAGCTTCGGTGAGCTCTTATACAAATGAAGCCTTGCTTAAGCGGAACTTTCATAGGGCCCCTGCTAAAGTGGGGTAGGGGAGAGTCTCCTGCTCCCCTAACACTCGCAAAATACTATTCAACTAGGCAAAATTAGGGTGGAATTCTCCCCCGGTGGTTAGCTGTCCACTGCTTACCGATCTGGAGGTCTTTTAGCCCATCGCAAGAACCCCTTGACGCTCCTTCTTAAAACTCCACCCCAAGTGACCTCAAGGCGGGTACGCTCGGTAAAATCATGCATGGTACTGGATATCTGGTAGTTATGAGTCGGATATCAGACAGTATTTCGGATATTGAAAAATCAGCTGGATACCGGATATCCGTTATATCCCTATTCGAAACTATAGGGATATAACGGATTTTTTTTCTTTGAAAAAATAGAAAAAAAATAGACCTGTCAATATTACCTCAAATTGATACTTTTTCACTAATCCTGTATTTTGCTTGTCCAAAAGAGTATACTTGAGCTGGAAAGAGAGGAAAAAAAAAATAACCATTTTTTCCCCATGGATAAAGCACTCATTAAAGATGACTGCGAGAGGATTTTCGGTACTTACGTATTATCCCGCATGTCATTCCCGGCAAATTATTTTTTCGTCAAAAGTGCTGCCAAACCGTTGCCAATCGTATTCGGAATGGTTTGTTCAATACTTTTAACGAATCTCAGTATTCAGAACCGGTTTATTGACCTGTTCTGAACACCTGGTTTATTAACCGGTTACCCATTATTTTTAATGAATCTATCGGAACCGGTTCGTTTAATTGACTCACCCCATCACGTATAACAGCACGTTCTTTAGATCGTTGTTCTATTCATTTTTTTTTTTTTGTTTACTGTTATAACGAGAAAAGTTTTTACAGTATTTGGTTTGCTGTTATGAGAAAAGTTTTGATCAGTGTTTGTTTTGTAATTATGTTACAAATCTGGGATTTAACCAGAAGTAAGGAGGATGCAGTCGAATATTTTCAGGAGTATAGTATAATTTCCTCAGAAAAAAAAATGTCATAATAACCACCCGATGAAGATATCTCTTAAAAAAGATTTTGTATGGCGATGTTATGTTAAAGGGTGTGACAAGAAAACCTCCATCAGAAAAGATACTTGGCTGGAAGGTAGCAAAATTTCTATTTTAACAGCCTTATGTTTCATTTATTGCTGGACTCAAGAACTAACATCTATTAACAGGGGTAAAAGTCAATTGAATATCTGCGATAAAACTGTCATTGACTGGAATAATTACTTGAGAGAAGTTAGTACCCACCATCTTCTGGCAAGGGAAAATAAAAAAAAATTTGCGTCCCCGATAAAATTGTTGAAATCAATGAAAGCCTGTTTACTAAAAGAAAGAATGCTTCTAGACGTATTTTCCCCGAACAGTGGCTGTTTGGGGTATTTGTAAAGAGACAAGCGAATGTTTCATCCTAAAAGTAGCAAATAGAAAAGCTGTAACTCTTTTAGAAGGAATAATAATAAAGAATAATATTCATGAAGGTTCAGACTCTTGGAAAGGGTACCAAACAACAGAAATAGAAGCTGCTAATTTCGATCATTTTAAAGTTAATCATAGATACAATTTTGTCGATCCTATTACTGGAGTGCATACTCAGGATATCGAACGTCCATGGGGATCTGCAAAATGGCGCAACAAAAAACATAGGAATCAAGGTGCTGCCATGCTGTTCCCTTATCTGTCAGAGTTTATGTGGAGAGGCTTGCATCAAAACGAAGATAAATTTGTTGCTATTCTTAAATGCATTCATGAATTCTGGAAGAGAAAAAAGTTAATTTACGTAATAAAGCTAATTAAAGTGCAACATTCTTTGATTCTTTAAAATAAACACTCCTTTAATTCTTTACGTACTATCACGGCAGTCCGCTAAGAAGAGCGATATTTTGTGACGATACATGCTAGACATATGAAATTATTGTGGGTTTGGAATACGATTGGCAGGAGTTTGGCAGCGCATTGGATGAAAAAGTAGTTTGGCGGAAGCGATGAAGTGTCACAAGATTGTTACCAAGATGACATTTATAGGTGCCGTGTTCTCCAAAGAAACCTTTTCATCTGAACCATTGTAAATGGTTTGAGTAGCTCAGAATCGAATCATTCTTAAAGAACCGGATTAATTTTACCCAGATCAATAACTTGATGTATTAAAATACTTTTTTTGGCAAAAATTCGCTCGTGTTGGCGGACCAGAGGGATAATGCGTAAGTACCCTCTATCTTTTTAAGACTTAAAATTGCAAATGCTTTGCGATGGAAGGTGGAAGGGACAATCTTAATCAGAGAAGGCCTGAACTGTGGGTATGGGCTTGAGCTTATGGAGTGGACACTCACGTTCCAATAGGACACAGACTCCAGCCATGCTACGTAGAATGAACGATAGCTCTTTAGGATGGTTTTCCAGAATCTGAATAATACCTGTTTGTAGTTCTGCGTGAAATATGAAAATTGTTTCACAGAATAAAGCATATATATAGATATAAATAAATTACAAGCAGAATTTTTAATAGTGATCCTGAGCAGGGTGCGAACTGAACATTTTCTCCAGGGGGGGTCATTTGAAAGAAAACATTCTCCAGGGGGTACACTTGAAAAGAAAAAAGTGGGAAGGTGTAAATGCTTCACTCACATGGTATTACAAGACAAATGCAGTCGCTGACACGTGTGGGAACTGACTATATTCAAACAAAATTCAGATTGTTTGTTCTATGGAATTACTGATACATTAGTTACATACAATGTACCAGTATTGGAAGCCACCCTTGAGGGTTTTTAGTCTTAGAAAACAGACGAAATTTTAAGGCAGTCGCCTTAGATTTTAGCAACAAATGATAATATACTACTTTCATTTTGACTTCTTGGCTTCAGTCCCAAATCTTCAATCACCAGTTTAACATTTCTTCAGCAGGGGATAAATACTATCTCTGGCGGGGATCCATTAATATTTCTCTAGGCAGGGATATTACATTCTTCAGCCGGGCCGGGAACGATCCCCGGCACCCCCCCCCGTCAATTCACACCCTGATCCTGAGTAATGGAACTTATCCCTCAATGATAAAAACTGGTTTAGATTCCCCCCCCCAGGGAAAATCGTTGAAATGCTTGAATAAAATTAGTTTTTCGGATTACACATAGTTTTATAACTATATGTAACCTTGCTTTTTAATAAAGTGTTATTATATTATATGAATATAAACGAGTGAAAATAAGCAGAAATAGGGGAATTTCTCAATCATTTCCGTTTTCGATTGGGTGACTGAAGAACAGTGAATAAACCCATTTTGGCAGTGCTTTTTCTGGTCACTCGGACGACGAAAGCCTGCCCGCTTACCGAATTTTCCTCCTAGTTCACTTGGTTTATGGAGTACACAGAAACTTTGCATATTGAAATACATTGCATAATTAGCGTTTTATAACATAACCTTATAAAACGTAGCAAGAAAAAGGATATTTTTCAGGGAATCTATCAACAGTAATTGCAGTATCCCTTGTAGTTTAAAAAAATCACTAACTTCTCGTAAACGTCAAAATACTTACTTTTCCTAAAGCGGGACCTAAACAGACTATACCAAACTTTGCACCAAAAGAAGTTTCATCCGTCTTTATTTGTAACTTCATATGGGTACTATCTAATCTACGGACGGAATTTTTTAGCAGGAATAAAAATTTTTACAACAGAAACATCAAGCGAACAGAAAACAAAACACCACCTCTTTTTTTTTTTTAAGTAAGTCTTTTCAATCATTGCCAAATACAAAATAAGATATCTTTATAGATTCGTTTAATGAATGGATTTAAGCAATATTAAATTCTCAAAAAGTACAATTAATTTTTTAATATTTCATTTAATAAAGTTGTTTCATTAATTGACACTCTTTTCGGATTTTCTTTTTTTTTGATGACTTTGGATTCACTAAGTTAGTAGCGATCAGTAGTGAGTGAAGTATGTATGTTGGTCTAAAACGAGCGTCTGACATCTGGCGGAAATAAATTTAACTAGAACTAGTATTATTGTCTGGCAAATGGAATCAGAATCAACTTTGTTTCTTTATCTATGAATACAGGTGAAATCAGACCGGAAGCGATCGGTGGAAATTTTTGACGATTGTTTAGAGTTGTGTGCAGTGTGTAAAATGGCTGCAGATAGTGGTCAAAGAACAACAGAAGTAGTTAGGGGACAAGTGTTTGAAGTTGGACCCCGTTACACATCTTTGTCATATATTGGTGAAGGTGCATATGGCATGGTCGTGTAAGTAAATATATGTGTACCTTCCGGGAGTTGCCCCTAGTATTGTTATGTTGGCTTACTTGCGGTGTTAGCAGAGTTTACCTGTTGAATTGCAATGATATGCACATTCTTTTATTACTTTTCCTCGTTAATTCATTCCAATTATGCGTAACTTTAAGATGTTGCATGCATACCTTTTCCATTTTCTTATTGCACTTAAGAAAACCTTTTTTCTTTTCTTTTCTTTCTTTTTTTTTTTTTTTTTTTTTTACAGGATCTGCTCTGTGCAACTGAACGTTCGAAACTTTATTTTTTGCTAATTGTTTTGAGTTTTTAGATATAGTGGCTGATTCAGATTTTGTATGTAGTGTTTTGTTTAAAAATGCATACTTTTAGTGTGCTACAGGTTATTTAAAATTAATATTTTGCCTACCATTGTAGTAGGTCAGATTATACTATTACTAAATCGAGTTATCTCTATTTTTATATATATATTTGTGTCTATGTGTCATTTTTATCAGAGTGTCTTCTCTGTACATTTTTTTTTGGGGAGGGGAGGGGGCTTATGTATGACGAATTTTTATATTTCTTACTAATATTTTGTTATTGCATATTATATGCTATGAAAATTGTCAATGTTATACGTAAGGTAATTTGTACTAAATCATCACTGCTGTCCCCTTAGAATTTTCATGAGCTTTAATGATGTTTTTCTGTTAACAGATTTCTATTAAGGATGTAACTAATATTCGATAAGCCGAATAGTGAACAGGTATTCGGCCGAATATTGCTACATACTCAGCTGAATAATTTCAGAACAAAGAGAAAAAATATTTTTAACGTGTATTTTAAATGCATTTACAAATAACACTGCTTAGTTATACTTCAATATGTTAATTTCATATTATGAAATATCCTGAGTCATTGAACTTATAAGCTGAATGAAACATATTTTAGTGTATTTAATATTACAACAGAAATGCAGACTTTTCTACTAGGTGGCACTACTTGACTTGGTGTTCTACCTTCTTTACGGGGTGGGGGTAGGAGGAATCTTTTCAGATCCTCAATTGCAAACATAATTTTGATAAGTTGCTACATGTGTTCGGTCCGCCCGGGTGTCACTCTCAAAGGGGTGACACTTGATGGCTTGTACAGCAAAAATTCCAGAAATATCGCATGTATGGGGGCAAAAATGCTCGTACGGGGGGTGACACCACTTATATCCGCCCTGAGTGTCACCCACTGTAGCTACGCCACTGACCCCATAAGAAAATCTAAATCCACATGACTCAAATGTCATAAAGACAGAGGCAATCTTGCAATGTTCTACTTCTGTCCTATGGAAACAAAGACCTATTGTGGGTCATTGAGGTTGGGCATCTGTCAGCCGGGTCTTGGATTTCCTGTATAGCAAGGAATTTGGCAAGTGTTACTGTGATTGTAATGAGAGCAAAGTATTTTAAATGAGTACTTAAGTGCAGACTTTAACATTCTCCATTTTTGAAGAATTAAAAAAAAAAAAAAATGTTAAAACATCCTATTTTTGGTTACATTTTTCAAAATAGCTGCCGATGCTCACTTCGAAGAAGGGGAACCTAGGAAAGTCCTATTAGGACATAACTGAAGCTATTGAAAACAGTTAAACAGTTGGCAACCATTTTTTCTACCTAGAATGACCAAACATCTATACTATTTTTTACCTTTTATCTCGATTTTGCTTTTCTTTCTGCAATTTTTGTTCACTTTTGTGCTCGGTGATCGATCTAGGATTTTTTCAGAAGAGTAAAAATACGCCTTAACATTTTTAGAGGGAGTATTTTCTTTTTCAAAGTAATTAAAACAACCAACAATTATGCTAAATTTTCAAATACATAATGAAATTGCATTTGGAACATAAATAACTGATTATACAAGGTACATAAATCTCAAATCATCAAAAACTAGTACAATCACATAATTTTTTAAATTTAAAAACAGTAAATCATAATTATTTATCACAATATATCTAATTTTGTATATTTAAAAGCAATACGTAAAAACACGCATTCCGAAAATCTTACGGCGTATTCTGTATTTATAAGGCGTGAAATATGCATCTAGAGGCGTTATCGCGATCACTGTTTGTGCTTGTGTGGAAGGAAGTTTTTACTGTTCAATAAGTGTGGACCAGTGGCGTAGCCAGAAATATTTCATGGGGGGGGGGAGGGGGGGACCGACTACTGCAACTCACATATATGCATATTTGAGTTGCAGTAGTATCCCTTTTCTATCCAGAAACCCTTTTGATCAGGCCTTTATCTTGATAAGGGAGTGAAGATTATATATATTGCATGACAAAAAAATTCCTCATGGGGGGTATAACCCCCTACCCTGGCTACGCTACTGGTGTGGACAATTTCATTTTATGCAATGTGTGTATGTATTATCATAGCTGTCATTTTGCCAGAGTTTCTCTGATATTTTTTAATTTTCTCCGGACATTTTGAAATGAACAGAACTCCTATTTTTCAGTCTTCAAAGTTCCAGTCTCTCAAAAGTTATTTATGAAGGAAAAATTTTTCAATCTTTCTTTATCCTTCTTGTAAATGCCTGACTGAGCATTCCTTTATTGAAGTCTCCAGTACCTAATGATTAAAAATGAACTCTCATTTTACAGTTTTATTTATTTATTTTTATTAATTAATGTTATTTAAATTCACTTAAGATTTTCTACAAGTTACTATTAATTTTTAAGGTCAAATTCAAATCTACTTAAAAGATCTATACAGAGGTGCAGAGTGCCCAGTTGGGCCCCTGGGGATAAAATCTTTGGTATCCCTTTGCTATCCAGAAACCCTTTTGATCAGGCCCTTATTTTCAACTATGCCCATTAGGCCTGGGGCCCCCGAATATTGGATCCCCCGAAGACAAAATCTCAGTTAAAAGTTTTTATTTGGGAATACCTTATTCCCCCGTACACGATATATATTTCGGTTACACACATAACCAAAAAAAATAGCCAACTTTAAAAATAGTATATATGCCTACATTCGTGAGAGCTTAGAAATATTGACGACAGAGGGCAGCATCAACGATACGCTTCATACAATTGACCAATCATGGGATGACGTCATGCATCGAACTTTCAAGAAGAAGAACGAAGAAGATATAAAAAGAAGCCGCCATTAGTGAGAGATCCAGAAACGACTGAAGTTGGTTATGTGTGTAACCGAAATATATATCGTGTACGGGGGAATAAGGTATTCCCAAATAAAAACTTTTAACTAATTAATCCGCCGTATTAAATAATGTTTTATGTGTTTTTATTATGACAAAATCTCAATTCAGTGTTTCTTAATTTCTTTTTTAATTGCAGATTTTTATATAACCTTTCTATCCCTTCAAATGTTTTCAAACAATATTTTAAAAAAGTTGCCCATCTGCTCGATGATTCGATGGCATTTATAGCTTTGGGTTGAAAAAAATTGTAAATTCTTAGGCATTTTATATACAGATTGAATTTGTTTGTTAAATTCATCATGCAAGATAATAGATGGATGCCATTTTGGGAAAAAAAAGGCCAGACTTTCGACAGCAGTATTTTCGACTACATATTCCGTATTTGGAAATCTTCTTTTTCGAAATTGACAACACACAATTAAGTTTTATATAGAAGCAGCAACAGTACGGCCCCTCCCCAAGGTGAGGCCCTGGAGATATTTCCCCTGCTCCCCCCCCCCTCTCTGCACCACTAAATCTACATTTGAAATGTGTTTGTGAGATATCTATTAATGAAAATTATAACATGGCTGCCTGCGAACACGGCCATGCTGGAACATGCTGGTTCACTAGTTTAAAATGGTTGTTTTAGTAACTACTGCAGTATTGTGTATGATTATTGTTCTAGTTATTTTTGCAGTGTAGGGCATGATTATCACCCCATATATAAATAGTTTGACTAATTTTTTTCTGTAAAAATGGAAAATTTCTCAAATTTAAAACTATGAATTATTTATTTATTATGTTACTATGTTTGAATTATTTGTTACTTTCCGAACATGCACCCTGTAAGGAACGTGTCGTCATCAGGAAAAAATTTGACTTCGAGGTTTGGGTGTATGGACATGTTTTGAGGTTTTCTGAATTCATTTATGCTATTTTTACGAGGTGTGTGTGTGTGTTTGTGTGCATGTGAGTGAACATAACTCCTAAACGGGGCATTCGATGGAGTTCCAATTGGGTATATAGGTTATAAGCCACCACATAAGACTGGTATTGATTTGGATGTGTATAGGACTTATACAGAGGAGTTTTTATAGGAGTTTTTCTACAGGGCTACGACAAAGATTTCTTTGACAAGATGGCCTATGGGGAGACATTCTTGAAAGTGCGCTAGTGTTTAAACGGCGCACTCGATGGAGCTTCCATTGGGTATATATGTTTGAATTGCTCATCATTTAAAATTGATTTAAATGCTGTGTCATGATCTTAATCGTAAGTGTTCGGAAAGTCGAGTGAAGTCACTCCAGATTTTTTATTTTTTAAACAAAGTTTCACCCCGCCCCATTTCTCACTGCTACGCTTATGGCGCCATAGGTGGATGCTCCTACATTTTACAATTGGACGTTGGCAGTTCTGGTATTATCAAGTTGTGACTATTGAGTGCCAGTTTTTTAGGTGTTCTCATTGCTATTTATTTGATTCAATTTAAAAACAAATGGATTCTCTCTCGACAGCTCAGCGGTGGACAACATCACCAAGGAAAAAGTAGCCATAAAGAAAATCTCCCCCTTTGAACATCAGACGTACTGCCAAAGAACATTAAGAGAAATAAAAATTCTGACTAGGTTTAAACATGAAAACGTAAGTAAAAACTTCAACCCTTTATTCTTATTAGAATTTTATTGATTGCTGTTGAATTTTAAAGTATGTAGAAATTTCATTTTTTGTGAAACCCCATGAGCAGACAGCCATGTTGGAAGTATCGTTCCCTGGTAAAATGCCCAGGTCTTATAGTCCCCAGAAATTCTTGCAAGCTGGGGTGACTATCAGGCATGAGCATAAGGGGATATATCAATTTCATTTTCATTAAATTTAGATCCTGAAAAAATCCTTTGTTTGAAAATGAAAGCTGCTATACCCCTGCAGAATTTTGAAGAGCTAATGAAAAATTGTTATTTTGAGAGGATATTTACTTTTGAAGTTACATTACATATACAGTGGTCACTGCTTATTCCGGTCACATCGTGACAGATTAAATCGAAATATGTGAATTGTATTAGTCAATATTTAATGTATGTGCATATTTATGTAAGAATTGAGTAGCAAACAAGTGAAAAAATACACTACGAAAATACATACATATTACTATGAAAAAATACACACATTTATAAGAAAATCCAATCCAAACTTCTCGAGGGGGAAAAAATCCGAAATGAAAGACTGTTTTAGGGACTTTGAGCAAAATTCAATTTGTGCTACATGACACAATGTTGAAAATAGGCAATAACTTACGTTGTTCTTTTCAAATGCTCTACGTAAAGTGACTACAGCGACCATCCAATCCAGTCTTGTGACACGTACCCAGTTCGGCTGCACATCATCATCATCATGTGTCTCATTGGTTCTGAGTGTCAGATTGATCATTATTTTTAAGTTTATTTAACAATTTTTTTGATTGAATACCTCCACACAAATATGAGTCGTCACCTTTAACTGGCTTTCACTTCGCCCAAAAAGCTAATTATGCCAAAATTTTACCTAATCTCTAAAGATTAACTGACCAGACAAAGCGGCACGCTCACTACTGAGGTAATGGGTAGAAAGTCAGTGTAATTTGGCAATTTCATTCTGTTCATACTGATTTTCACTGAAATAAGCGGATCACCAGATAAACCACCAACCGAAGTAAGCGGTGACCACTGTATGAGTAGACACTCTCACACACCACATGTATGATATATATTTACATACACATATATACACTCGTCTCACTCTTGATATCTCAAAGTAGGCAGGACTGGCAAAAATGTTTGAGATAAAAGAAATTCAAGGTATTGAAAACTACAGGTAATATCTTATTCGGGGTTATATTTTAATCACGCAGTGAAAATATACCATCCAATCAAACTGTGAAGCAAAATATTTTTACTTTTCTGATGGTAAATGCATAATTTAATCATTAGGAATAATGTTAGCAGAAGAATTAATATGTAATGCACAGAATCAAAACAATCATTGACTCGTTTTATTTAGGATTATGTTACGATGTTATGTTTATATTTTTTCAAACTTACTTATTTCAGTTTTGATGTCATGTTTTAACGTTACATTTCAAATAAGGAAAAAAGACCCACACAATGTTCATTTTTAATTATATCGGTTTTAGCTGAAAAAGAAAACCTATTTTATGCTTAATAAAGTAATGCATCAAAGCAGTTTAATTATGTCATCTGACATGCTGAATGGGTTTATTATTGGACCCACCTGCTAAGTGAGTGTAACTGAACTGCGCCCATTTAAATGATTCATCTTTTCTTTTTCTTTTTCCAGATAATTGACATAAGAGACATCCTTAGAGCACCTACCATTGATCAGATGAAGGATGTGTATCCTTGAATTCCAAAATGATTATTATTTTATCTTAATTGCTTGGTAAAATATTTTCACAGTGATTTTATTTGAAGTGTTTCAGAACTTTCTCAACAAAATGTATCTGTCACGGATCTATATTTGTGGAACGGATAGCGTATTCTGTCGTCCATGCCATCAGCTGTGATTACACACACTTACACTAGGAAATCTAATACACAAGCTCAAATTGTGCTCTCAGTAACAATAATTTAGGATATTTTGTCTATTGATTTTTGCTTAAGAATGCAGCACATTAATAAAGTATTGCAAATTTTGACACATTCATAAGAGAAATGTCTTATTACTGGCAAAAGATTTCCAGCTATGCTATAGTAAAATGAAATAAATCACATTTGTTTTCCCACACCAAACAGTAGTAGCACACAAATTATTTATACAATAGATAAATAATAGGATCTGAAGAAAAATTCTAAAAATCATTTCACTGAAAATGAAAAAGGGGGGGGTGACATCAGCATTAAATATCGATCTTCATTCAATCTTCATTAAATATCGATCTTCATCGGTGTTGTTGCAAATCTACGACCTTGCCCTAGTCTTAGTCTTACATTTCCAGTCTCTATGAAATTATTTCAGATCCTTGATATCACACTTTGTGCGACTCCAGTGGCTTGTGCTACTTCAACTTGTGTTTGACCCTCTTCTAACTGACCAACAACTTTCCAAGCTTCTGATTCAGTTAAAATACTTCGTTGAGACATCACACTCGTCAAAACAAACTACTTATGGAATGCCGATCATTCTTTTCCACTTAATCTTTTATTAAGTTGAAGGCCAAATTTCATTCACTGCTGCCAGAGCGCTGTTTTTGATGTAAACCAAAAATTTGCATACTCCAAAGTTTAAAAACGTGAAAAATTTGTATTTTTGACTGTCTTCTATTTTCTGAAAAAAAAAATTTCTCTTATACCGTTGTTTTATATAAAAAATTTACAGTATCCTTTCATTGTTTTGAGCAGTTTATATCTGAAAGTAACACTTCGAAACATGCAGTGTCTTCAGGCTAACCACAGAAGGTTTCTTCCTGTTTTATTTTCAAGGACATTAGAAACTAGATACTTATTAAATATATTAAAATAGCTTTCCTGTCTGTATGTTTGCTATAGACATATATGTTTGCTATAGACCAGATCAGTTGTCAGATCTGGACCAAATTTGGCACACTGATTTAATAGGAGAAGAAAATTTTTCTGCAATGAAAAAAAAAAAAGGGTTTTTAGTTATTTTATGTTTTGCCCAGTTTTTATCCATCTTTTGTTATTGTGAGCTGAAGTTTTGTTTGAAAACTTTTCTTTCTATCATCAAAAAGTCCAAAGAATGCCTTTTTAAATAAATGTAAAACATCATACATTTAATTTTTTTTTTTAAACAAATTTTTACAGCACTGTCAGAAAATTGTAATTTTGCAGGAATTTAAACTTTGTATAAATGTAAAGCATTTATGAACACATTGTTTTAAAAAATCAATAATCATTAGACTTCAAATAGCTTTATAAAAAAAATGAAAAAAAATGTTTTTAATTAATTTCTTTTGTTATTTATGGGCTTGATTTGCATTTATTTATTTATTTATTAAATTTTAAACAAAGGGAATTAAATATTTTTTTATTTTATAGTAGAAATACTGTAAAAATAAGCTTTAAAAATGTCATGTCTTATCTCCTACTTTATTATTACTTTACTTTGGGGACAACATGACTCAGCAATTTTTTTTCCTTGATTATTTTTACTTCCTTGTACGTAGTATAAGGAAGTAATGAGATCCCGAAAAATTTTGGGGGCCAAATTTCGACAAAAAATCCGTTTTTGACTACCTCTAAATTTAATTTTAAGAATTTTTCCGATGCATCTCATCGTAGGCAAGCATGCACGATCTTATTAACGCGTCTGCAACTCATTTTGACCAGCGGCGAGTTTATTGTGGCTCAGTTTTTCCATGCCGTCTGTACGTACGTAGTATGTATGTAACTCGCATATCTCAAAAACTATGGGTCGTAGAATGTTGAGATCTGAAATTTAGGATTGTTCTATGATCTAGTTGTGCACCTCCCCTTTTGGTCGCAATCGAATGAATAGTTTATGTACAGGACCGCACAAAAGATTCGAAATACATTACGCTCTATGGGCCGAAATTCATTAAACTCGCATATCTCAAAAACTATTAGGCGTAGAATGTTGAAACTTCATATTTTGGATAGTTGTAACATCTAGTTGTGCACCTCCCCTTTTGGTTCCATTCGACTGGATAGTTTATCTACAGCACCGCCCAAAATATTCGAAATACATTACGCTCAATGGGCCGAAATTCATCAAAGCGTTTTTTAGAGGTATTGGGCTATTTCAAACGACTCAGAAGTGATATATGCTGTAAAGAGTTAGAAAATGAATTTCTCCATTAAAAAAAGTGTCTTTATCATTTACAGTTCTGCTACAGGAACACTCAAAAGATTTCCAATACATTACGGTCAATGGCAATTTTAGGAAATTCATCCATTTCAAGCACAATACCGTCCTACCACATAAGTTTGGTAATGGTCCGACCACGGTCACGTGCCTCCCTCAAGAACTATGCCAAAAGTCGCCAAGCTTGGAGACTTTTTTGTGTACGTGTGTGCATATTTAACTCTCAAATCTCAAAAACTATTATGAAATTTCATATATAAGATTGTTGTAACATCTAGTTGTGCATCTCTATTTTTGGTTAAAATCTACTGGAGAGTTTATTTACAGGACCACCGAAAAGAATTTCAGTACTTTAATGTCTATGGACATCTTCAATATAATACAATTGTAGACAGTCATTGTTTGGTACATGCCCAAAATCTCGCCGTCTGTCCTCGACCTTGGCGAGTTTTGCCGAAATGTCGCCAAATTTGGCGATAGTCAGTCATTGGGTCCATGCCCAAAGTATCGCCATTTGTCATCGTTCTTGGCGAGTTTTGGCAAAATATCGCCAAGTTTGACGATAATCTGTTATTGTTGGTCTATGCTTAATATCTCGCCAAATGTCGTCGACATTGACGAGTTTTGCCGAAATATCGCCAAATTTGGTGCCAAAAATTATTTCGTATTTTGTATAACTCTAAAACTTTAACCCGTAGAATTTTGAACTTTTGTATTTAGAACTATATTATAATATCTAACGGTTTTCAATATCTTTTTTGACAGCAATCGACTGGGAATTTATTTACAATGTGAGCCAAATGACTTTAAATACATTAAGGTGTATGGATGCATTCAATTCATTGAAAGTCTGTGGTCAATGACTACTTTGGCTATCCCCAAAATCTCGCAAACTATTTCAAGTTTGTCGTCTTTTGGTGAAATATCGCCAAATAAAGTGTCAGAAAGAAATCTTTCAAATTGAACTCAGCTTGGCGATATCGAAATGTTTGGCTTGAAATCGCTATATCTTACTATTATTGATATTTTATATCTTTCAAACAAATAAGTTTAGAGGAAGTGCGTAAAAAACATTTTTGATTTAATAGACGTGCAAGGAAGTCATGTGTTGGACACTTCAGATTTTTTTAGTTAAAATATTTACTTTTTATTGATGAACTAAATGTTAATTTTTGGTAGCTGTGTAATATTCAATGATTAAAAAATTGCACCTATGCCGACTCATTGTTTTAAAATTCATACTCACTTTATGAATTAATGGTTGTGAAAATAAGCCACAGGACTCAATTAGCAAATATCACCGGGCAATTTTTTTTCGTTCAGTTATACCTGTATACCTAATGCAACTGGGACAGCGCAAGGCTATGTAACTAGTTACTTACATATTCCATCTTAAAGGACTTATGATTTGCCCCAAGATGCACGATTCCTCATCAACCCTCTGCTGCACAAAGCCCCAATCACTGCTGTATTTTTAAAAAGTTTTCTCTCATAATATATTTCTATATATTGCTATTTGTCCTGTTTGCTTTCTAGAAAATACTACTCCAAAAACATTAGTTGGAAGTTGCTATACGACAAATCGCAAGTGTTTGTTTCTTTGCCTCCATGGCCAAGAAGTCAAATCTTTCGAAAAAAAGGGGCGTAGCCAAGGGTGGGGTTAGGGGGGGGGTCATAACCCCCCCCCCCAATGAGGAATTTTTTGCCTTACAAAATGTATATTCTTCACTACCTTATCACACACATGCATGCAATATGTGAGTTGCAGTAGTGGTAACCCCCCCCCCCCCCCCTGAAAAATTTCTGGCTACGCCCCTGTTCAAAAATGATTATAAAAAATTTGATGTGGACAACATGACTTCCTTGCATGCCTATTAAATCAAAAATATTTTTGGTGCACTTCATCTAAACTTATTTTGATTGAAAGAGATAAAATACTACAGTAATAGTAAGGTTAAAAATTTTAGTTGGGGGTTTAGGCACTAATGTAACGAATAATCTACATTATGGATCGCATTCTTCATGTCAATAATAGAACTCTGCTAAATTTTAGGGGGGTGGGTTCTGACACCCAACCCCCAACCCCCCTCGCTACGCCACTGGCTGGGTTCAATTTGAAAGATTTGTTTTTGATACTGGGCTGATATTGGGCAATATTTTGCCAAAAGCCAACAAGCTTGAGATAGTTTGCGAGATTTTGGGGATAGCTAAAGTAGTCTTTGACCGCAGACTTCCAATGAATTGAATGTATCCATACACCTTAATGTATTTAAAGTCATTTGGGTGACCCTATAAATAAATTACTCTGTCGATTGCCATGAAAAAAGAGATGCACAGTTAGATTATACAATAGTTCTAAATACAACAAAATTTCAACATTCTATGGTTAAAAGTTTTAGTTATGTGAAATACAAAATTATTTTTAATGTCAAATTTGATGATATTTTGGCAAAACTTGCCAAGATCAATGACAAATGGCGAGATTTTGGGCATGGACCCAACAATTTCTGACTACTGATGTAATATGTTGAAGATGTCCATAAACAATAAGGTATTGAAATTCTTTTGGTTGGTCCTCTAAATAAACTCTTATATAGATTGGAACCAGAAATCAAGATGCACAGCTAGATGCTACACAACAATTTTATTTATGAAATTTCAACGTTCTACAACTAATAGTTTTTGAGATAAGAGTTAAAAACATACACACATACACAAAAGTTGCAAAGCTTGGTGACTTTTGGCATAATTTTTGAGGAAGGCATGTGAACTTGGTTGGACCATTACCTAACTTATAGGGTAGAATGGTATCGTGCTTCAAATGGAAGATTGTCTCTAAAACTTCCATTGACCATAATGTGTTAAAATTCTTTTGAGTGTTCCAGTAGTAAAACTATAAATGATACAGACGCTATTTTCGATGGAGGGATTCATTTTAAAACCCTTAACAACATATATAACTTCTGAGTCATTTGAAATAGCCTAATACCTCTAAAATAAGCTTTAATAAATTTCTGCCCATAGAGCATAATGTATTTAAAATCTTTTGGGTGGCCCTTTATATAAACTATTCAATTGATTGGAATCAAAAAGGGAGATGCACAACTAAATCTTACAACAATCCTAAATATAAAGTTTCAACATTCTACAACCCATAGTTTTTGAGATGTGAGTTACATACGTACTGACGTCGGGGGAAAAACTGGTCAAAATGGGTTGTACATGCATTTATATGAATGTACATGCATGCATAGGATGAGATGCATTGCAAAAGTTCTTAAAAGTAAATTCAGGGGTTATCAAAATTTGATTTTAGTAGTCGAAGAGTCAAAATTGGTTTTAGTAGTTTAGAGGTAGTCGAAATCTGGCTACTGAATTTTTTTGCAATCACATTACTTCCTTATACTTTGTACAACGATTTAAAAAGTAGTTAATTGGTAAGACATGAAGAAAACAAAATTATTTGCTCTTATCGTAACAGACTTCATCAGTGATCCAGATGTTTCTTATTTTTGTATTGTATGGAATATTTTCAATTTGTTCACTTATTGTTGAAAAGATGTAAATATTGAGTTTTGGCAGAGCATTCAAAGATCCATGCTGGAAAGCAATGCTAGAGATTCTTTTCTATTGCATTTTTTCAGTGATGAGAGTAAGCAGGTTAAACATGTGTTCAGAATCTGCCTGTGGAGGGTATGTATTTGGCCATTTGTCATAAAAGAGAGATCTAGCACCGAGCTATGACCACTTATGATTTCCAATAATGAAGAACTGGTTTACCACTGTGACAATTAAACAGCTTTAAAAATGAACTTTATTGAAAAAATTATACAAATCTTTTAGTCCCCTTCAATATAGAGTCTCCTTACCTATCAATACATCACTGCACGTTAATTTTCCATTTCTGAAAGCTGTGCTGCTGGTGATTGGGTGTCACCTTCTTCAGTAAATTGGCCATTTTTGCCTTCACCTCTTCTACAGATTAAAAACGTGTTACCTTCAATGCACTTTTTGGGTCAGCCAGAATGTTTATCCTCTTCAAATTGCGCCATTCAGAAATTGGACTACGTGACGTGCCATGATCCCTAAACATATCCTTTAAAAATTGAAAGCATTCAGTTGGAGATTTTTAAAATTTCACAAAGAATTTCAAATAGATGCACTGCTCAAGTTTTAATTTTATCATGATAGCGGCACTTCTACACAACTATGTCTCACTCAAACCACCATAAAAAAAAACAAACTAAAGTAGATAGCGGGACAGAATAGCGTACCACCTGCAGCGGAAGCATCCAAGTCAACACCCTTCCATTTTCACGACTCCACACCCAACCAAACTGCTAGGGCAAACTGTCTGGTTTTTTGTCTCAGTGGTATAACAGCAATTTGATAGCCACAGAGAAAACGACTGGCAAGTGTGAAAAAGTCATCAGGCAACAGAATTTTACAGAAATTAGCGTGTACACCAGTGGGTTAAGTGCCTCAATTTATAAGGCATCTTTGTATAAAGGTAGCATAAAAGTGCATGCTTCAGATCTATATATATATATATATATTTTTTTTTTTTTTTTTTCCCTTTTCAAAAGGAAAGCTTAAAAAAAAAAAAATCCTTGTTTTAAGTTTGCCTTGCTCTTGTAATTGTTGGATCCTTGATGAAATCCTTCAGTTATATTGTCCAATGTCTCATGGAAACAGACCTCTACAAGCTGCTGAAAACCCAGAAACTGGGAAACGATCACATCTGTTATTTTCTGTACCAGATCCTGAGAGGTTTAAAGTACATACATTCTGCTAATGTCTTGCATCGAGATTTAAAACCCAGTAATTTGTTGCTGAACACAACCTGTGATTTGAAAGTAAGTGCCCCAAAACAGTTCAGTTGACTGAGGGTTTAAGAGGGGGGGAAAGAATCTTTACTATTGAAAAACTGTTTAAAAAAGAAATGAATCGGATTAAAAACATCAGATTTAAATCAAATTTAAAATCCTTTGCTAATTTTGTTTTGTGTTAAAATTAAGAAAATACAGTGCATTTGCTTAAATCTAAGTAATAGTAGTTTTCTTATTTCTATTTCGTACTCTTATTAGTCATATTCTTTTTATTCTTATTCCGAAACACTGTTTATAAGTGTCTTATCGTAATTTACACTTGTCTTACAATCTTTTACAGGTTATAATAACAGAAATTTATGAAATGTTATGACCCAATATAATGTAATAATAATAATAAAAGTTTGATACTGTTCTTTTATTGCTTAAACATAATTTGGAATGTGAAACAAGCAATATATATGTGCTGTTACATAAACATAAATTTAAAAGTACGGAATAACCCAATTTCTGCTTGTCACTGTTGTCTTATTCATTACATTAAGAATTTTCTTAAACAATTTTAAACAGTTTTATGAATGGATAAGCAAATGTTTGCCAAATGAGTTAAGAAAGACTTGTTAAAAATATAAACTTATTTATTGAAAGGTTTAATTTAAAAAATCCAATTCTGATCCATAATTACTAATCAAGTTAAGAAAGGAAAGCAAATGAAAATTCTACTTAATTTATTTTAGTATAATATACAGGGTGTCTACCGCTCCGGAAAGTCTGGGAAATTGGAAAATGGGTCCGGAAAGTCTGGAAAAAAACTTGAAATTAGATAATGTGTCTGGAAAATTCATGAAAAGAATTCATTTTTTTTTTCGTGTCCTTTTTTTTTTTACCTTTTCTCTCTAATTGCCAGACTGGAAACCTAAAGCAACTGCAACGCATTTTTCGGACCGCGAAAGCATCCAGTGATGTGCTTGTATAAGGAGGGAAAAATGGGGGGCTCATCCATCGTGACGGGAGGGTAAAAGACAAATTAGCTTACTTGGTAACTTATTACTTGGTAGCGTATTTCCAAGAACAGTTATAGTTAATTCTATCGGAAAGTGTAACTACTTCTGTTTCTCAATGGATGAAAGCTTAATCCTGTATACTTCCGTTAAAATTGATTTCAAGAAGTTGTACAAAATATGCAAACATAAAGACAAGGGAGGGGCATTGTGCAATTTCCCTAAGTAAAATTCATTGGTCAGGAATTTTTTTCACGGGACCTCCCAAAAGTCAGGAAATTGACTTTCAGAAATTTGGTAGACACCCTGATATAGTGTACTAATTATATTAATTCTTGTGTATTACAAATAATTTTGAGAAATTAGAAAATTCCTAAAATTTAGACATTATAAACTTCTGATAAAAAGCAGTGTTTTAAACAGTCATTTAAATTGAATGCTGATCTTTTTGTTTCTTTAGATTTGTGATTTTGGCTTAGCTAGAGTTGCAGATCCAGACCACGATCACACGGGCCTCCTCACAGAGTACGTGGCTACTAGGTGGTACAGAGCCCCAGAAATCATGCTGAACAGTAAAGGCTACACAAAGTCCAGTATCCTTTGTTCCGGTTTACCAAAAATAGGATTTCATGTGTGACCTCTAGTGTTACTGGAATTATTTCTTTACTTTTTGCTTGTGTGTGTATTTGTTGTATTGACTCTTGATGAAATCGGTGAATTTTGTGACGTGTTCAGCTTTCAGTATGTAAGTTAACTCTGTTAAATAAGTGTTGGATGCCTTTTCGTATTCTTTTGGGGTTACACAAAGGTTATTTGGAAGGTAAGTTCTTGAAATGTCTAGGGTGTTAATTGTAGAGGCAGGTCTGATTGAATCCAATGTGTTAGATAAGAGCATTGTGAAAAATAGATTGGGGGGGGGGGAAATCATCCTAATAGTAAGAACTGCTCATCAGAGGTCCTTTTAGGAGGCTCAACCTGCAGAAACACAAAATTACAATAATTTGAGAATGGGTCGCTATGCTCTAAGTGTCCTAGCTAAGTTTCAAAAGAAAAGAAGAGTCTGGCTTTAAAAAGGAATTTATTTGAACTTTATCCCTTACTTTAACCCTCTGAGAGCCTTAGAAATGGGCAAATAACGTAAAGTTGTTTTCGCGGTAAAATTTTAAAGGCCTTTCAAATTATTGAAAAAAAAATTTTTTTTGTTAGGAAGATTTGTAATTATTAAAAAATAAAGTTCAAAATATGTACAACATTAAGATTTTTATTTTTTTATAATACGTGACAGTTATAAACAATTTAAATTGTAGATGCATTGCAGTGAAAACTGGAATGCAGTTGACGGGATTTTACGTCTCGGCCGCTTGGAGGGTTAAGACACATAGTAAAAATAAATGAAAGGAAGACTCAACACATGCTTATAAACTTCAAGGGATTACCGTGATGCATATCACCATTAAAAAAAAAAGTTTTCCTTACATCAAGCAACCTGAAAATTCACCTCGCAATCTGAGTCTTTAAAGGAATTCACAATCAATGAATCCCCTCATTTTTTTTTCTTTTTTAAAATTAATAATGTAGATTTTCTTTAAAGGTTAAACAGGACTTTGCTCAAAAAAGTACTTAACCAGGAAATGGCATTAGTTGTTTTAACTACCTAGTTAAAATGACATGGCCTCCCTTAATGACTACCAAACTTTAAAAAATGCACCTATGTGTCCTACATCTAAAAGAAAATTTAGAGAACCGTGTGCCAAAAGTCCTGTACAGAGTGACCAAGTTTTCAGGTTTTCACTTTTAGTCTGAGTTAACTATTCATTCCCAGATGTGCCAAGTCTCAGGATTTTGACCCGAGTCCCAGGCTTTTTGAATCCGTTTCGGCCCTCAGTATTTTTCTTCATTTTCTCAGGAGTTTTAAGTCTATTAAAAACTGCAAATGTTCTCCAATTTTTATCAGTTTTGTAAAATCAGTTCGCATATCTTTCATATGGTTGTAAGAGGCTCAACGAGCTTAAAGCATTTGATTTGAAATATTACATCGTAAGTTGTTCTAAAGAACTACATAAATTTTCATGTATGCTCATTATTTATGTGCAAGTATGCTACCATTTTCAAAGCTGTATGGGATAAAAAGTTTCTTTTATCATTGAGTTAGATATTATTTCAAATTTTAGTGCTGTAAGTTATCCTAGAATTTTTAGGTATCAGTAGTTTATGCCCTATATATTTTGAATGATATTTTGTATTTTACCTTATTTATTTGGCAACTATTTGAAGTTGACTTTATTTACATTATACAAATAGCACTATCCTAATATTTAAGTTTACATAGAAGACGCAAATGGTATTGAAGAAAACAAACTACATATTTATTATACGCCTATTTTATGCCGAAAATGAATATATTAAAAATCTCAAGCTTTTTGCCATTAAAAAGCAGGAGATCTCAGGCATATTTCTGAAAGTTGGCACTTTTAGGAAGATAGTTCTTGAGTGTCATAATTATGAGGTGAAAGACTGATGCATGTGCACAGATGTCCCAAGTATCAGGCTATTATTATTTTTTTTAATGTCCTATTTTAGTCTCTGATTTTTCACTTATTCAGGCTTTTTTAAAAGTTCTTTCAGGAGATGCAACCTTCTTTAATTTTCTTCACCGGGTTCTTGAGGCTAGTTCTCGACCCAGTTCCAGGCCTAAGAACCTGAGAAAATTTGATTTTGGAATAATGAGTTTTGGTCTTGCCCAACCCCAAAAAAAACCCAATTGGGATTTTTTCAGAATTTCAATTTAATTCCATAGACATTAATATAACATATCAACTTTAATTACATATACATTAATACAACATACATATTACTTAATAACAATGCATCTCTTAATATCAGTGCACTGCACCACTTGTAAAGTTTATGAACAGCTCCCTCCCACTCAAGGAAAAATGTTTATTCATTTTAATTCAAGACTATTGGCATAAAGATTTTTTTTAACCATAACCAGACATTATTTTAAAAGTTCTATTTTAGTACTAGTATAGTAACTTAATTTTATTGTTAATATTATTATTAATAATTAGTTTACCTAAAAATCCATGATGGGTTATCATCATTAATTGAACCATTTTTTCATCTATAATTGATTTTTGTAGTCAGTTGGCTGAAGTTGCATCGAGTCATTAGGTAAAATTTTTTCAAACATTATGAATCCCCAATCCATTCCTTTATAATAAATAAAAAAAAAAAAAGAGTGAAATCCAAAAAGTCCTGAAAAAACCCAGTGGGTTGGATTTTTCTGAAAAACCTTTGGTTGTTTTTAACAACCCTGGAAATAATGAGTCTGTAATTAATCTTAAAGTTACATAAATGAATGTTCATTATGTTATTGGACGGTGTAGTTAAAAAAAATGTTTTTTTGTACATAAATACAAATAAACTAACTATGTCATGCACTTCAAAATTTTTAGAATGTCTCTTTACAAGCTGTACTATACACCACAGTCAATGATAAACCTGTATCCATTGCTAAACTTTCAGAAAAATCATGAAACATTATTAAAAGTATTTTTGTTACAAATGTCGATATTTGAAATTTTAGCATTACCAATTCTTTTTTGCACTTTTTACTTATGAATAGTTGACCTCACAGTGATCATGGAATTTACTTTTTGAATAACCTTTGTGTGCTTCTTATTTGGGACTTTCCTTGCCAGAAACAAGGAGTCACGACGACATTTCGAAGATCTCTTCCTAAGTAAAATAATTTCTGTAACTGACACAATGGTGTTTACTTTGCTGTCCATTGCAATCTTGTTTTTTAAGCATTTTCTGTACTTGGAAAAACAGTCAACTGTCAATACATCTTAAATGTAATTAATTTTATCATTTTTGCATCTGATTCTATAGAATTTTATGCTGATAAAACAGGTCACTTTTTCCCGAAGAGTATTCTTAATTCAAATATTTTGAGAGACGAGTGGCTGTTCAAAGATTATCCATAGCTATGAATTTTTATAACCCATTAAATTCTTTCAAGATTCAATTGACCTTGTTTTTTCTTACAATGCAAGTCACTTCACTGCAAGAAATTGGGTCTCCACTCTCTGGGGAAACATCTGTGTTTTCTCATGCAGAAAATACTTTCAAGGTTTTAGAACGAACTATTGAATATCTATTGGCCATTCTTCTTCTTTTCTTTTTTTATGCCTTATTCTAAAAACATCATTCATCCAATGTTATTATACTACAAAATTTCTTAAATGAAGTTAGAACATAAGTTTCATTATGAATGTTTGTGTCGCTTTGCCCTGGAGAAATTTTGTACCTTAACGTGAGATTTTTCCCCCCCCCCAGAATAAAGGGAGGGAGAGAATGGTTAAAAACTATTCAACTGTTTTCTTAAAACTTTGAATTTGTAAAAGTATTCCCCAGAGAGAGTAGAGCCTGCATGCGAGTCTGTTATGTCAAGTAGGGACCCAACTTCTTTGCCTTTGTACTTGACATTGACGCTGAGTGTTCTGGTACAGATTAAAATGTTTTGCCTTGCTTAGTTTTATCCTTGCACATGTATTTAAATTGAATCTCAACAGAAGAGTTTTTTAAAGTGAAGCTCTGTATCTTAAATGAAAGTATACTTGTGAATTAGAAATTGGATTTAAAATTATTGTGATTTTTTTTCTTTATGGACTCTTTTATGTTATTTTATTTTTTAGCCCTCCCTGCTTAACACTTTATTGACCACATAAGCTCTTACTAGTAATGATTGTACATATTGAGCAATAGTATTGTTGCAGGAGCAACATTTGTCTTCAGTGCTACACTATTATAATTTTTTTCTGTTAATCTACCAATAGGAGTCTGTTATAACAAATAGAGTCCTTTTTAGCATTGGTTTGTGCCATTTGTGCTCGACAGTTCTATTAATCTAGCATCGCGGAAAAGGAATGTCGACCTTGTCCCGGGTTTTAAGCTTCAGTTGCGGTTTTCGGAAAAGACAAAGGGAAGCTACTTTTGCTGAAACGCACACAAGTTTGAGTGCTTTGAATATTAGTAAAATGGACATTTGTAACAGAATTCACTTTTGCCAATGAAACAATTTCCAACAAACTGAAGAACCAGATTGAAAACAATTTAGTTTTGGCAAAATGTTTGAGAAGTTTGACACTTCAAAACAAGTTGAGTTCTAAACATGAGTATTATGGAAATAGTTACAACAATAATTTGTATCCAACTAGTTTTTGTTCTGAATGCTTGTTTACACTAATATTGTTTCAAGCTTCTTAAAAAATGCAGTTATTATACTGTTTTAGAAGTAAATTACTGGTTTCAGCATTTCTCCTTTCCTTGCCTAATATTTTTTCTCTAGCTTTAAACTCTTCCTTGCTCCTGAAGTGTTCTTATTATCATGGAACTTGTCAGGCTTTCGGGTCTGCAGAAGTGCTCATTCAACATTTTAGACATCCACAAAAGCAACCTCTGTATTTTCTAAGATAGTTTATAAGAAGCGATTTGCTCTGATAAGTCAAGAAGATGTCTTTTAGTCTGAATAAGAAAAATGTGTTTTAGTCTGAAGTAGTTCAAGCCTTCCAATATTTCTTTTGTGTTCTTTTCTGGTTCTATACTAAATATTCACATTTTTAGTTTCCTTGTGCTTTTAAAAACCCCTATCTGTTGTAAGGAAGTTTTTATTCAGACAAATGTTGTAAAATACAAGGAAGTCAATGAGACACTCATCTCCACAATTGGGCAAGATAAGGGGAAAATGACGAAATTCTAGCCAGTCACAACACTCTTGACTACGTTTGAAAATCATAATATGCGAGATTCTTTGCTGATTCTAAAATTTTAATATTTGTGTATTGGAACTGGCATTTGTGAATTGTCTGTTTTCATGCATGCATTCAAATAAAGCCTCTGTATAAACAGTCACATTGAATAGAAATCTGTAAAATGATAATTATTATTTAAATAAATTTGTACTACACATGTAAAATCAAACTAAAGCTCAGTGGGGGAAGAATGAACAGTCTATTAAGGTTTTGACCTGTGGCATTCTTGGAAATGTTAAACAAGGTGACATTTTTCTGTTATTACTCTTAAACTCTGCCTTTAAAGAAAGAAAAAAAACAAACTTGAATGTTTCCAATATTTTGCTAAAATAGAGTTGAAATTTGTTTAGTTATAACTTTCTTTAGTGCACCTTTAAGATGATAATAAGCATTATCCTTTGGTGCAGGTTGGTTTACGTTGTTCTAGACAAACTTTGCTTTTTGTTCATCTAACTCTCCCTTCCCTGTAAAAAATATTCGAGGATTTTGAGTGTAGGCAAGTTTCCCCTTCTGAGAGGGCTAAAACTGCATGACAAATAACTAAGGATGCATGGTAGATAAAGTGTTAAGTTTTTGAATTCTTAATTTGCTCATTTTGTTTGTATCGTATATTTTTTAAAAAATAAAGTTGATCCTTAATTATTTTTTAGTTGATATATGGTCTGTCGGTTGCATTTTAGCAGAAATGTTGTCAAACAAGCCAATTTTTCCTGGCAAGCATTGTAAGTATGAGAAAGAAAATAACAAAAACCAGATACCTATATATGGGGGAAAGTTTTGCATGTTTCTGTTTGTTGCATAATGCCTGATTTTATTTTTGATTTTCCCCTTTTAATTTATTTTATATAATTTTGTTTTGATTTATGTTGTTCATTATTTTAGAAAAGAGGAAATAAATGATTGTACAGTGCAGTTACTGTAGTAAGAATAAATAGTCATAGTTCTAGTGTTACATGTGCTTGTGAAACTGCTCTGGCTTGCAACAAATGTTTTTCTGGTTTGAAGAGATGTTTTGGAAGAAGGTTTTTGTTTACATACTCGATGGTTAATCGCACAAGTTATATTTTACTTTCATAAATGATCCACACAAGTTTCTGGCATTTTACAAGAACCTTCGTTGTATGGATTTTATTATATTTTATGTGTTATGGAATGTTCTACTTGTTAAAATGTGAGGACACAATTCTGTTCTCATCAAAGTGTCTGTGGTTAGACTTTTTGTTCAAAATGTGTGAATCGCATTTTCCCCCCCTTCTTTCTTCTATTCCCCCCCCCTCTCTTTTTTTTTTTTTTTAAGTAAGAAAAAGAAGTTGCTATAAAGGATTTGATGTTAAATGTATGTGGATATCTTGTTTATATAAAAACAAAACTACTAAGCACAGAGTAATTGGGGAAGGGGGAGGGTGGAGAAATACAGGGTTCTCATAGGGCCTAAAATATCTTGGAAAACAATTTATTTTAAAAAATTGGAAAAAAAATTATATTTTAAAAAATTTGGCTGACATTTTTTTTAAATGACCCATTTCTACTATAACAGCTCTTAAAAATATCCTCTAAGTAGTTTTATTATTCCACAAACCTGAGTATGTGGCTTTAAAATGTATTTTTCAATCATAAAAGTTATTGCCATTCAGCTAAAGAACAGAAATTCAACCTGAAGAAATAAATCAAATGATCAGAGTTCTCATTACTTAGTGGTTACTGAATTGCAGCCTCTTCATGGTTCGCATTAAATGCATCAGTAGTTGATGAGATATTTTTAAAATCTATCCTCTTTTCTTGTTAAAGTGTTCATATTTTTGCATATTGTATTACTAACTGCTACCCATGACTTTGTCCGCATCGGCTCTAGAATTAGGTCCAGAGAGAAATGAATCATGTGTGAATAACAAATGTGTTTGCACATAGAATAAGTGGCTGTATTTAAATATTATTCATTTTTTACTAATTTTAAATTAAGTACATGGTAGTGTACTTCATTTAAAATAAGAGAGTATGCAGAATTACTAAATTTATATTTTTCTCTTTTATGCATTGGGCGAATACAGACAGTTAGACAATATTTTTCAAACTATTTTGGGTGTATTTTTGGGGTAAATGAAATATTTATGCTATTTGCATGAATTTTAGTCTATGTCAATCAGGAATAGTGTAGCTTTTTCTATTAGCATATCTGCCAACTTGTACAGTTTGGCCGTACAATGTACGGATTTTAGCTTGGCTGTATGGTTATACGGCCACAAGGCAAAATTGTAAGATTTTTTGGCAAAGTTTAGGCTAATGTGATTTTATTTACTATGTTTCAAAATTGAGTGGTTTTGTGGAGTATTTTAAAATTTAAATCGCCAATTGACATTACGTCGAACATAAAAACACTAGATCGTTTTATTTCCCATATTTACGCTAACTCCTCCCTCCCCTACCGTTTCTTCCTTCTTCCACTGATACGCTGTGTTAGCCTGAGAAAAAACTGCTTAGAAGGAAAACAGAATTCCCTCCGATCTCCGATGCTGCGAAAGCTATGATTGGCTCGCAGATTTTTTTTCTCCCTCCCATCCGCGGCTTGGCTTGTGACGTGTTAGAAGTGGGATGGGAGTGTTCGTAATCGATATGCCGAGTGTCCATGCTTTGGCAAATTTTGCTGCTGCGCATGCACGGAGGTCGATGCGCATTTGTTTAGAAATATCTCCCTCCCGGTACCACTTGACTCCCATCCATAAGCGCAAGAACAACTTTCAATCACAAACAAACATTGCTCATGCACGTGTTGATGAAATTGTCCAGTGTAGTTTGAAGTTGTGAAATATTAATTTGAAATGTCGAAAATTAAACACAAACAATATAATAAAGTTTTCCTTGATTCTTACACAAAGGAATATCCGTGTATCGTCAAATCGCGAAGGGGATGCAATTTTGCTTTTTGCTCCGTGTATAGGACCGACATCAAAATTGCGTATCAAACATGAATTAATCTTGCCAAGTATCAAACAAATAATCTTGCAGACTAATAATTTTCAGTTGTTGTTGTTGTGGTGTGTGATTATGACAACGCTACACTAGGGCGATCTGCCAAAGGGTGTGTGTGTGTGTGCCTTGGTAGGAGGACTTTCTAAGGGGTTCTAACACGTATTCACGTTACATCCGGAGAAAACCTACCAAAACTCCAGATCGACAGCCGTGCGATGGGACCCGAAATCGGGACCTTCACACTTCAGCCATCTATTATTTTCAGTGGCAGAACCACTTGTGCCATGGTGAGGCCAAATCATTTTCAGATATAGTTTATTTTTTAAATTTATTTCCAAATATGTGCTCACATGAAGTATGTGGAAATGATGTTTGCAAGCCAGTAGATGAAGTCAGGGATGAGCTTCAATCTCAATTTTGCAAATTGATAATTTGCCCAAGGAAGTTCAATCAGAAGAAAGAATGGACAAAAAAATGGGCTAAAAATTGAGATTGAGAAAATTAATAGCTGCTAGTGGGAAATATGACGGAATATCGAATGTTATGCTAAGCATATTGACTATATTGTACAGTAATGCTGCTTGTGAATGTTTGTTTAGCAGTGCTAAGAAAAATAGAATACAATTTCGTAGTTTTTTGTCTAATGAAACTTTGGAAGACATTTTAATTTCAAAAAGTAAGCTCAAAGGCCATTGCTATGAGCAAGACTTTGATAAGGATTTTTTAAAAGCAGCCAAATCAGCTAGTTATGAACATTTGCACTCTAAAGATACCAAATAAATGCCCCTCCTTTCCTATATGTGCATATGTATTAAAAATAGTGTACTAAATCTGAATAGTAATTTTAAAAATTGTGTTTGATTACATTTTATCTTTAGTAGGTATATTTATTGCGTTAATGCGTGACACCGTGGTATTGTAAGATTTTCAAAAATTGCATGTTGGCAGGTAACTATTAGAGAAAAATTTTTAGAATCGGTTCTATAGTTGCAGTACCCATAGAGCATTATGTACTAGAATTATTTTGAGTGTTCCTGTAAAAGAACTATTTATGCTACATGCATTTTAGCCAGAAATAGTGTAGCTTTCTATCAGTGAAAAAAGTTTTGGAATTGTTTCAGTAGTTAGAGATACCATAGACTGTGATTTAATTCTTATGAGTATACCTGTAAAAGAACTATTTGTTATATATGCATAAAAAGTAGCCTACAATACTCAGGGCCCCACCAGTGGCTGAGAGGTTCTGCTCTCGAAACAGGAAGGCAAAAGTTTCATATCCCAGTCGTGCCTGCTGACCTACCCCTTCGGAGTTTTCCCATGGTTTTCTCCGAAACCTTGCTCAAACACGGGCTAGGATCCCTTAGGCAGCCCCCCACAGAGGGCATTTCCCATATAGGAGTCATTCCATATCAAGTCATCCCAGCCAGGTCACCCACCACCTCCTATTTTGATGAAACTTTATATATTTTTATCTTCTCACATAGTTAAGAAAGTATACCAAATTTTAACTAATTATCTCAACTGGTTTTTGTTGTATCGGACTTTGAAACATTGGTAAAATAGTCATTTTTGCCATTTCCGAAACTCTGAAAAGAACTTGTACTTTCAACAAAAAATATTTTTATCTTTGATATTTACAGTGCAAATCTTAATGAAAATTTTCAGTATTGTTGAGTGAACTGTGTTGATTCCAGAAAAAAAGTATGGCAACACTTTGCTTATTTGTTTTATAAAGAAATATTTTTAAGTTTTTAAAAATTTTAGCATGAAAATGGTGTTTTACAAAAAAAAAAAAAAAAATCTCTAGCTCTAAGAGGCATGATAATCTCAAGTCATTTTTTAATTAATCTACAGCATATTTCCTATTCTAAGAAACAACAAAGTACTCGGCATTTTATTTGCTTCATTGTATCTAAAAATATTTTTACTTAATCTATTATTTTTTTTCTTTCGATAGGCTTACTCTTGAGTTTTATAAGTACCTCCTAATAAGTTAAACAACAAATAGCTACAAATTTTATTTTAAATTATATAATAATTATACCAAAAAAATTAATAATAAGCCTGAAAAAAAATCTATGCAGGGTTTCTCTAAAAGGTGGTAACGGGATTTAATTCTTTATCTATTAGAGATAAGTGGGCACTGTAAAGTGAAAAAATGTTCAAAATAAGGTCGAAATAAGAAATAAGACTGTTTAGAAAAATTCCTCTTGTTCATTTTCAAAAAGTGATGCTTTTTTAATTTTTATACGACCCTCACACACAAACATTCCCAATTAGTAAAATGTGCCTTATACATTCATGAGGTGATATACCAAATTTGTTCCTTTCATCATACAACTTTGCAGAGATATCTTTTAAAAAAGATGATTGGGGACTATACATAATTTTGAATGCAAATTTTATTGCTAGAGTAGAAAAAAATTTCCTTTCCTAATTCCTTTATGACCCCTGAAATGCGATTTGATGTGACTTTTTCCCTTAGAGAGCCATGGAAAAGTGGTTTAAGAGTCAGAGTTATATTTATTTTTATATCTGACACTTTTAAAGGTATATTTCTCAAATTTTGTATGTCCCCTCATGAGAGTATGGGGCACATTTTACTAATTGAAAATTATCTTGTGCCAGGATGATATACAAATTTAATAAGTGTAACTTTTTGAAAATGAACGAGAGGAATTTTTCCTTAACGTAATCTCATTTCTGATCTTGTTTTTTTTTTTTCAATTCATTTTTTCAATTCATTGTTTTTTTTTTCAATTTACACTGCCCCTTATCTATAATAGATAAAGAATTAAAGCTGGTTATCACCTTTTTGGGACACCCTGTATATTAATTGGTAAAATAAGTAGATTACAGTAAATTTAGTTCACTTAAAATATAACTGAAATCCAGAAAGCTGTGAGAGAATAAAATGGGTTCACTGGTGAGACAAGTTAGAACATGAAGATAGCAAGTCTGACTCCGCTTGCTTTAGCTTTTAAGCTGCTATCACATGACAGATCTAAGCACTGCAAATGCAGTACATAACACTTTGCGCTGTAGTTTTACCTTGCATTCTAGTTAAAAACATCATGTGATAGCATTTTTCTTAATGACCTACTTTTTCCAACATAGTTCGAAAAAGTCTTGCATCCAATGCGAAATCAGCCAATCAGAGCCCTAGACAGATATACATTTTAATTCAAGATGGCTGCTCCCATGGCGACTGCTGTGTGGACATCTGAAATTGAAGCTGATTTCATAAACAAGGTTGCTTCGAAAAGTCATTTATGGTACATTAAAAACCCTATTTATGCTAAGAGAACTTTAAAAACAGTAGCTTATGAAGAAATAAGCCTGTTCTTGCCAGATAGATGACCTAGCCATTCCACCTTGGCCATCCCTGGCATCCCCCCCCCCCTCCGAGAACCGTCAATTCGCACTCTGCTAAAGCCTTTGTCTTCATTTTCTTCTTAACACCTCTGCTGGTTCAGATGAATTGTATATGCTATAAGTTGCTGAAAGAATGCCATTGTTGTGAATTGCGTCCTAGTTACAAGAAGTAACCCTCCTAACAGGAGGTTGAAGTTTCCAAAGAAAAAGTGAACAATAAGCAACTATAGAAATTTCCATATCCTACGCTTGCTTTTTCCTACCGGAATATGTTGTTGTTACTGATCCCCAAGATGGTTCTACCAGTTCAGACCAAGTCCATTAGTCTATAGATCTACCAAGAAATCTATTAAGAGAAGTTTTTGAAAAGGGAAAACCCTTATCAGAGGTCAATGCAATTTAAAATATTCGAGCAGAAGAAACACGGGCAGTCCTCCTAAAAACTTTCAGTCTCTGTTTGTAGGAGAGCGAGACCTCGAGTATCCACAGACAAAACTTGAAATATGAGTTTGCTATCCTCTGTTACCCTCAAAAAGAACACCAACACCATGGTAAACTCTTAAACACCCGATATTTATAGATGATCCATGCAGGGGTATTTTAATCTTTTGACAGACAACTTTACAAGAAGAATATTTCTCTCTGGTGCCCTAGTTATTCAGTTGGAACAGTCGCATCTTATCGTGAGCTTAATCATGGATTGATCTGGACTGTCATGTACTGTTCCATAAGATCCTACATTTTACACACTATGTTTATACACTCACCTTTACAAAAACGATAACTACTTGTATTTTCCCTCGGCACCTTTATTCGTGCGTATCATTCTGCTCAGTTTTGACATCATTTGGATTGCATGTTCCCATTTAAAAAAAAAAAAAATTATTAAACAAAAGAACTATGACATTATATATAATGTATACACATGCTGTGTAATAGTTCTGGTTCATGGCAAAACTCTTTTCCTTTCTTTCAGCAGGAATAGGCTATCCAATTGAAGGCAAGGCTTAGCAGTATATGACATGCTAATAAAGATGCCAAAAGAAAATAGGCTTGTATTTGGGTGAATTATGTGCAATTTACAAAATGTAGGTCATTCAGTCTTGTGGAGTGATTATTTAGGATTGTTAAAAAAAAAAAAAAAAGTATTTTCACTGGAAAGGTAAAATGTGACCCAAGGACATAATGGACATGTCAATGTTTTGTTTCCCTGTCACTCATTGTATGTCTTAAGTGAAATTTTGTGCATGAAGGGATGTTCCTTAATAAGCACTCAGTTGATGTTTGGTCTGTTGGTTGTTGCTTTGCCGAGATGCTCTCCAGACGCCCTATATTTCCAGGTGCCAATTGTGAGTATTGCCATAAAATTGAGACAGAAAAAATGTACATGCATTTTTACTGTACACTGTTAAAGAAATGGAATTTCACAGATCCAAATGAAATTTTTTTTCTCCTGAAAACTACAAATTTGCAGGGATGAAAATCTTCTACCTATAGTCGAATTTCCGCTTTTTTTTTTTTTTTTGCAAACCTCCACTTTCCACAATTTTTTTTTAAACTCAGTTTTTTCAAAAAGAAAGTGTGGGTACCGAACCTAAAGCAAAATGTGCCCAAACCCACGACATGCTTTGCAGAACAAACATTTCTTCTATAGCAGAGCCATTTTGGGTGAAGAAAACTGGGAAGCAGTGCCTTATTATCGCATGGGTGAATCGGGACTTTGCCCAGTGCCCCTGGCTCGAAAAGGCCCCCAATTTCAAATTTTGCTCAAATATTCTTTTTTGTATCAAAATTTTATGAAAAGAAAAATTTCATTGTTGGGGGCACCCAAATTCATCAATGCCCGGAGCCCCTGTTGGTCATAATTGGGCCTTGCAGGGAAGCAATGGTAAACAGAAGTTGGATTTGTTTTGCAGCCTCTCCACAAAAATGAAATCTGGGAAATTGCAATCAGTCGCTGCCAGCGAGAGGGCTAAAATGCACACCTGGGATGTATGTTTTCACTCTTGCCATGTTCCTGGAGTGCGATGTAGACTCATTTCCTCAGGTAGTAAATTCAAAACTTAGAAGAGGGGCAAATTCTTTAGATGGTTAGATTCACGAAGTTTTGAAAGTCATATGCTACTTAATTATGTACTTAGCAAACTTTTACACAATAATTATTAAGATTCTTGCCATTTTAGAAATACTGTTGTCGGCATGCATTATGAAAGCTATTGTTGCTTGCGACATGTTTTTATTGTTGTTTTGTGCACTATATGCATGTTTCTTTTTTTTCCCATGTACATGCACCAACTTAACTGACATTCCTATTATGGATTATTTCTAAGTATTATCCATACATATTGTGAAAACTGCAAATGATACCATGTATGTTAAAAAATGTGGATCGAAAACAAAATATTTGTGGTCATTTTCGGATCCGAAAATTTGCATGGTTCTGGAAAAATTGTTGGTGCAGTGAAAAATGTGGGACATTTTCTAAATGCTCAACTGGAATTTTTGTTTAAATAAAGAAAACTGACGGTCTGCACAATTTGTTTAAAAATGTAGTTTTTAGTTGATATTTAAAATATAAAGCTTAATTCTTTCGGGCCTTCATCATGCAAAGAAAGTGAAGTAATTTAAGGTAGTTTAAATATACTTATTTCTTTATATTAAAAAAAAATAGTGTATCAGTTACAAGAAATAAATAAATCAATACTTACAACTTTTAAAATGTATACATATTTTTTTGTGCTGAATGAAAGAAGAAAGAATAATGCTATTTTTATGCAGTTATTGTTATTGTTCAGAAATCATTCAGAAAAAAATTCACAACTTCTCTCGAGCTAGAAAATTTCCTGCATTTTAGTTACTTTTTTAAACAGTTATGTGGATTTCACTTAAAAAATACAGTAGAGGACCCAAAATCCTGAAGATTTTTTACAATAAACCTTTTTTCTTTCTATTTCTACTTTTTTTAATACCTTAAAAATGGATAGTATTTTTCCTTTTATTCCTCTTGATCTTTGAAAGACCGTTTTCAATTCAATGTATATTTCATACAGGGCTCCTATGTCCTCAAATAAACCTGGAAAACTCGGGGAGTTGAAAATGAGCTCTTAAAACTCAGGGAAATCGCATGGAAAATTTAATTTTCCTGTAAAAACCTGGAAAATCCATCTCTAACTGTGGAAATTTAAAAACGTTGCTCCTCTTTTTTGTATTTCTTTCTTTTTACGGCCTTCTTCTCTCCATCCAATGACAGACTATTTCACTGATGATGTTTTTAATGATTGTCTTACATTTTCAGAACATAGGTGGCTCCAGTGAGGGGGCTACCTGGCCCCCTGAAAACTTTTACTTTAGAACTTTTGATTTGTATACTTTATGATGTCACACATTCAGTTTGCATTTTGAGCAATTTATAAACCTAACCAAAAAGTCAAATGGATCTTAAATTCGGCCTGAAACAACCGTTGTTTCAGAAGCCAACCCCCCCCCCCCCCCAAAAAAAAAAAAAAAAAAAAAAAGAAAAAAAAGAAAAATAAATAAATCAATAATCTTGTGTACTGAGAAAAAAATTATTGTAGATCTGTCAGTAAAAGGGTTGTGCAAACTTTTCACCCCTGTAAAGCTTTTATATAATCCCTGATTTTTTATGGGTCAGAATGAATATAAAACCCTATTTGAGGATTTAATCCATTGTAAAAGTAGCATGCTACACTACAAACTACCAAAAAAAAAAAAAAAAAAAAAAAAAAAAAAAAAAAAGAGCGACTACTGTTGTTTTGTTACTTCCCAGCCCAGAGCAGAAGATATCATTCTATGACAGTTGCTTTTTCAAACAATGTGAGTGGAATTAAAATGAGTTTTAAATTCAATGGACATGCATGCACAGTATTCTGTTACTGATTTTAAATGTGGGCTGCTGTTAAATGATTCACTGAAACTAGCATTTCTCTGACTGCATAATTTGTCTTGTACTTCCTGGAAAATGAGTCTTTTTCTTTCCATTGTTCAGTACTGGAAAACTGCATGTTGAGCCTCATCTTTGGAACTGGTGTGATGGCATCCTATCAAGGCTTTATTACACGAACTCGGCTCAGCAACCGTTTTAAATATTTAGGATCTCGAGGGTTCCATAAATACGGAATTTTATGAATGCTTTGAATCAGATCTATTTCCATATCGCTATTCGATGCAAGAGACATTTTTTCTTGGCTCATCACTACGATCAGTATCACTGATTCTTCTGCCATCTTGTGATGTAGAAATAGGACGTACGATTGGCGGCATTCCAGCAGCCAGCAACATCGTCACCTCTGAACAAAAAAATTAGTGGACTGTTCCCTAGGTAACCATGGGAAATTTCCAGGGAAAGAAGTTTCCACACCTGGTTTCAGCAACGAAATTGTTTGCAATTTTTTCAGTGTAATAAGGCTTTTAGTTGAGTACCTATTTGGCCTTTTGGTGGATGGATACAGTTCTGCCCAACTTGTTTTGAAACTAAAGAGGAAGATGAAATATATCCCCAAAGATAGCTGTACGATACTCTGGGCTAACTTTTTAAGATAACTTTTCTGAATAGTCATATTTATTGATTTTATATGTAACTGAGTATATTATTATTGGTTGACACAAGAAATAATGATGATTACCATGCACACTTCTTGTGGTGGCATAATGAGGATGTGATGGGATCAAAATCAGAGAAGACGACTGAGTTGTCACTCCAGTTGTAGAATAGTGCCCAGTGGGACTTCATCCAGTGATCGACTGTTTGAAAAATGAAAAAGAAAAATATACCTTTAGTATTATTGTTTCTTTTAAAAAGCGATACATATCACAGAGCTTTTGAACTGCTTTAAAGACAAATCAATGATGATGAACACTCGAAAAATTAATGAGGCTTTTTCAGCTAATGCCCTATGCATTTATATTAAGGGTGTAGTTCGAAGGAACGAAATCGCCCTCAATGTCTAGGTACACAAATTAAAATAAACTAATTGTCCCAGGGAGTCGAAAAAATTCAAGATAATTCTTTATAAGCTGTACTACCCGCTGTAATAAATGAAACAGTGCCTTTTATGAGACTTTCATAAAAAATTATTTAACTTGGAAATGCGCAGCACAAAATTTTCGAAAAGTGACACATCCTACTAAGTTTTCGATTGTTAAGAATTTTTTTTTTTTTTTTTTTAGTTTTGCCACTGATAGGGGTTTGTTGCTTATTGCAGTGCATAGTACAGCTTGTAAAGAGGCATTCTAAAAATTCTGAAGTGCACGACATATTTAGTTTATTTGTATTATGTACTTTTGCCTTCAAAAATGGGCCAAATTATCACCCATTCAGGGAATTATTGCAAAATTCCGTACTGTAAGATTTTTCTTTGACTGTTTCTTAATATGACTGCGTTACATATTTGAGGTCTGCTTCTGCTGTATGCAATCAAGAGACATTCTAAATTTTTTCAAGTCTCTCACTATTGGATTCTCTAAAAAGCTGTTAAATAGTTGCTAAAAACGACCTTCAAATATTAAAAAAAAAAATAATAAACTGTTCAGTTGAAAGATATTTTAAGAAGAAAGTCCAGTTTACACATCTACAAATCACAGGCATAAGAATATCTATGAAATGTATCGTGTTCTTGCGAAGGTAACTTAAGGCATGATATCTTGGTATTTAAACTGTGTATTCTGTTATTGTTGAATGCATGTTTGTGATCGATGAAGAGATGCTACATTTGTCTCTCATGATGGGTACAGAAGTAGATTCCCTGCTATATTGTATCTTTATACTATGAGGGCATAGTGATTCATTGCGTTACATCTGCCCATAATATTGTGTCGGAATGGATGTACTTGACATGATTTATCTTTCTTGTTATGAATGTTTCGTTGTGTAATATTATTATTTGTTTTGTTTTAGATCTTGATCAATTAAATCACATTCTGAACATTGTTGGATCTCCCTCTCAAGAAGACATGAACTGTATAATCAATGAAAAAGTATGAAACACATTTTTTGAGTTGCATGATATTTTGTAAAGTTTTGTGCTTTATATGGCTTCATTATGCAATACATTTGAATGCTCAAGATTTTTGACAGATGAGTATCCTTTCTATGAATGATCACACTCCTTTGTTTACAGAAGCCCTCTATCTAATACATACAGTCTAGGACATCCGAAATATATTGATTCATTTTGAGCACCCTACAGTTCATGCACAGATACTTATAACAGCTGACTCTTCATTTAAATTATTAAAATAACGCCTAACGTCCTTTGACTGTGTCTCACAAAATGACACGAATAGTGATATATATATATTTGGGGTTATCCCTAAAATTTTGCCAAGTTTGCAAGATGAACTGTCCAATTCTGCAAAAAAAAAAAAGAGGGCTGTGTTGGAAAATACTTTTATGATCGGTATTTTTGCATGCTGTATCTTGTTTTATTATTTAGCTCCAATTCATGTTGTCCTTGTAATGGCTTTTGCAGAAATGAATGGGACTATCCCATTCTGAAGGCTGCAAGAACCACAAAAAACATTGAGATTTTTTTTGTTTGTTTGTGTTGAGGATCATCCATAATAAGCATTCAATTTTTATATTGACAAATGCACTCATTCTTATTAAATCTCATTGGCATCCTGTCTGAAATTTGAATGGTCATTTTGTATATGTCATGGTTTGTAAGTTTTTTACATAGGATCTCTAAAGAATAATCAAAGTTAAAGATTAGCAGACTTGTCATAAATCTTTTAGTTTCAGAAAGATAGAATTTTTATGTTTCTTTATAAAGTGCCCAAAATGAACTTAAATGAAAATTTGAAGTTTGAAATCGGGCATTTCCAGAACATCACTCACTCTTAAGTTGAATTGCAGTTTTTTATCTTAAAGCGGGGGTTGTAAAAAACCCACCTTGGGCATTTCTAATTTAAAAAACCCAGGTTTTATGGTAGAAAACCCTTTTTTTAGGTGCAAAATAAGTAATGTTAAAATATTTTGTACTTGAAATTTGTACATATAAAAATGCAAGCTTCAAACCATTGACAAAAATGAAACTAGGGGTTCACTCTTAAAGGAAACTTGGTGCTGCTGTCCAAAAAAAATAAACTAAATAAAAGTTAAAAAAAAAAGGGGGATGCAGGAGTCTGCACGCGTAAAAAAGGCACCCCCTTTTATGCTCCAGGTGAAGTTTTTCTCACTTTTTGCTCAGTTGTTCAAAATGGCATCCCCTTCAAAAATGGCACCAGGGTATAAGCTGCGCTCAAAAATTCTTTAGCAAAAAAGCTAAAATAAGGAAAAGGGTTTTAGCAAAAAGGACAATTCTATATTTCTTACTAGGAGATAGTCTGATCTGCTTTTCTTCCATTGCTTTTGCATTGGTCTTGAAAATCATAGACGTACATGTTTTATATTTGAACTCAATGTTAGAAATAAAAGAGGATCCCCACATCCATGTCAATGAGGTGTCTTTTCGTACTAAATCGATAATGCTGTACAACTTTGTAATTCACTTTTTTTGCCTATCTGGTACCGTTTTCGAGATACCAAAGCAGTTTTCCACCAGGTGGCACTGTGGCCCGTCTCATTCGGTAGCACATATCCAATTGACTGTACCTAGACACCCTATTTATAAAAATAGCAGCAGCCGCTCCGAAATTCAGAGGGTGAAAAGGGACTTTAGTGGGTATACTGTAAATGCTAAGTTATTGACAAATAGTTCTACATTGAGTTTATTAAAACTTGTATTTCTTCTCGAACTTGTTGGTTCAGGAATTTGAAAGGAAATTGTAGGATGTCGTGCATAAACTTAGTCAGCCAGTCAGCACTTGCAGTTTTTTTGGTTAACCAATTTTCAGGAATGTTTATCTTATTTCTAATAGTAAACTCACTTGCTAAATTTTGCAGTTCTGCAGGACTCATTCCATAAAACATATTCGCTGCATGTTTGGCATCATCGCACAATTCTTTTTCTTGTTGAGGTGTGAATATCATGGATTTTTATATCCCATTTCAATATTTTCTTCCATATAGTACTCATTTTTACTAATGTATCTTCAAAGGGACATTCGGTTTACATTGAATAGTTCTCAGGCTTTTCTTAAACTGCACTTTCCGAAATTTACTTCTATTGCATCTCTTTTATCATCTTCTAAAAGTGGCTTTAGCTCCTTCAGTACGCCTCTTGTAATTTCGTACCATTTTTCCTGAAACATACTAACCTTTATTAAAAATTATGAAGGGGCAAGCAGTGGCGCTGTCACAATGTGCCCCCAAGACGACTTCACAACTAGCCCCGCTTTATGCCATTTTGATCTTCATTCATTTGTTTCCGAAATGTTGGAATGAACAACAAATGAAATACACCCAATAACAGCTCAAAAAACAAGCAATCAAAAAATTTTAGGGAAGTTTACATACCTCAGTATCCCTAGTGGCAATGGTGATTCCAATGTAGGTAATAAAATTTATTTTTGCGATAGAAATATTTATTGTTTTGTATCTTGAAATCAAAACAATGCTAAATTTCCTAACATTCACAGCACACAGAGATACCTGTTCATACCTGTTCACTCACGTGACGCGGCAGGTGGTGCAGCCTGTCGGCTCTGTCTGGAAGCTCGATGGCATAACCTGCCCCTGACACTACTAACCCCGGTCTTCCCTGTGTGTCAGAAACCCTTAAAAAGATTCTGCGAACAAGGAATTCTGCTCCTAGGTGGATAGCCCTCCTATGGCTTTGCCTTAGGAACTAGACTAAAATCTTGTCAGATTGAAGTACAGTACATTGCCAAAGTTGGACCAAAAATATATTATTGTATTGGAAAGTGTTTTATAAATTATTTTTTTTGGCATGATTCATGCTTCTTTTTTTTAGGCTCGTACCTATCTGCAATCTTTGCCTCGAAAACCAAAAGTTCCATGGACAAGCCTGTATCCGAATGCTAATGTCCAAGGTAAAGTATGTGTTCACATTATTTCATTGTATTGGAAAAGGTGTCATGATCCATGCAATGGCCAGTGGCATAGCCAAAGAGTCCGGGTGGCTTTGTAGTCCAACAAATTTAAGTTCCCGTAAAAATTTTTATAGGGTCCCCCGGTCCTATCAGTTATATTTAGAAACATTTTTATCATACAATTTCACACACAATAAAAAAAATTGTCATTCTACAAACAAAATTCAGTGAGTTACAGCTGCTTAAAGTTAGAGCATGTTTCGAGATGCAAAATAGGAGTCGTATACAAAATGAATTTGAGAAATGAATGTACGTGGTTTTGAGCCTTGTAATATTAGCCATTTCATCCGCTATTTAATAATTGTAGATTGTAATAAAGAAGAATAACATTTAATTATGTGTATCCAATAAATTTACATAAAAATTTAGCTTATACTGAAAATAGAATTTTTTATTTTTTAAATGAACTGGTGTTTAAATAACTTAAATCACAAAAACAAGAGAATAAAAAACTTTAAACATTAAACTAGAAAATGAAACATTTTAAAGTACGAATATAGGCATTTCAGAAACTTAAATGAATAGCTTAACATTTGCTGAAAGTATAGCTTCCTTCCGTGCAATGCAAATAGGCACCTGTGTTGAAAACGCTTCCTGTACTTTGTGTAGCATACTCGGTGTTACATATATATACGATTAAGTAAGTCCGATCCTGGATAGATTTTTATAGAGCCTGACCCCCGTAGCAGAAACACGGCGACAATGTCGCGGACACAGAAATCTGCTTCCGGACAATTTTTGTCGACATATTAAAAAAATTGTTTTTTATTGTCTGTCAAAAAAAAAATTTCTTCAATTGTCCGCAAATTTCGGGCACATCATGCCGCGGCTTGTTGCGCTTGCCTCTCGTCTCCGCTCCGCGATGACGTCACTAAACGTAGCACAGCAGAGTCTGCCCACGAAGTTCTTGCACAGCGAAATTGAACGCCCGAGTCCAGCTTTTACACAGTTTTGCACGCTCCTGATTTCACATTTGTATTATTATTTGCCAAGAATCACCATTTTTTATTTCCCATACACCATTTTGAGTTCCTTTTCTGGTGCATCTCGAAAATACGTTTATTAAAGTGGCCCTTCACAGACATACGATTCATTACAATAACCCCATCATAAAAATAGGATTGATTGCAAACGTCCCTTCTACAAAATTACCTTCTAAGAAATCGGACCTTTCTCGCTGATATTTCTAATTAAATTCAAATGTTCTATTTTTGGGGGGGGGCAGGGATCGAAATATTGTATATGCATTTTTAATTGTCTTTATTCAGTTTGTGCAAATGAAAACAATCTAAAAAGTGCCCCCTTCCAGCATATTTTGTTTTTTGTTGACTCAGCCATGACTCAACTGAGAAAGACCCTCGATCCGATCGGCAGAACTATCTGCGCATTCCACTTAGGAGTTGAGGGAAGAAAATATGGTTGGGAAATTCATAATTTTTTAGTCATCTAAATATTTAATTTCCTTAAATATCGGTAATTACGTTTGATAAATACGTAGTTACGAATTATTAACAATTATTATTCTAGAGTTCGTCGCCATCTGTATAGTTATTGCTCTTCTCGGTGTTTTTAATTGTTTTGCACACTTGCAAGTTTTTTCTTTTCTGCCTTTCTTTTTCTATCCTGAACAACTTACACAATTTAATCGGCTATCTTGTGCGTTATTCATAATTATTACAGATATTTACTAACCGTATATAATTACGGATGATATAGAAAGTATCTTAGGAAAACGACGTTTTGCGATTATGAAATTATGTGGGATTTCCGATAATTGATCTGAAAATAGAGCGATTCGCGACATTTTGTGAATGCAACACTTGAAATGTATTATGCTTCTGTCAAAATTAAGCATAATAGTGACGTTTTGCTTTAGCGGTGTAGCTGGGGTTATTTGTTCTCGATGCGATCCTTTCGTTTTCTGCCAAGTGTCATCATTCTGCCGGCTGCCTATCTGTTTTTATCTTGCTGTTATGACGCCCCTCCTTTGCTTATAAAAATTGGAGTAATTTAAGAATTTTTTAATTCAGACTATTGACAAGATTTGGTATTCAAAATAATCAAATCATATTTCAAAAATTTTCAGCATTTTACTAAATGAAGAAAACAAAAAGCAAAAGTAAGCAAATTATGGAAAAGTATGTCAATAGAAAACAAATTGTCAATAAGATAACACTTAGGTATTCTTAGAATAAGCTGTTATCAATTTAAGCGTATTTTGTTTTCAAAAACTTAAAAAAAAAAAAGAAATTTCTGGAACGTTTAATTTTTTTTTTTTTTTTTTTTTTTTTTTTTAAATTTTTGGATACTTTCTGTAACAGGAGGCCATCTATTTTAATCAGCCGATTAAAATACTTGTTGGTTAAAATAAAGTATGCAGTGGTGTAGCCAAGGGGTGGGTTAGGGGGTCATGCACCCCCCCCCCCCCCATGAGGAATTTTTTGCCATACAAAATGTATTTCTTCACTCCCTTATCACACACACCTATATATATAAGTTGAAGTAGTCATAACACCCCCCCCCCCCTAATGAAAAGTTTCTGGCTTAATTTCTATAATTATCAATTAATGGATGAGTTTAATTGTCTGTTACACTTCTAAATTAGGTCTAATAAGGGTTTATCAAAATTGCTGAACATAAATCTTTGCTTGGTACTCATTCAATATTTTTTTCAAACAAAAGAATTTAAATTCTGAATTATTTTATTAATTTTGATGAATTTTATACATTTGGCACTACAGGAATTTTAACTTTTATTATATGCTAAACACATCTACCTTAATCAGCAATCCACATGCAATGAAAGTCCTTTGTTGTTTTAAAGTTAGTACCAAAATAAAGGTGCAATATCGAATATGAATGTGATCCAGTGTTAAAGCTTGTGGCCCAGTCATAGTGTGATAAAATTAAGGAACAAGAAGTAAGTCACAAAACAAATTACACCAAATTTTCTCCAAAAGAGTAAAGAAACTAAGGTATGCTTAAAAAAAAAAAAAAAAAAAAAAAAAAAAGTAAACAATGCGTTGGAAGTTAGAACACACATTACAACCCTACATGTTAAAGCTTTGCCGATAAGCCCTAGTTCGAAGCCCTGCTTCGAGATTGTTTCAAAACCAGTTTCTATATTATGTTATCTACTGTACTTTCTCGTAGAACTCAAAAGTGCCCTTAAAAAAAAAAAAAAATTCCCATTAATTAATTCTGGCTTAACCCTTTTTTTCTGGAGTCAACACTATTTAAGAACAACCGTGATTAAAAATTGTTGATCTTATGTATGAATTATCCACTAAAATTACACGCGAAATTTTGCAGACCGATTATGAAATTCTAAAAGCTTGCCGCAGACAGCTTCAAAACTTTCTGCCACTGGGAGCCTGACTATGACCCTTTTCTTAAAGATGAGTGCTCTAAAATTAGTTTTGCTTCTTTCTCCGCATGAGTGGGTCCTGAAGTAACTCATTTCGCTCCTGTAAAGCTTTTGTGCCGTTTCTGATGCTTTGCAATAGGGAACTCTGTTGGATATACAGTAGATGCCGCTTAATGGGGCCATGCTTATTGTTATCGAAATCAGCCGGCAACGACCGACTGTATTCCATTCCTGTATTCATTAATTTTTGTAAGATGCAGGCACAACATCATGGATTTTATTAAGTAAATTATGTTCATAGTATTTTCAAGTGTATTTTGTATGAAAATAACTTGGGTATTATCTGCATATTTAATATGCAAGTTTTTTTTTTTTTTTTTTTTTTTTTTTTACACTAAACTTATGCTCTGATGTACATCTGTTTTTATAAAAAAGATTACATATAAAAAAAATTTCGGCTGCATTAGATTAATATTTTTAATTCAGAAACTAGGTATTGTGTTATTGTTTTGCAACTATCTGATATTTCATGTTCTCGTATCTAGATATTAATCTTTAAGGTGAAATGGTGAACACTTTTATATAGTTATTCAAGTGTTGCTATGCCAGTTCATTTTTTTCAGCTCAAAATCAAAGATTAATAAGCCTTAAAAATGATGAAACCTACTTTAAAACAAGCCTTAAATTTACTTTTAAAATGAGATTGGGAATGTGTATATATGAATAAACATGTTTCATAAAAATACATGCTTAAGAAAATCTCTGCCTTTTTTACACTGAAAATTAAGAAATCTTGGGCTTTTTGTTTTTTGTAACTTGGCACCCCTGCAGGAAGTTTTATTTTTAAAATGTGCATGAACCCTGCACCGGTATGCAAGTTTTAAAGTGAGTACAGCAGCTAATCACTGGAGAAGCTTTTTCCTGACAGTGTCTTTTCTTTTGTTTTAGCCTTGGATCTTCTCGATAAGATGCTGACATTCAACCCACATAAACGAGTGACTGTTGAAGATGCCCTCGGACATCCCTACTTCACTGAATATTACGACCCAGATGATGAAGTAATTCAATTTCTTGTTAATTATTGGTGGGGTTGAAAGAATGATTGTGAATTTTGATAATGGGGCGTCCTGCTAGTGCATATTTAATGTCACATATGTTTTAATTTTTAGGATTGATATTATATTGGCTGAATTCAGTTTTTAAACTACATGTGTTATTCATAGTTCTACTCATTCACTTAATATGACTTATGATACAGGTTAAAAATCACATAATTACCTAATACTATTTTAAATACCTGTCCTCCAAGGAGGTTGTAGACAGCCACTTATCATTCTTGGAAAAAAGAAGATATGTATGAATTTCTTGTCTTAAAAAAGTAATCCGTACAAATCAGTTGTCTAAGACACAACTGCTTTGTCATTAAAAATATGTTACTAATGTATTACAAATGTTCTTTGAATTGGATATGAATGAAAAATGCCTTTACTTCCTGGTACAGCTGAGTACATGTAACCCACGTAAGAAAATGAAAGGTTATTGTACAAATAGGAAGCTATGGTCTTACTAAATGATATCAATCTTAGTTCATGTACATCAGTGTTATCCATAAGGGGGCGGGGAGAAATATAAGAGATTTCCAGATTTTAGCTGACTTTAATTTATTTTTATGGGAAAAAAAAATCTTGAAATTTAAAAAAAACAGTTTATAATCCTTCCTACATTCAGTCTCTTGACTTGGATAGGTAGAACCTTCATGATTTTGTTTTGTTCATTCACAATCTTTATAACTGTGGTGTCGCCGAAGGGGAACAGGGGCGATGCCATCCCTCTACTTTTTCATTTCAGCCCATATCTCCCCCAATTTATTCTGAGGGGGACTCTCATTTTCTAGGTTTTTAAAAACTCTTCCAAGAATTTAAAATTTTCCTTTTGTTCGCGAGAGCCAGTTCATCGGCTTCAAAATCCAAAGAGCTCTTTTGGACTGCTTGAATGGACTTTGAGAATCCCATTCCCATTTGTAAACGCTTCCGTTGTGAAAACCTAACCTTAAAAATAGACTCTATTTTAATCTTCCCGAACATACTCTTGGTAAAAAATGCCTTTGTGGGTGGCCGAAAAGTGACAAACATTGTGTCACTTTCACTGTGGATGGTGGACCCATGTAGGTGGAAAAGTGAAAGAGCACTGTGGATCCAAATGACTTTGTTTTGACTATTTACCAATAATTAATAATTTAACAATAAATGAATAACAAATAATAATTAAATTAGTTTTATGGGTTGTTTAAGGAATAATTGCATTGAAGGAATGTGATAAGCTAAGATTAAACTTCTTCAAAAATGCACGTCCCCCCCACTCATTTTCTTAGAACTACGCCACTTCTTTACAAAGATGTTTTTCTTGAGATTTGGATGTCTCATCTTTGGCGAGTTTTCTTTTCGGCAGGATGGATGCCTTTGCTTTAGGGAGTGAAACGAACAGACATGGCCAACACATTTTTTTTCAGGTTTGAAATCAATAAAAAATATCAATCTAAAAACATGAAATTCTGGAGTCTATTCTGCATAATTAAGAGCATTATAAGATATATTTGAAAAGTGAAACTTAAAAAAGTCTCACACTTTCACAGTTTGAAAGGATCAGCACTCTGGTGTTTGAAGCAACAAATAAGAGATACTTTATTTTAAATAGGCATAATAGTGTTATACATTAAAAGTGAATCATAATCCATGGGTTGGCCCTCATTTTCTTCCTGGGTCCTTCTATTATAAAAAGTTGACCATAATCGATGCATCGGCACTCTTTGTCTTGTTCCGTAAAACGAATGGGTTCCATTATGTTGTATTCAACATAATCCACGAGTGTGATAGGTTTCTCTCCCTATTGATAAAATATTTCTTCAGAATGGAAGTATTCATTAAAATGGCTTGTGATTTTATAATCTCCTTAAGGCTTATTCTAAATATACATCACGCTCATACAGATGTCTTTATAGACACTCATTCATATTCCTATTGAATGACAGTAAGGTTTAGCCATTTTTAACACAATGTTCAAGGTATCACCCACTTGGTTCAGTTTTGGGGATTTATTTTTAAGTATGAAACTGACTTTTGACATGCCCTCTGCCCTCTGGCAACCCTTTAAACAATGGTTTAAAAACTTCGTCCTTATTCATGCCGTTTGAAAAGGGATTCACCTGTTAGCAATAGAGAACTTGCATGGGAAAGTCCATGAGAAAAATGAACTGAACTCCAGTGCTAAAAAAATCGGTATGTCTTTGGAGACATTATTGAACGTTTTTTCGGGAATGACCTACAAAGGGATGGATGGCTGCTGCAATTCCTATAGTCTTGAACTGGGTATTCTGTTTTTGTTTTGCAATAACGAGAGAGAAATCTATGTAAAAATTCACTGTATTTATTCCCCGTATTTGAAATGGGTTGGCCAATTGGAGACTGGTTCTTGTCAACAACAAGCCAATGGAAACAAAACACCCACTCAAAATAGTAATGGAAGTGACTGGTTTTAGTGATTCAGTTAAATCAAATGTTATGCAAACACAGTAAAGCACTGTTTATACGCCTTTCAAGGAACGGCTGAAAAAGGATGTATCAATGAAAAGATGTATTAAAGTGAAACATTCATAAACTACTTTGGTTATGACAGGGTGAAAGGTACTCATGCAAGTTTATGCGCATATAATATTAAGTTTTTTAAGATGCTAGTCAATGACTTCATAATAGATTTTACACTGAATTTTAAAATAACTTTATCATAAAAATGAAAAAAAAAAAAAAATCTTTTATTGCATTATAGTATGCTGCGATTCATGTTCATGCAGACATTGAACTAAAAAAATCTTTCAGGATCGTCTGATGTGCTGATTGTTTTGAGTATTATAGTTTGAATTAAGTTCATTGTGTTCTGACAAACAAAATAAGATCTAAGTGTTTCAAAAGTCTTAGTGTAAAAGACTAAGACTTTCAAAGACTTTGATGTCAGTCTTTTAATCAGACTGTCAAAAGGCATAGTGTCTTAAAAAGAAGGTGGGTCACTTCTTCACATTCGTCTTTATCATTGCTTAGCCTTATACAGGCCAACGTTCCCAATAAGGAACATTAAATTAAAAATTGATTCAAAAATGAAATTTGATCAATATTGGCCTAAAAAAATGAGATGACTTGATTTTTTGAAATAGAAATTGCATTTCTATCATAAGTGGGAAACTAGACAAAAAAATCATGAAAATTTCATAGCCATTTTCATAAATTTTTAGGGAGCTATCTTAATTCATATCTTTACTTAAGTTTAAAAATAAATCTTTTATCATTTCTTAATATTTCACTTATTTGAACGACCCATCAGTCTATTCCGTTTTTGAAACCAGTGTAAACTTAAGCGAAGTATGACACATGCTCCTAACTGGGAACACAGTGAAAATTGTATAAAATCCCCCCCCCCTCCATTTAAATGACTAATATCCTTTAACTAACACATTATAGGACAAAATATGCAATTTAAAAAAAAAAATATGCCTGGATCTCAATTCAGTCAAAAGATTAAATGAGCAACAAATAATCGAGCAATATCGCCCTAAATAAGATTTTAAAGATTAAGGCAGAACATTTCAAATTTTAGGAAGTCTAAAAAAGATGTATTTAACAGAGATTGTGACATCTTACAAATGAATAAAGGAAGCATTTTTGCATTGAAATAAATAGGAACTTTCTGAAAACAGCTTATAAATGTAAAAGTGACCTATAAAGGGTGCTTTACTGCAAGTTTATTTTAAAGGAGTGCCACATTGGACGCTGTTTATTTTGTAATCAATTGGATATATGTGTACTGGCACCCGTTCGTAGATCAGTAGTGGATCATGAATGGATTTTCGGGATGATGTTATTGTTAAAGATTTGTATCTTGCCTTCTTTCTAGCCTGTTGCTGAAGAACCCTTCAAATTTGAAATGGAACTGGATGATTTGCCTAAAGAGCGACTAAAAGAGCTTGTGTTCGAAGAAACTGTTGCGTTTCAGCGAAGGATGCAGATGGAACATGGACAATAAATATATCATGTAAGTAAGCAATGGAGGTCATGAGAATTGTTTAAAATGAGTTTCTAGTGATTGTTTTTACTTAGTAAAATGGCTTTTATCCCCAGTTTTTTAAAAGCATGTTTTACTTACTTTTCTGAACCATGCATTAAGGTCTTTGGGTGTTTTTTCTGCTTGTATTTTAAATATGCAGTTGAAATTTGAAAAATCATTTTTTCGATTGTTAAATGAATATATATGAGCAGAAAGTATTCAAATTTTAGAAAAGGCACGTAATGCGTTTTATATATTATTTTTTAATTATTTTTTTGGGGGGGGGGGTAAAAAAGTGGTTAAAGTAGGTTAGCAAAATTCTATAGGATACTGATATTTCTATTTCTCCTTTAGTAAATATTCCCAAAACAAATAGTTATAATCAATGAAATCAACATTTTAATTGACTGTTTATTATCATAAATTAATTTTGTCGAACCCAGTAACATTTGCCACATACTGAGCGAACCCGAATTTAATAATGGTGGACATTATTTCTTCAGCTCATTATTTTGGGAAATAATCCTTTTCTGTGCATGTTTTTCTTTCAGAGTATTTAAAAATAGACAGTGATTTTTGTACTGCGCCCGTTTTCCCCTACGATAGGAGAAAATGTAGCTATCCATACTTGCCTCATTAAAAATGACACTTTGTAGAGAAGTATCTTGACAGCATTAAAAAATGCTACATTTTCAATTTGCGTAAGTTAAATGTATGTAATGTACATCAATAGTTTAACATAATTTGTATGCAGTATACATCAATAGTTAAATTAGCATAATTTGTATGTAATATACACTGGTGAAATAAATTAAGAGAATTTGCATATTTTATCGAATTTCATGAAAAGAACTGAACTGAATGTAAAACCA